>CM055069.1:34441259-34531267 GCA_029204045.2 Tillandsia leiboldiana
TCAATATTCTTATCGACTGAGTTTGCGTCGGGGATTCGACGTGGCATCGTGATTCGGTGTGCCAAAGGCGTTTCGTGGATTCGAAACGTGTGCTCGTGGATTCGATGGCGTTCGTGGATTCGAACGTGCGCAGTGGCGTTGCAAAACGGTGGAGCGCGAGGTCCAGAAATTGAAGGAGGGGTTAAAATCCGTGGAGACCGTAATCACCTGTTATTATTCTTTTTCTTAGGATTGTTATTGCGGGTATCAACCGGTCAGCGCAAGGTCCGAAGAGCTTGAGGAGGGGTTTGAGTCCGTGGAGTCGGTGAATCACGTTATTCTTCTATCTTAGTGGATTGTTATTGAGTGTCGGTCCCGTGGTTTTTTCTCCTGGATTGGAGTTTCCACGTAATCTCGGCCGGTGTGTTGTTTTTATTTTCCGCATTGTTTTTTTGCACTGAGATTTGGTTTATAAGGATTACCCTATTCACCCCCCCCCCCCCCTCTAGGTGTTTGATAGTCCTATTTAGCTCCTTTGGGATTCATAACTCTCACTGACTACACCAGTGGAGGTCGCCCAGGCTCCTCTGCCCGGACCAGCCGCACCAGTGACGGGACCCGTGTGCGGACAGCGAGACTATGATCGCCCTCCTTTGACCACGGTGACCGAGGTACGCCGGTTCAGCCAACAAACGCCTTCAGTAGCACTAACACCAGCAACTTCGGGACCTATGCTAGGGCCACTGTTGGAGGACCCTTGAGAGAGACGTGGCGACACCTACTCCCGAGTGTCCGCCGTCGCTGCGGGGGAGTCCCTATAAACAAACCGAACGGGACAGGGTGAGAGCGAACTTGACGGATTTCAAGAAGTACGACCCACCCGTGTTTGAGGGAGAGACGACCGACCTTGTGCGTGGAAAAAGGGTAGACACCATGGAAAGGCTCTTCGAAGATTGGCTGATGGAGGAACATGAACGGGTCCCTTTGGCAGTCCACTTGCTTTGGGGGAAACGCCCGCATGTGGTAGAAGACGGTGCGCCAGGACCCCTCGGAGGGCACACCCTTCCATCTTGGCCTCGTTCCGAGAAAAACTGTTTGGGGTATTTCTCCAACCGCATCAAACAGTAGATGGAAGATGACTGAAGCACATCAAGCAGGGTAGGCGGACGGTTATGGGGTACCAGCGGGCATTTATGAGGTTGATCAAATGTGGCCCCTTTGTCATAAGAGATGAATCACACAACCCGTCTTTTTGTGGACGGTTTGGAGCGACATCTTTGAGATGGTGCAAGCGGCAGATATGCACACCTTCCAGGAGGTGGTCAATAGAGCCACCGCGGTGGAGTGCGGATTTGCGATTTCACGAGCCCGACGGGAGAGCTCAAATCACAGCGGGGATAAGAAACGAACTCGCCTTACTTCGGAAGAGAGCATACCAAGAGGAGCCGGCCTCCTAAACACCCGAGATCGCAACAAAGAACCAAGAATGCGCCGACAGAAGGACAAAGGCGGTGGCAAGTCTTGCATCATTTGTGATGGAATACAACTGTACCGAATGTCCCCAAAGCAAGACCACTGTTTTCGATACGGCAACCAGGGCACTTACGTTTCAACTGCCCCTTGAAAACGGGGACATCATCCGTAGTAGCATCTACAACTTCGTCTCAACAATCGGGAGCAGGGATAGTCTATACGATGACCCACTAGGGGACGGATCCACCGGAGGACGTCGTAGCAGGTAATACTCGAGTTTCAGATCATCATGTTAGAACATTTGTGTCAACACCTGAGCATCCCACTCTTTCACCTCGCTTCGTGTTTTCGCCCCTACCTTAGTTATTAGAAGAAATCCCCATCGTAGAAATAAGTTCGGTCGGACCTTTAAGCTGCCCTCGAGGCAGGCGGCTTTACTCCTTCCTGCCCAGCGAGGGTGGGGCGGGTTCTTAATCTCTAAGAACGAGTGGGGTTTCCGTTAAGGGTTATCGGCGTAACGCTTGGGACCGACGGTTGCGGCAATCTTTAAGCGGTAGTTGACTGCTTGAAGTTCCAAGTGCGTCTCGGGAACCGGACTACCGGAACTTGTAAACTTAGCTCGTAGGAACGCCTTCTGCTCGCTTTCTTTCGTTGTTGCGGGCAAAAAGCTTGGTAGAAGGCAGTCGGTAGCATTCACGAGTACTGTATGGATCTTGACACGAGAAGAACGAGTATCCCCCTACCTCGGATGGATGACCTATTCGATCAACTACAAGAGCACGGCGTTCCCAAAGATTGATCTGCGGTTCGGCTATTGTGAAGACCCGAATTCCCACTTATGGAGCACTGTTGCATCTACAGCTTCTTGAGGCCTATGTGGCGCGTCGGTGGCGTTTGTACACCAATTGGACACTAGTGATGGACTCGTGTGTTAAATGGGTCACGGGAGTAGTCAGATGACCCCGTCGAATGCTTAGAAGTGATTTTGCGCGCAATGGATATTAAAGTTGGGCTCAGCGCGAAGTTTGGACAAAAGAACATCCTTCCGGATGCCTTCGGCAATTTTTAGAGTTAGAATTTGGCACAATGGACTTCGGATTTGGATTCAGCGCGCGAAAATGATGAAAATGGACTATTCACTTGTATTTTTCGGAGCCGGATGACGCGCGCAATTTTTGAGGCTTCTTGGTACTGTTCCGGCGCCGGTGCCGGCGGCGTGCGGCGGCTGGTAGCGGCGGCGCGCGCTCGGGCAGCGGCGCGGGCGACCGCGGGCAGGCGCGCGGGCGCTGGCATGCGCGCGGGCAAGCGCGCGGTCCACGGACCGGCGTGCACCGGAGGCGGGCCACGTGGGTGTCACGACTGGTCGGCGCTGTGGACCCGGTTCACAGAGCGTGAGTGGGTGGCCTCGGGGCGCGTGCCTGGCAGGGGGGCGCAGGCGCGCTGACAGCGCGCACGTGGGGCGGCAGCGACGCGTTGACTGGGGTGCGTGCCACGCGTCGGCTGTGCAGCGAGCCACGGTCGTGCGGTGGATGGTCAGGGTTGCTGTCGCCTGTTTGGCAGCTAACGTGGCGGAACCAGATAATCCGGGCGCTCCGCGAGGCTGCAGACCGGGTTACTGTAGGCGCCCGAAAGATTTCAGGCGCTCAAAACATGGGACATTTTGGTCATTTTTGGATTTGTTTGAGGAGCCTATTTAAAGACCGAGCCTTCTTTTTCCTCCTCTCTTCCGCGTTTAGGAGCCTCTTCTCACCCTGAACCCTTCATCAAAGTTGCTCCCCTTCATGTTGTGCACCCTCTGGAGGATTTCTAGGATTTTTGGTGGCACGCTATCAAGGTTTCCATTTTTACGGCGCGGCGCGACGCTCGTCCATTTGTATTCCCCTTCGTCCCGTTTCGGTACGCGATCTCTCCCGGCCTACTCCGACCACCGTTTCAGGCGATTCTGTGTGCCGTTGGATCCGCAACAGACAGAGCTACGATCTTGGTATTTTCTTTGTTCCCTAGTTTCACGCTTTTCGAGGAGTTTTCCCATGCTTACTGGGACCCATTTTCTGATGGATTTTCTGGACAGCGACACCTTGCCGGATTTTTATCTCGCAACCGGGCATCAGATGGTGACGTGCTTGTACACTTTTTTCATCTACTCGACGCGAGGATGTTATAGTATTTTTATTGGATTTTTCTAAGGCTTGGCCGAAGGTATATTTTTCGCCCTTTATCTGTGCATGGAAATACAAATGTATGGTTGTGTGTTTGTGAGCATCCTGTATTGTGGATTTGTAACCTGGCCTACGGGGCTCAGAATTTGACGTGCGGGTACTCGTTTCGAAGGTATCGACGCGAGGAACGCGAGAGTATTTTGTTGGATTTTTTAAATCCGTTCTGTAGGTGAAAACTGCACATCTTCGGGCTATTTTCTGATGTTGTATATACTTGGATATTTTGGGGAATAAAGTGTAACCTTGGACCTTTGTTGTCCCCAGGAGGGATCGCGAGTGTTTCTGAACGGTTGGAACTGGAGGAAATGAAGATAATGGATTCCGGGTGTTTTCAGCTGTTTGAAGCGAGGCTTTCGCGTCTTGTACCGAGGGTGCTGTTT
Organism: Tillandsia leiboldiana; assembly: GCA_029204045.2. Lineage (NCBI taxonomy): Eukaryota > Viridiplantae > Streptophyta > Magnoliopsida > Poales > Bromeliaceae > Tillandsia > Tillandsia leiboldiana. The sequence continues at coordinate 34,445,311 of CM055069.1, forward strand.
TGGCGGATTTTGGACTGTGAGCGTCTACACACTTCACCGACTTCGGCTTTGCCTACGAAAATGCTTCAGGTGGGTGCTTTGTTTCCAGAACTGGTGGACGGTTCTCTAATTCTATATGTTAGGATGCATGCATGTTTACGGTACATGGTTTATGTTGTAAGGTAGGTAAGCTTAATAATGATAATTGTTTAAATAATTGCAAGAATAGTATTTATGATGTATCTGAGGACTTGCATGATTGGATGTTTATGTTGATGAATAATGTAAGCTTACCTAGGATAATGTTACCCTATGTGATTATGTAACATGCCATGTTAGCACATAGCCTTTATGTGGTTGGTTATGCATTGGGGCAGGATTTAGTAGCTATGTGCGGATTTGTACTCTGAGGAGTTATTATGATCGAGGATTATGGTCAGGTGTAGGCATGTGGATTACTTTGTTGTATCTTTCTTGAGGACAAATGCATGCTTGTATGGACATATAGTTAGACCCCCTTTTTATTGCAACACTACTTATTGGAACTTGACTTAGGAGAAACCATGCTTTTCCTTTCTCCTTCTTTGTTAGTCAGGTGGTCAGTGTTGCTCGGGTTCGAGCAGGGGTCTGGGTAGTGTAGTCGGGACTTCGTGTCTGGGACAGGTTGGATTAGTTGTGGGGCTTTGCGGCAACCGCGGATATTGGGCGGTTGACCGGATGCTTATCTATGCACCAGATTTGGTATCAGTTTTCTCTAGTGGATGGAGTTTCCCACTTATCGTTTAGTTGCATCCGATTGAGGTCGGGTCTTTCTTTGGGGTTGAGTTTTCCCACTTTGATCAGATTTGTGATCAAAGTCCTGCTATGCAGAGATACTTGTTACTGAGATACTTTACTCGTGTGGGTCGCTCCCCTCGAGTGCCACTCCGGAGGTAGGCTTTTCGGACCCAGCCTTGTGTGTCGGTCTGATACTTATTTTGGGATGCGAGCGTGCGGGCCGATCCCGCGGTTTTGAGCCTTGTGTGCAGATTCCGGTGAGCAGGCAATGCCAGTTTTACTGGTGGCACTAGATTGGGTTTATTAAGATATTTGCCTTATTGTTGAACTCGTGTCAGGGGGACCGAGTGGAGTCCAGTAGCTATGTTTAGACCAGTGCCAGTGTTGTTGGGAACCGTTGGGGGATTGACGGTGGTCCCGAGGTCGTTGTGAGATGTTGACCGTTGTGCGAGAGGCTTGGTAATCTTGAGTCTATCCGTCTGAGAGAGAGCGTGGATTTGACTATAGCTTGCATGAGCCACTACTCGAGAGCGAGTTAGTCCGTTTGGACGCCCTACGTAATTCCCGTCCGTCAGCGGGAGGTGGTTGTAGGTGGGCGCAGGTTTGACTGGACCAGGTGGCAGTCAGCTCGATTGGGTCGATTGTGCACTTCATATTCTAGTGGTTGCATACCATTATTTGGTTCTCCCCTTTTGAGCATTTAGATAGAGGCATGGTAGCTGTTGAGAGTCTCCAGCTTTCCTATTTCAGTTTTACTTATGCTTTGGTTATCTTATGCCTCTAGTGGACTTAGTGGGCAGATCGTCGGGCCTGGTGGCGGTACCCACTGAGGACTCCCTTTTTAGGTGTAGTTATCACACCGTTGGGGGTTTTCCCCTCCCCTTCTTTTCTCTCCTTTGTTTTGCAGAGTCTTAGCGGGTGTTGCCGATTCTGCGGTTGTTGACCGAGGCGAGGGAGTCGCGTGCTAGATCCCTACGTCGTTGGAGAGTAGTAGCGGTACCCCTTCTGTCACGCCCCGGGGGTTCGAACGCGCGGAAGAGAGCCACCGATGCTCCTAATTCAGCTATATATTTTTTTTGAAAACCATTACTCCCCGGCGCGTGCCCAGACCCGCTGCTCATATACAAATTCACTCTGCAAACGTGCAGAGTCTCCTTTGTATATGCACGGCGTCTCAACTACAAAGTCCCTCACAAGGTACATCACATACAGTCTTTAACACACTAGTTGGAGTCTCGTACATATACAACCATTCATCTCACATAATCTACTAGTTTCAACATCTAACATCGGGCCGTCGATTTGAAAGGATAAATAATCACAAGGTTTTGAAAGCGGCGCCCACTCGACGCCGTTGTTTTAGAAAACCTGTTTCAAAGCCACATAAATCCACAGAGTTTTGAAAACGGGCACCTACCCGATGCCGAATTTTGTAAAGCCTGTTCGAAACCACATAAATTCCACAAGGTTTTAAAATCCGGGGCCCACACGACACCCCGTTTAAAAGCGATTTTCGCAAACGGTTTTCTTTGTTTTTTTTTTTTCATTGTTTAAAACGGCCAAGTAAGAAAAGGAACAAATTCATTCGCATATATGAGAAGAGGCAACATCCACTTCAACCCCACGGGGGTGTCGCAATCCACAACTAACTATATGAGTAATAAAGGAAAAGGGGAAGGAAGAGTCACTGTGTCTAAAGTCGCTCAATGTCAGAACAGCACCCTCGCGGCCTCACCGGTGCCCCTAGCACCCCTGGAAGAACCTGTCACGGAGTGGGGAGTCAATGACTAGAAATAACATAATATGCAAAAAGGGCTAAAACAAGGCAAACCACGGTAACCAGAGCAACCGTCCCCCTCAAACATCGTCAACGACAATCACACCCTGCACCAAGCAAAATCGGGCACCTTTCCCGAACACCGCACCGAGCCCCTGCCCCGGTGTCCCCCGCCGAGCACCTGTCTCGGCCGCCGAGCACCTGCCTCGGTATCACCGCTCACACCCCCCACCTATGAGGGCCCCCTTTCCTAACGTCACCGTCACGTGGGGTACACGGGTCAACGTACCACTTTTCCGGAAAAGCACACCCTTGCGGTGGCCAAACCGTCGGTGTGGGTGTAGTAACACTAGAGCCTCATAAACAGATATAAATAGACGATTATTTAAATAAAGTAAAACGGGGTCAGCATTGCACATAAAGAACATTTAGAAGAGAAAACACCTTTGCCCCTACTAGCACCTTACAATTGTACACCCTTTCCCAATTAATCCTGGAGAAAGTACCCACCTCGTGTGTGTCGTCCGGTGCTCGGCTCATCCAAGACCGTGCGCCTAGTTCCTACAACGTCCCGCACTCCTGAAGGAACAAAGGTATGTCATGGCTAAGGGATCCGAACACTCACACTGACTCTATACCGAAACCGACGACTGACCTGATCCCCGGACTCCGCGCGGCGGGGTTCCCGGCACGGCACCGACCCGTGCGGTGCGCACTCCATCTGCGCACAACCCCAACGGCCCCAACCCGTTGCGGTGGCCTGACGGCGCGCTTGCCGCGCGGCGTGCGGCCTGCGGGTGGCCCGCGCGGCCCCAGCCCGCGCGGCGCCCTCCGGCAGGCAGCGCCCGCATGGCGTGCTTGCCGCGCGGCGCCCCGCCTGCAGGCGGCCCGCGCGGCACCTATCAGCGCGGTGCCAGCCTGCGGCGGTGCCCGCGCAGCGCGCCTGCCGAGCGGCGCCCCGCCTGCAGGCGGCCCGAGCGACACCTGCCCGCGCGGTGCCGGCCTGCATTTTAGTGGTAGCTCTCTTTTATCAGTAGTTCTGTTTATAGCTTACCACCTCTCTTATTCTTTTTCTTGCCTCCGGTAGACTTGTGGGTATGTCGGGGTTTGAGGCTTTACCCACAGGGGGAGGCTACTGGTTTTACTAGTGGTTCTCACCCCCATTGTTATTTTTCTCCTTTCCTTCCTTTGTTTTGTAGTGTCTGCTGCGGGAGTTGCTGATCTTTCGGTTGACGGTTCGAGGCGAGGGTAGTCGCGAGATAAATCCCTACCAGGGTGATTTCTACAGTGGGATAGATGTACCAACCCGGATTGTGGGTTTTACTGTACATAGTTATATTTTATTATTTCAGTTTATCTCCCTTTTTGGATTTATAGATGTTGTATAGGTGACTTTTACTTGTATTACAGTCTCGGTGGACCGGATTATTGTATCATTATTTATGGGAGATGGATATTGTACTTTTACTTTTCAGTTGTACAGTGATTCAGATTTTTTTATTACAGCAGTTTTTCTTCAGCTCTGATATCTATTTAGTTGTTAGATGATACTTTGCAGGTTAGACGCTTCGCTTATGCGGGGTTCCGCATAGGTGGCGGATCTGTTGGCGAGCCCGGGTCGCAGTTTCGACCCCCGGGGCGTGACAGATTAGAGTGGTATTAGAGCCTAGGATGTAGGTCATTATAGACTTAGAAACCCTAGGCTGGTGGTTGGACCTTAGGATGACTACGTGAGAGTCGTGACTTACAGCGAGAGTCCTGATTGAGTTTTATACCTCTCCCAAGGGACGGGACGAGTGATTGGCATGTTTATTCTCCTAAGCGATTATGTTGGCTGCAGACAACATAATCGCTTGGAATGGGTGAAATGTCTTAGACTTTCGCTGGATTGGGTCGAGAGCTTGTTGTGTGTTCTGTTGTGCGGTTTGTCGCAGTGAGCGGTGTTTCCCTGACGCAGAGTTCTGACCCGTGTGCACCCTATTGCAGCTTTTGGGCAAGGATAGGCAGTTTTGGGTCGGATACCCAGATTGAGGTCGGAGAGCTCTGGACCCATATGACAGGATTGACTGTGGCATATCAGCGGCGGAGAGAGCAGCTGGATAGGATGATACAGTTGTCGGAGCAGTGGGCACCTCCGATAGTGCCTTCCGTCGAGACCAACCCCTTCGTAGTATCCCTGGTGGCAACGATTTCAGTGGCGCCAATTGAGCGAACAACCCCCCGGTGTCGACTTTTAGTGCGGAGGCGCCGAGGCAGGGTGGACAGTTGATAGCAGACGAGCAGTGGGACATCATTGATCAACTGAGACAGCTTTGGCTGTTAGACCTGTCCCGACTCGTAGGATTGAGTTTGGAGCCTTTGGAGGCAGAGTCATGGTTGGTGGTGCTGGACAGACTATTTGAGAGCCTTTTTTTTTTGCTCGAGGGATTTACGCAGTTGATGAACTGCACGCTCCACGTTAAGAGGGACGAGGCGCATGGATGTGTGTGTTGGATTAGGATTGCGCCAGGATACCTCTTTGGCTCGTTGGTCCCTTTTACTTCAGATTTTGGATGCCCCGTCGAAAAATAGAGGTGGTTTCGCGGAAAACGGACACCGTATTTGGATTCAGCGCGGAAAAACGATCAAAACGGCTATTTGGTTGCATTATTTGAAATTTTGGAGGTCGTAATTGGACTCTGCGCGCGAAAATAGCAAAAATAGGCTTTTGCTGGAGCTTTTTGGACCATTAGAGGCGGCCGGTCCATGGGTGGCGTGCACCAGGCGCAGCCGGCGCCCCACGCGCCACGCGGCAGCGCGTGGGAGGCCGACCGGCGCACACGTGGCGCGCGCCTGTTGGCACGGCGCCCGCGTGCGCCAGGCGGCACGCGCTTCCCCGTGCGCGCCACGTGGCGCGCACGGGATGGCCAGCTTCGGCCAACCGCGCGATCCGGCAGGGACGCGCGGATTGGTGCCGCGTGTCCCTGCTTTTTCCCCCCCTCTCTCTGCTATTGCTAGGCTAACCGACCTTGTCCCCCAAACTGCTTATACAGGAGCTTCTTTGGCTATAAATAGCCCTTTTCACCTTCAATTTCAGAGTTTTGAAACTTGGTGAATTTTCCTGTATTATCCAGAGCTTCCTTTCCATCTTCTTCCTCTTCTCCTTCATCTGCTGCTGAACTTTGGGGACTCCTTCCTGTATTCATAGCTGTGCAAGTGGAGAAGATCACCATTGTTGCTATTTCAGCCCTTTTTCATCGCGTTTTAGTGCAGAAGGTCTACAGCACTCATCTGATGGAATTTTGATCTGAAAATTTAAAGGGAACTTCACAAGAGGTATATCTACAACATTTATATTCAACACTTTGGCAAAATCTGGATTTTTATCTGAGTTTTAAGGCCATCTTTGGGACCCTTTGCTGCAGCCTGAAATTTTGAGCAATCTGTGGTATTTGGCTTTTCTGAATTGTAGGAGTGGAATTTTTAGATGATTTTTGCGGGGAAAATTCCAGGACTCAGATATCTACAATATTGGTAGGTACCATTTTCCCCATATCTGAGTTTATATTAGGGTTTATGCATGATATTTGGAGCACCTTGCTGCAAACATGTACAGATGGAACTTGGTGGATAGTTCAAAGTGTTTATTGGTTTTCTCCTTCATCCGAGCATGAAAATTAGAGTTCTTTAGCTCAATTTGTATCTACTCTCGACAAGGAATCCAATGGTACCTCTCTTGCAGGATTTGGAGCACGTTTGGTTAGGTAACTTTAATGATCTTTCCAAGTGCGATTATAAGGTTTACTGCAGTCCCTGTTTTAGTCTTAATTTGAGCAATGCACCTTGGAATGCAGATAAATTTGTGGATATAAGGTCTTTTTCAGAAATTCAAGTTGGTACTTCTTCTTAACTTCAAGGTGAGCAAATTCTCTTTTATGATCTGTGGATGAATCCCTTCGGAAAAGCCCCTAATTAAGCTTGGAAATGCTAGCAAGTTTATGTTAGCAATTGTTGGACAGCATTGTGATTCTTGCTACATTTGAATGTCAAGGGAAATTAATGGTGGATTTTGAGGACTTGGAGATGTTTGTATGAAAGAGGGCATCTTTGTTTTACTGCTAGGAACTTCATTTTGAGGTATTTGGGGCTGCACTTATATCTTCTTTAACTTAGTTTCAATTGCTGAAATTCTGGAATTTAATGGCGTAGCGTGCATTGTTTCAGTGATTACGCCCAATCCGTGAGGCGGATTTGCATGATTTTCATGGCATCGGACTCCTGAGAGGATAAGGATTACTCACACCAAATTTTAGCTACAGCGGGCAGCGAATCGTCAAGTTTCAGGTGGGTGGTTGTGCTTTGCCGAAAACATCGATTTACCCACTCGGGCTATTGGTTTCCCTCATGGCATTGTGGTTGATGTTCTCTTCTCCTTGGTATAATATGCTTGGATATCCATGTCTAGATTAAGTTAATTGATCCTCAATGTATACATGAGTGAATGAATAGTTTGATTGATGTTGCATTATCTCATATGAAGTTCATTATAAGTGATCATTCTTAAACCTATGCTATGTGGGGGTAATTGGGAAATTAATCTTTAACCTACACCTTGTGATGAATGGTTAACCTAATCATGGTGAATGATGGTGATAGTTATGTGTGATGGTTGGTTGATTTATGTGAGGACTTGATTGATTTATTTGAGAATGATTTATGCGAGAGTAGTGGGTTTGGTGATCCTTAGTCTCCACTTGGTGATATGAATTACACTTGTCGATTCTTATCCTACAAGGTGTGATGTTGGGCATAGATGTTAATTCATAACCTATCTATGTGAGAATAATTAGTGGATTGATCATTGATCTAACTTATATGAAAATGGGTGATGATGTGGATTATTGATCTAGTTGATGTGAGAATGACCTAGGCTTTTGATTCCTAATTCCCTCATGAAAAGATGGATATCATTGTTGAGTTGAGGCCTATTCCTTATGAGGCAAGGCAATTTCATGACTCCTATTATTTACAGTGAGATTGGACGTTGTTGGTAGATCCTATGTTCATCCTATGTAAGATCAATGAAGGTTGTTGAACCTTAAGCTATTCATTGGTGATACTTGATTGAATGTCCCTGTTTAAGTGATGTTAAATGATCTTGGGCTTATTCCTGTATGAATGTGAGGGTTGACCAGCGTTGTACCATCTTATGTGATTTGTGATTAGGTGTGGCACTTCCTTATTTTCATACTTTGTGAACATCGTGTATGTGGTATTGGCAGGCATAGGCTATGTTGCACTTAATGTTCTTATGCAATCATCAATATTATGGAATAGCATGCTCTAATAAATGTAGAACATCGACACCTGTTTACTTTATATCATCTTGGGACATCTTCATGCTTGTATGGTCATCTAGATAGGCCACCTTTTTCTGCTACACTATCATGTTGGACTTGACTTAGGAGAAACCATTCTTTATACTTTTCTCCTTTTCATTTTAGACTCTGGGTATTTGTGGCTCGGGTGCGAGCAAGGGGTTTGGGATAGTGTAGTCAGGTTTCTGGGGATTTGGGACAGGCAGGGCCTGATGGCAGGGATTGCGGTAACCGCGAACTGTGGGCGGTTGACCGGGTTATTATTATTGCATCAGATTGGAGGAGAGGGATTGGGCTTCCTTAGTGGATGGTTTTTCCCACTTATTTAGAGTCGTGATCTAGTCCTCCTATATCAGGTTACTTATGACTACTTATTTCACTCTTGTGGGTCGCTCCCCTCGAGCGCCACTCCGGAGTGTGTGACCGTGCCGGTCAGGAGCCGGTCTGTTACTTGTTTTGGGTGCGACCGTACCGGTCAGTAGTCGGTCTGTCACCTATTTCGGGATGTGACCGTACCGGTCAGTAGTCGGTCAGTATTCCCGCAGTTGAGTCTTGTGTTTGGCAGGCATGGCAGGCAGTACCAGTGTTTACTGGTGTATAGATTGGGTTTATTCAGACAGGCATTTATATTCTGATGCACATATTTAGCTATCCTTATTAGCTCGGCATTTAGAGGCATTTTAGTGGTAGCTCTCTTTTATCAGTAGTTCTGTTTATAGCTTACCACCTCTCTTATTCTTTTTCTTGCCTCCGGTAGACTTGTGGGTACGTCGGGGTTTGAGGCTTTACCCACAGGGGGAGGCTACTGGTTTTACTAGTGGTTCTCAGCCCCATTGTTGTTTTTCCCCTTTCCTCCCTTTGTTTTGCAGTGTCTGCTGCGGGAGTTGCTGATCTTTCGGTTGACGGTTCGAGGCGAGGGAGTCGCGAGATAGATCCCTACCAGGGTTGATTTCTACAGTGGGATAGATGTACCAACCCGGATTGTGGGTTTCACCGTACATAGTTGTATTTTATTATTTCAGTTTATCTCCCTTTTTGGATTTATAGATGTTGTATAGTTGACTTTTACTTGTATTACAGTCTCGGTGGACCGGATTATTGTATCATTATTTATGGGAGATGGATATTGTACTTTTACTTTTCAGTTGTACAGTGATTCAGATTTTTTTATTACAGCAGTTTTTCTTCAGCTCTGATATCTATTTAGTTGTTAGATGATACTTTGCAGGTTAGACGCTTCGCTTATGCGGGGTTCCGCATAGGTGGCGGATCTGTTGGCGAGCCCGGGTCGCAGTTTCGACCCCCGGGGCGTGACAACCAGCCTAGAGTCCGGGGTGATGACATACCGAAAATAGCCCTGCGAACTCGGAATAGTCAACATGAGTTTACGGTCATACCGTTTAGACTCGTTAACGCACCAGCGGTGTTCACGGGCATGATGAATAGGATACTCAAGCCCTTCTTAGACCAGTCGGTGATGGTCTTATAGTTGACGTTCCGATCTACTCTCGCACAGACAAGGGGTATGGGGAACACTTGCGAGTAAATCCCCCAGACCCTCCGGGACCAGGAGTTGTATGCCAAACTCATAAAGTGTGAGTTCTGGCTCCGCAAGGTGGACTTTTTGGGGCATATCGTTTCGGCGTCTGGAATTGCAGTGGATCCGAGGAGGATTGAATCAGTGACCAACTGGGCTCGGCCAACAACGGTGACAGAAATTCGGAGCTTCCTAGGACGGGGAGGCTACTACAGACGCTTCGTGGGAGGCCACTTCCCTAAATCGACTAACCCAAAGAGATGAGAGATTCGTCTGGACAGCCCAGTGCCAAAAGAGCTTCAAAGAACTTAAAGACAGACACGCACAGGCGCCAGTGCTTACATTGCCGAAGCCCGGAGAGGACTATAAGATCTAGTTTGACGAATCTCCAAGAGGATCTTGGGAGGCCAGACAACGGACACGCAACTACAACTGGCGCGAGACAGAATATCCTCGGAGCAAGGCGGAGTTATTACGATTGGCTCAGATAATGTAATAAGGTTCCGGGGACAAATTCGTGTGCCCGATAAGCTAGAAATGAGGAAAGAAAATCTAGCGAAATTATATAATGCCCTCTACACTGCGTATTCCGGAGGTACAAAGATGTACAAGGATCTGTGGCAGACCTTCTGGTGGCCCAAATTAAAGAGCGATGTGACACAATTCGTGGCGAAATATTTGGTGTGCCAACAGGTGGAAGCGAAACATCAACAACCGGCGGGGGAAACAGGCGCTTCGGCTTACGAGGGAAGTAGTAGCAGGAAAGACCCCTTACGAAGAGTAATGTTGGTCTCGACCCCAGGAGGACCCTTAGAAGTAAATACTTTGTACCTTCCTGCCCAATAAGGATGTGAAGACTTAGTTGTCTTATGTGTTGGCTATTTATTTATGGGTTAAATAGGTCCAACTTCTTGCCTCGTGACAATAGGCCCAGGAGACTAATAAGTTGAGTTGGGTGAGCCCAATAAGTTGAGTGGGGCTGCGGTCCACAATAGACCTAACGGCAAGAGGCCCAACAATAGACCCAACGTCCAGGTGGGTTGAGTCTGGTCAAGATCCGTGGCATTGTGACAATACGCCTTAAGTAAATTGGTTGCGTATTCCTAATAGATCGAGCTTTTGGGATTAATGGTTGGCACCAACGATCCGACATTCGGGATCTTGGAGCGCGTAGGCCCAGTGGCATACCGGTAGGCCTACCGCCAAACCTCGATACGAAAACTGACATGGGAGGAAAAAAGAAACTTCGCAACCGGACAATCCCCTACGTAAAGGTGCAATGGAGTAACCATGAGGAGCGCGAGGCGACTTGGAGACTTGAGACGAAAATGAAAGAATGTTTCCCATAATAGTTTAGCGAGGGTTGAGTTTAAGTTTCGAGGACGAAACTTCTTTTAAAGTGTGAGTGGTGTAATGACACAACTTTTCTAGTGATATTTTACCCTCCTGCTAATAGAGTATAAGTTAGAGAAAATTAAATTATCGTGTTCTTTTGAGTTGACTAACACACGGTGCGGGTATTATTCGGTGATAGAGCTCGAAAAACGATGAACGACGGTGCAATCGGATCTAAAATCTGACTTACGAATCTCCCGAAATGGAGTTTTGAAGGTCGCGATAACCGTAGGGTGCATCGAAATTCGTGCAAAAGATCTGACACGCTTTTCGAGAAATCTTAGAATTATCTCGTGAGAATAGATATTTATTGTTAAATAATAAATATCCGAATATGGGAGTTTTCCTTTTTACGTACGTATGAAAAGGAAAAATAAAATAAAATAAAATAAATTAAATTAAATAATAAAAGGATAATTATAGCCCGTTACCGAAAGGAAAACCCTAGTTTTAAAAGATCGTCTCCTCAAACCCTTCCCTCTTGTGCGTACCGAAGACCAAAAATAAAACCCTAACCGGAGGAGAAAAGAAGGAAAGAAGAAGAAAGCGGAGGGACCCGATCGCCCCGATTGACGTGCCGGAGACCGGAGAACGAGACGCCATCATCTACGGGGAGCGGATCCGGATCCCCAACGCCGCGAGGTTCAAGATCGATTCTTTAATTCTGATAGATCGAGGTTAGCGATCGTTATTTCTTTTAGTCGGATTAATCGGGGGTTTTTCATGTTCTTTTAAGGTCGTTTTAATCGGTACGTTGATCACGGGTTCTTGATTTTGGTTTTTGATCAATATCTTGTTCTTGTTCTTGACCGGGTTTAATCGAGGGTTTTTAATCGGTCTCTTGATCGAGTTTCCAATCGATGTTTCGATCAATGGTTTGATCGTTAGATTTGCCGTGGTTTTGTTTGGGGTTTTTGTGGGTGTTTCGTTGGAGCATGGGGAAGTTAACGGGAGGCCGCCGCCGCCGTCATTAAACGGGAGGCTGCCGCCGCCGTTATGATGTTCGCGGGGTCGTCGCCGGAGTCGCACGGGAGCGAAAACGGAGAAAGAAACGCGCGCGGGAGGTGTACTGTTCATCCCGTACGGACTCCTAACGCCGCGGTCCACGGCCCGGGCGTGCACCCGGTGCACATCCCCGCAGGCCTGGAGGAGAAGACCCGGCGCACGCTGCCGTGCGCCAGGCTGCGCACTGTGCGCGGTGCACGCTCTAGGCGTGCACCCGGCGCACACACCCGCGGCCAGAGGGCGCAGACCCGGCACACGCCTTCGTGCGCCGGCCCGGCCCGTGAACCGCGGTGCACGCTTCAGCGTGCACCCGGTGCGCGACGCCGCGGCCGAAAAACATGAGCCGGTGCGCGCCTCCCCCGTGCACCGGCCCGGCCCATCCCGCAGGGTGCACGCTTCCTGGGTGCACCCGGCGCACGCCTCGCAGCCGCCCGACGCGCAGACCCGGTCCACGCCTGCTCCGTGCACCACCCGTCAGCCGGAAGTTCGGTAGCTCCGTTTTGGTTCGTTTTTCCACCGTTTTGAGCGTCGTTTTCGCCGTTGGGATCACCGTTTCTGCCGTTTTCTTGGCGTGGCTACTCGGAGTCATTTAGGCCACCGTTTCGCCATGTCATGTGCTAGTTTCGCCGACGCTCCACGTCTTGACAAAATCGTCGGGGTCGCGCCGTCGGGTCTTTTTCTCATCGTTTTCGCCGTCGGGGTCTTCTCGGCTTGACTGTTGACGTCCCGAGTTGGCTACCGGCTGAGAATTGGATTTTGTTTGATTTCCGTTAGCGGTTTTGTGCTCCGATGGAGTTCGCGATGATAGAGTCGCGATCCGGTCGTTGATAACCATCGATTTTACCGTCAGAGATCGGGCTTGTTCTGAGTTTTCGATTTTACTAGACAGTTTTGACTAGACGGTTTTTGATTTGACGTCGCGGTCCTCTTGGCACAGTGATTTCGGTTTTTCGTGGGTTTATTGTTACAGTGGTCGGGACCACTATTTTTGCCTGTTTAGAGTAAAGTGTTAAATTGTGCGTTTGGTTATTTTATTAGGCCGCGTGAAGTTCTGATTGCTTAGGAGGGTCGCGGGCGCGGTCGTTTATTTTCATTCCAGGTGGGTACTCGTGCAATAAGTGCAGTAAGTGCAATAAGTGCAATATGTCATCGTAAAAGTGTAATAACCTGTCTAATAAAGTAGATGAGATGTTTAACTTGATTTAACCTTTCGCATAAATATGTACCGGATCTTCTGTTATTAACTGTGGCGACTAAGTGTCGCGATGACCGTACACGCCAGTTTCGGCTATCATGTTTTTAGATGCTGCACGTACACAGGCGGATTGGCCTCCGCATGGGTGTACTTTTCCGGAGAAGTGGTCTGAATGACCCGTGTGCCCCACGATTTGTGTAGGTGCCAGTGGGGACCCCTTCACGCCAGCTAAAAGTGTCGCACTAGTACCGCGAAAGGGGTTAAAAGCATCACGTAAGTAAAGTAATTGTGCACGAGGGGAGATCGTCGACTCCCCGACAGGTACCATGTGATTAAATCAAGTGATGTGGACTCATGATGAGGAAAAGCGAAAGGTTACAGTGTATTCGGTTTGCTTTAAAATACTGTTAATTGTTTTGATCATCTACTTTATTTGTCACTGACTTTACCCACTCCGTGACAGGTTTGACTAGTTGTAGTAGTCGGGACGACGGTGAGGCAGCGTCTAGAGGACATTAGCCGTATCAGGCTGATTTTGTCGTTTTCGCTTGGGGTTATCTCATCTCCTTTTATCTAGTTTAAGTTCTCAATTGCTTGTGTCACGCCCCAGAGGTTCCAATGAAGCGGAAAACATACCCATTTTTTTTTTCTTAAATAATTACCTGAACCTTGCCTCCGCATATACAAATTCACTCCCCAAACGGGCGGAGTCTCCTTTCTATATGCACGGCGTCACAATCAATTACAATGCTTTAACCATTCCAATCATGACATGCAACGAGGAGAGGGTATAGTACATCAAACCATCACCGCTATCTTATACAGTCTATAGCATAAACCCATGGGTTTTGAAAATCGGTGCCCACACGACACCCAGTTTTCTAAATCATTTTCGCAAACTCTTTGTGCGGCCATTAACTTGAAAGGACAAATCCACGGGTTTTAAAATCGGTGCTGTCACGCCCCGGGAGGTCTTTGTGTAAGCGGAAAAACGTGTATTATATTTTTTTTTTTTTTTCTCTTCACACGTGAAGATCAACCTCGCCCCCGGTGCACGACAGACCGCCACATATACAAATTCACTCTGCAATCGGACAGAGTCTCCTTTGTATATGCACGGCGTCCCATTTACAATACCAACCATCAACCACACAGCCGTCATCAAACATAGAGCAGGAGAAGTAATTACCTACGGTTTTGCAAACGGTGTCCACCCGACACCCAATTTTTAAAACAATTACACATCCAACAAGAGAGCGGCGACATCGTTTGGAAAGGATAAATCCAGAGGTTTACAAATCTGTGCCCACCCGGCACCCTGCTTTTGAAAACGTTTTCGCAATCATTTTTATGATGATAAAGACATGCCGCGCCCGAAATCACAAAAGTATGTCTAACCCGTAATAGTACATCCAATCCACAGTGCTAACTATAACTAATATGATCCACAGATGCAAATTAAACTAACAGTAGTTAAGAAAGAACTGAGATAAAACCAAGGTGCAACGAGTAAAAAGCCTCCTACGGCTACGATCCTCTCGACGCAGTCTCACCACCATCCCGACTATTATCCCTAGTCAAACCTGTCACGGAGTGGGTAAAGTCAGTGACAAATAAAGTAGATGTCTTAACAATTAACGTTGAATCAAAAACAAACCGATTATACCAGAACCTTTCGCTAAAACCCTGTCACAAAATAAGCTGGGCTCCATCCCCAGAGTACCTGTCGGAGAGACGGAAGTCTCCCCTCGTGCACAGTCACATTACCCCCATGATGCTTTTAACCCCTTCACGGAGCTAGTGCGGCTCCGTAGCTGTCGTGAAGAGGTCCCCACCCCATACACGTGGGGCACACGGGTCACTCGGACCACTTCTCCGAAAAAGTACACCCATGCGGAGGCCAATCCGCCTGTGTACGTGCAGCATCCAAAACCGAAATTGCCGGTGTCGGCGTGTGATAAGCCCCGCGACCGCAGCCGCCACAGTTATTAGATAAAAGTATTCATGCGAAGGTATAATGGTCCATCTACTTTATTAGACAAGTTAACGAGCCTTGACTTAGGAGAAACCATTCTTTATACTTTTCTCCTTTTCATTTTAGACTCTGGGTATTTGTGGCTCGGATGCGAGCAAGGGGTTTGGGATAGTGTAGTCAGGTTTCTGGGGATTTGGGACAGGCAGGGCCTGATGGCAGGGATTGCGGTAACCGCGAACTGTGGGCGGTTGACCGGGTTATTATTATTGCATCAGATTGGAGGTGAGGGATCGGGCTTCCTTAGTGGATGGTTTTTCCCACTTATTTAAAGTCGTGATCTAGTCCTGCTATATCAGGTTACTTATGACTACTTATTTCACTCTTGTGGGTCGCTCCCCTCGAGTGCCACTCCGGAGTGTGTGACCGTGCCGGTCAGGAGCCGGTCTGTTACTTGTTTTGGGTGCGACCGTACCGGTCAGTAGTCGGTCTGTCACCTATTTCGGGATGTGACCGTACCGGTCAGTAGTCGGTCAGTATTCCCGCAGTTGAGTCTTGTGTTTGGCAGGCATGGCAGGCAGTACCAGTGTTTACTGGTGTATAGATTGGGTTTATTCAGACAGGCATTTATATTCTGATGCACATATTTAGCTATCCTTATTAGCTCGGCATTTAGAGGCATTTTAGTGGTAGCTCTCTTTTATCAGTAGTTTTGTTTATAGCTTACCACCTCTCTTATTCTTTTTCTTGCCTCCGGTAGACTTGTGGGTACGTCGGGGTTTGAGGCTTTACCCACAGGGGGAGGCTACTGGTTTTACTAGTGGTTCTCACCCCCATTGTTGTTTTTCCCCTTTCCTCCCTTTGTTTTGCAGTGTCTGCTGCGGGAGTTGCTGATCTTTCGGTTGACGGTTCGAGGCGAGGGAGTCGCGAGATAGATCCCTACCAGGGTTGATTTCTACAGTGGGATAGATGTACCAACCCGGATTGTGGGTTTCACCGTACATAGTTGTATTTTATTATTTCAGTTTATCTCCCTTTTTGGATTTATAGATGTTGTATAGGTGACTTTTACTTGTATTACAGTCTCGGTGGACCGGATTATTGTATCATTATTTATGGGAGATGGATATTGTACTTTTACTTTTCAGTTGTACAGTGATTCAGATTTTTTTATTACAGCAGTTTTTCTTCAGCTCTGATATCTATTTAGTTGTTAGATGATACTTTGCAGGTTAGACGCTTCGCTTATGCGGGGTTCCGCATAGGTGGCGGATCTGTTGGCGAGCCCGGGTCGCAGTTTCGACCCCCGGGGCGTGACAACCAGCCTAGAGTCCGGGGTGATGACATACCGAAAATAGCCCTGCGAACTCGGAATAGTCAACATGAGTTTACGGTCATACCGTTTAGACTCGTTAACGCACCAGCGGTGTTCACGGGCATGATGAATAGGATACTCAAGCCCTTCTTAGACCAGTCGGTGATGGTCTTATAGTTGACGTTCCGATCTACTCTCGCACAGACAAGGGGTATGGGGAACACTTGCGAGTAAATCCCCCAGACCCTCCGGGACCAGGAGTTGTATGCCAAACTCATAAAGTGTGAGTTCTGGCTCCGCAAGGTGGACTTTTTGGGGCATATCGTTTCGGCGTCTGGAATTGCAGTGGATCCGAGGAGGATTGAATCAGTGACCAACTGGGCTCGGCCAACAACGGTGACAGAAATTCGGAGCTTCCTAGGACGGGGAGGCTACTACAGACGCTTCGTGGGAGGCCACTTCCCTAAATCGACTAACCCAAAGAGATGAGAGATTCGTCTGGACAGCCCAGTGCCAAAAGAGCTTCAAAGAACTTAAAGACAGACACGCACAGGCGCCAGTGCTTACATTGCCGAAGCCCGGAGAGGACTATAAGATCTAGTTTGACGAATCTCCAAGAGGATCTTGGGAGGCCAGACAACGGACACGCAACTACAACTGGCGCGAGACAGAATATCCTCGGAGCAAGGCGGAGTTATTACGATTGGCTCAGATAATGTAATAAGGTTCCGGGGACAAATTCGTGTGCCCGATAAGCTAGAAATGAGGAAAGAAAATCTAGCGAAATTATATAATGCCCTCTACACTGCGTATTCCGGAGGTACAAAGATGTAAAAGGATCTGTGGCAGACCTTCTGGTGGCCCAAATTAAAGAGCGATGTGACACAATTCGTGGCGAAATATTTGGTGTGCCAACAGGTGGAAGCGAAACATCAACAACCGGCGGGGAAACAGGCGCTTCGGCTTACGAGGGAAGTAGTAGCAGGAAAGACCCCTTACGAAGAGTAATGTTGGTCTCGACCCCAGGAGGACCCTTAGAAGTAAATACTTTGTACCTTCCTGCCCAATAAGGATGTGAAGACTTAGTTGTCTTATGTGTTGGCTATTTATTTATGGGTTAAATAGGTCCAACTTCTTGCCTCGTGACAATAGGCCCAGGAGACTAATAAGTTGAGTTGGGTGAGCCCAATAAGTTGAGTGGGGCTGCGGTCCACAATAGACCTAACGGCAAGAGGCCCAACAATAGACCCAACGTCCAGGTGGGTTGAGTCTGGTCAAGATCCGTGGCATTGTGACAATACGCCTTAAGTAAATTGGTTGCGTATTCCTAATAGATCGAGCTTTTGGGATTAATGGTTGGCACCAACGATCCGACATTCGGGATCTTGGAGCGCGTAGGCCCGGTGGCATACCGGTAGGCCTACCGCCAAACCTCGATACGAAAACTGACATGGGAGGAAAAAAGAAACTTCGCAACCGGACAATCCCCTACGTAAAGGTGCAATGGAGTAACCATGAGGAGCGCGAGGCGACTTGGAGACTTGAGACGAAAATGAAAGAATGTTTCCCATAATAGTTTAGCGAGGGTTGAGTTTAAGTTTCGAGGACGAAACTTCTTTTAAAGTGTGAGTGGTGTAATGACACAACTTTTCTAGTGATATTTTACCCTCCTGCTAATAGAGTATAAGTTAGAGAAAATTAAATTATCGTGTTCTTTTGAGTTGACTAACACACGGTGCGGGTATTATTCGGTGATAGAGCTCGAAAAACGATGAACGACGGTGCAATCGGATCTAAAATCTGACTTACGAATCTCCCGAAATGGAGTTTTGAAGGTCGCGATAACCGTAGGGTGCATCGAAATTCGTGCAAAAGATCTGACACGCTTTTCGAGAAATCTTAGAATTATCTCGTGAGAATAGATATTTATTGTTAAATAATAAATATCCGAATATGGGAGTTTTCCTTTTTACGTACGTATGAAAAGGAAAAATAAAATAAAATAAAATAAATTAAATTAAATAATAAAAGGATAATTATAGCCCGTTACCGAAAGGAAAACCCTAGTTTTAAAAGATCGTCTCCTCAAACCCTTCCCTCTTGTGCGTACCGAAGACCAAAAATAAAACCCTAACCGGAGGAGAAAAGAAGGAAAGAAGAAGAAAGCGGAGGGACCCGATCGCCCCGATTGACGTGCCGGAGACCGGAGAACGAGACGCCATCATCTACGGGGAGCGGATCCGGATCCCCAACGCCGCGAGGTTCAAGATCGATTCTTTAATTCTGATAGATCGAGGTTAGCGATCGTTATTTCTTTTAGTCGGATTAATCGGGGGTTTTTCATGTTCTTTTAAGGTCGTTTTAATCGGTACGTTGATCACGGGTTCTTGATTTTGGTTTTTGATCAATATCTTGTTCTTGTTCTTGACCGGGTTTAATCGAGGGTTTTTAATCGGTCTCTTGATCGAGTTTCCAATCGATGTTTCGATCAATGGTTTGATCGTTAGATTTGCCGTGGTTTTGTTTGGGGTTTTTGTGGGTGTTTCGTTGGAGCATGGGGAAGTTAACGGGAGGCCGCCGCCGCCGTCATTAAACGGGAGGCTGCCGCCGCCGTTATGATGTTCGCGGGGTCGTCGCCGGAGTCGCACGGGAGCGAAAACGGAGAAAGAAACGCGCGCGGGAGGTGTACTGTTCATCCCGTACGGACTCCTAACGCCGCGGTCCACGGCCCGGGCGTGCACCCGGTGCACATCCCCGCAGGCCTGGAGGAGAAGACCCGGCGCACGCTGCCGTGCGCCAGGCTGCGCACTGTGCGCGGTGCACGCTCTAGGCGTGCACCCGGCGCACACACCCGCGGCCAGAGGGCGCAGACCCGGCACACGCCTTCGTGCGCCGGCCCGGCCCGTGAACCGCGGTGCACGCTTCAGCGTGCACCCGGTGCGCGACGCCGCGGCCGAAAACATGAGCCGGTGCGCGCCTCCCCCGTGCACCGGCCCGGCCCATCCCGCAGGGTGCACGCTTCCTGGGTGCACCCGGCGCACGCCTCGCAGCCGCCCGACGCGCAGACCCGGTCCACGCCTGCTCCGTGCACCACCCGTCAGCCGGAAGTTCGGTAGCTCCGTTTTGGTTCGTTTTTCCACCGTTTTGAGCGTCGTTTTCGCCGTTGGGATCACCGTTTCTGCCGTTTTCTTGGCGTGGCTACTCGGAGTCATTTAGGCCACCGTTTCGCCATGTCATGTGCTAGTTTCGCCGACGCTCCACGTCTTGACAAAATCGTCGGGGTCGCGCCGTCGGGTCTTTTTCTCATCGTTTTCGCCGTCAGGGTCTTCTCGGCTTGACTGTTGACGTCCCGAGTTGGCTACCGGCTGAGAATTGGATTTTGTTTGATTTCCGTTAGCGGTTTTGTGCTCCGATGGAGTTCGCGATGATAGAGTCGTGATCCGGTCGTTGATAACCATCGGTTTTACCGTCAGAGATCGGGCTTATTCTGAGTTTTCGATTTTACTTGACAGTTTTGACTAGACAGTTTTTGATTTGACGTCGCGGTCCTCTTGGCACAGTGATTTCGGTTTTTCGTGGGTTTATTGTTACATTGGTCGGGACCACTGTTTTTGCCTGTTTAGAGTAAAGTGTTAAATTGTGCGTTTGGTTATTTTATTAGGCCGCGTGAAGTTCTGATTGCTTAGGAGGGTCGCGGGCGCGGTCGTTTATCTTCATTCCAGGTGGGTACTCGTGCAATAAGTGCAGTAAGTGCAATAAGTGCAATATGTCATCGTAAAAGTGTAATAACCTGTCTAATAAAGTAGATGAGATGTTTAACTTGATTTAACCTTTCGCATAAATATGTACCGGATCTTCTGTTATTAACTGTGGCGACTAAGTGTCGCGATGACCGTACACGCCAGTTTCGGCTATCATGTTTTTAGATGCAGCACGTACACAGGCGGATTGGCCTCCGCATGGGTGTACTTTTCCAGATAAGTGGTCTGAATGACCCGTGTGCCCAACGTTTTGTGTAGGTGCCAGTGGGGACCCCTTCACGCCAGCTAAAAGTGTCGCACTAGTACCGTGAAAGGGGTTAAAAGCATCACGTAAGTAAAGTAATTGTGCACGATGGGAGATCGTCAACTCCCCGACAGGTACCATGTGATTAAATCAAGTGATGTGGACTCATGATGAGGAAAAGCGAAAGGTTACAGTGTATTCGGTTTGCTTTAAAATACTGTTAATTGTTTTGATCATCTACTTTATTTGTCACTGACTTTACCCACTCCGTGACAGGTTTGACTAGTTGTAGTAGTCGGGACGACGGTGAGGCAGCGTCTAGAGGACATTAGCCGTATGAGGCTGATTTCGTCGTTTTCGCTTGGGGTTATCTCATCTCCTTTTATCTAGTTTAAGTTCTCAATTGCTTGTGTCACGCCCCGGAGGTTCCAAAGAAGCGGAAAACATACCCATTTTTTTTTTCTTAAATAATTACCTGAACCTTACCTCCACATATACAAATTCACTCCCCAAACGGGCGGAGTCTCCTTTCTATATGCACGGCGTCACAATCAATTCCAATGCTTTAACCATTCCAATCATGACATGCAACGAGGAGAGGATATAGTACATCAAACCATCACCGCTATCTTATACAGTCTATAGCATAAACCCATGGGTTTTGAAAATCGGTGCCCACACGACACCCAGTTTTCTAAATCGTTTTCGCAAACTCTTTGTGCGGCCATTAACTTGAAAGGACAAATCCACGGGCTTTAAAATCGGTGCTGTCACACCCCCGGAGGTCTTTGTGTAAGCGGAAAAATGTGTATTATATTTTTTTTTTTTTCTCTTCACACGTGAAGATCAACCTCGCCCCCGGTGCACGACAGACCGCCACATATACAAATTCACTCTGCAATCGGACAGAGTCTCCTTTGTATATGCACGGCGTCCCATTTACAATACCATCCATCAACCACACAGCCGTCATCAAACATAGAGCAGGAGAAGTAATTACCTACGGTTTTGCAAACGGTGTCCACCCGACACCCAATTTTTAAAACAATTACACATCCAACAAGAGAGCGGCGACATCGTTTGGAAAGGATAAATCCAGAGGTTTACAAATCTGTGCCCACCCGGCACCCTGCTTTTGAAAACGTTTTCGCAATCATTTTTATGATGATAAAGACATGCCGCGCCCGAAATCACAAAAGTATGTCTAACCCGTAATAGTACATCCAATCCACAGTGCAAACTATAACTAATATGATCCACAGATGCAAATTAAACTAACAGTAGTTAAGAAAGAACTGAGATAAAACCAAGGTGCAACGAGTAAAAAGCCTCCTACGGCTACGGTCCTCTCGACGCAGTCTCACCACCATCCCGACTATTATCCCTAGTCAAACCTGTCACGGAGTGGGTAAAGTCAGTGACAAATAAAAGATTGTCTTAACAATTAACGTTGAATCAAAAACAAACCGATTATACCAGAACCTTTCGCTAAAACCCTGCCACAAAATAAGCTGGGCTCCATCCCCAGAGTACCTGTCGGAGAGACGGAAGTCTCCCCTCGTGCACAGTCACATTACCCCCATGATGCTTTTAACCCCTTCACGGAGCTAGTGCGGCTCCGTAGCTGTCGTGAAGAGGTCCCCACCCCATACACGTGGGGCACACGGGTCACTCGGACCACTTCTCCGGAAAAGGACACCCATGCGGAGGCCAATCCGCCTGTGTACGTGCAGCATCCAAAACCGAAATTGCCGGTGTCGGCGTGTGATAAGCCCCGCGACCGCAGCCGCCACAGTTATTAGATAAAAGTATTCATGCGAAGGTATAATGGTCCATCTACTTTATTAGACAAGTTAACGAGCCTTTTACGATGATATGGTGCACTTACTGCACTCGTTGCACTTATAGCAAGGGTACCCACCTGGTTGCGAGGGAATCGGAGCACCCGGATCTTTCGCACACTCCTGTTGCGTATCTGGACCTAAGAAGAGTCCATAAGGGTAACCAAAATCAGAACCACGCATTAACTCTACAAAACGAAAGCCCGACATTACTCGTCCGACGGAAACCCAAGGAAACCGTCAAGCCCGTCGGTCGACGGATTCCCCCCCCCCCCCCCCCCCCCCGCGCAGCCGACTGAACCCATGCGGCGGTCCTCCGCAGGCAGCGCCCGCGCGGGAGTGGTCAGCGCGGCGCCCGCTCGGTGCCCGCGCGGGTGCGGTCCGCGCGGTGCCCGCGGGGGTGCGATCCGCGCGGTGCCCGCGCGTGTGCGATCTGCGCGGTGCCCGCGTGGCTCCCGTTGTTGCCGCCCGCGCGATGCCCTAGCGGCATCGCGCGTCTCCGCCGCCCGTGTCGTGCCCTAACTTGCGCAATGACGGCGGCGGTGGCGGAGATGACGGAGACGACCGAAACCCTAAACAAAAGAACGTAAAAGAAGATCCCGAAAAACCACAATGAGGATTCACTCACCGGATTAAACCACGGGGAAGTCGTCCGATCGCGCTCTTATCTCCGGCTCGTTGTTCGGGGTGATCGGACTCCTTCGTTTCCTTCCTTTTCTCCTTTTTCCTTCGGCTAGGGTTCCGTCTTTTTCTTTTTCTTTCTCTTTCGCGTTCTTTCTTTTCGGCTAGGGTTTCCTTTGTACGTATTAATTCAACCCCTTTTAAATCCTAGTCGCCGATTAATTAATTTCCCAAATTTAATTAATCATAGGAAATAAAAACCCCAAATTTAATTTCACGTAACCGATTAATTAATTCCTTAATTAATTAATCATAGGAATATCCAAATTCCCCTAACAAACATGCCGGATATTTTACGCGGATTTCGATGCACGCCTTAAGTCATCGCGATCTTAAAAACCCCATTCCGGGAGATCCGTACATCGGATTCCCGATCCGATCGCGCCATCGGTCTTCGTTTTCCGAGCCCTTCGACGGAAAGATACCCGCACCACACACCGACCGAGTTCCGAACGTTAAATAATTTTATTCACTTAAGGGCATAATTAAATAACATGTGAGTCACAATTAGTCGTAAAAGCCGAATCACTACACCACTCACACTTTATATAAAGTTTCGTCCTCGAAACTTAAGTACAAACCTCACCAAACAACCCGGGAAAGCATTCCCTCATCCTCGATTCCAGTTCCCATGTCGCTTCGCGTTCTTCGTGGTTGCTCCACTGGACCTTTACGTAGGGAATTGTTCAATTACGCAACCTCTTGTCCTCTCTTGCCAAAATCCGCACCGGCGTCTCCTCGATGCTCAAATCCTCACGCAACTCGATGGTGGAAGCATCCAAGGCATGAGAGGGGTCAGCGAGGTACTTCTGGAGCATTGAGACGTGGAACACGTTGTGGACTCGTTCGAGGTTCGGTGGCAAGGCTAACCGGTACGCCACTGGACCCACGCGTTCAAGGATCTCGAATGGTCCCACGTACCTCGGACTTAACTTTCCTTTGAGACCGAAACGTCGGTTCCCTTTGGATGGTGAAACTCGGAGCAATACATGCTCACCTACCATGAACTCTAAGTCTCGTCGTCTCTTGTCCGCGTAACTTTTCTGTCTGCTCTGGGCGGTCAGTAGTCTTTGTCTGATCAATCGCACCTTCGCCTCGGTCTCCTCCACCAAATCTGGGCCCAAAAACTTACGCTCACCCAAGTCATCCCAGCATATTGGAGACTGACAGCGGCGCTCATACAGAGCCTCGTATGGTGCCATCTGGATACTGGCTTGATAGCTGTTGTTGTAGGCGAACTCCACGAGGGGTAGGTATCGCGACCACCTTTCGCCCAAGTCCAAAACGCACGCTCGAAGCATGTCTTCCACAATCTGAATCACCCGCTCTGATTGCCCGTCGGTCTGCGGGTGAAACGCCGTACTAAAATGCAACTTGGTTCCCATCGCTTGTTGCAGGCTCCGCCAAAAATTTGACACGAATCGCGTGTCTCTGTCCGACGTAATAGATGTCGGTACCCCATGCAACCTTACTATCTCATTGATGTACGTTTGTGCCAGTCATTCCCGAGTCCACGTTGTGTGTATGGCCAGAAAGTGGGCCGATTTTGTCAAACGGTCCACAATGACCCATATCGCATCGTGTCCTTGTGGCGATCTCGGGAAACCGGTC
Source organism: Tillandsia leiboldiana (assembly GCA_029204045.2). Classification (NCBI taxonomy): domain Eukaryota; kingdom Viridiplantae; phylum Streptophyta; class Magnoliopsida; order Poales; family Bromeliaceae; genus Tillandsia; species Tillandsia leiboldiana. The sequence goes on from CM055069.1 coordinate 34,469,758, forward strand.
ACAAAATCCATGGTAATCCTTTCCCACTTCCATTCGGGCACCGGTAGTGGTTGCAACTTTCCCGCCGGTCGCTGATGCTCGGCCTTCACTCGTTGGCATACCAGGCAGTGTGCCACAAATCGAGTCACATCTTCCTTCATCTTGGGCCACCAGAAGGTCTGTTTAACGTCCTTGTACATCTTCGTTCCCCCGGGGTGCGCCACATAAGGAGCGGTATGCGCCTCCCTCAGAATTTCCTCTTTGAGCTCCGGTAGATCCGGCACACAGATTCGTCCTCGAAACCGTATCGTGCCATCGGAGCTTACTGCGAAATCGCCCTCCTGGTCGGCAGTTATCCTGCCTCGCACCAGTTGAAGTTGGTCATCGGTCGATTGCCCCTCAAGAATCCTGTCCAGCGGGGTGGGCTTGACCACTAGAGTCAGAAGTTGTGCGACCGTACCTGCCAGTACCACTTCCAGTCTTAACCGCGAAAATTCCGCAATCAGACGTTCTTGCTGGGTGATAGCATCTACGCCTGCTTCCTCAGCCTGCCCCTTGCGACTCAAGGCGTCGGCTACCACATTCGCTTTTCCCGGATGATAGTGGATCGTCATGTCGTAGTCTTTCAGTAGCTCGAGCCACCGCCTTTGTCGCAAGTTTAGCTCCTTTTGCGTGAAGAGGTACTTGAGACTCTTATGATCAGAGTACACGTTGCAGTGTGCCCCATACAAGTAATGTCTCCATAGCTTGAGGACGAACACCACCGCTGCGAGCTCCAAATCATGCACGGGGTAATTCCGCTCATAATCCTTGAGTTGCCTTGACGCATAGGCTATAGCCCTTCCCCGTTGCATAAGCACTCCTCCCAATCCGTTCCGCGACGCATCGCAAAATACTTCATAATCCTCCCCCGGTTCTGGTAAGGCGAGAATCGGGGCCCGCGTCAATCTATCCTTGAGCTCCTCGAAACTCCTCTGGCACTGATCCGTCCAGATAAACTTCTCCCCTTTTCGAGTTAAACGATTCAAGGGGGTGGCTATCTTAGAGAAGCCCTCCACGAAGCGCCGGTAATACCCGGCTAATCCCAGGAAGCTTCGAACCTCCGTCATCGTTGTCGGTCGGGGCCAGTCCGTCACTGAGTCTATCTTCCTTGGGTCCACCGCGACTCCGGACGCCGAGACTACGTGCCCCAAGAAATCCACCTTACGGAGCCAAAACTCACACTTTTTGAGTTTGGCGTAGAGTTTCTGTTCCCGTAAGGTCTGGAGGACTGTGCACAGATGTTCTTCATGTTCCTCATCTGTACGGGAATAGATGAGGATATCGTCGATGAAGACCACCATGAATAAATCCAGGAAGGGTTTGAACACCCTATTCATCATGTCCATGAATACTGCCGGGGCGTTAGTGAGCCCGAAAGGCATCACTGTAAATTCGTAGTGTCCATAGCGAGTCCGGAAGGCCGTCTTGGGGACGTCCTCCCCTTTAACCCTGAGCTGGTGATAGCCTGACTGCAGATCAATCTTCGAAAACACAGTTGCCCCTTGCAGTTGGTCGAATAGGTCGTCGATCCTTGGCAGGGGGTACTTGTTCTTAATGGTGGCCTTGTTTATTTCCCGGTAATCTATGGACAACCGGAGGCTTCCGTCCTTCTTCCTCACGAACAGGACGGGCGCGCCCCATGGGGGCGCGCTTGGTCTGATAAAACCTTTGTCCAAAAGGTCCTCCAGCTGTGCCTTGAGTTCTTTCAACTCAGCGAAGGCCATCCTGTACGGTGCCTTGGTGATGGGCTTGGTGCCCGGGAGTAGTTCAATAGGGAAGTCAACTTCTCGTTCGGGCGGCATCCCAGGGAGTTCCGCCGGAAATACCTCCGGAAAATCCCTTACAACTGGGATGTCGTGCCTAACCTAGATTATGGACCCACGCGACCAAACGATCTCTTGGGTCCTTAATCGCTGGGTAGAGGGGTGGGGCCCATCTATTCCTCACGTGACCACTAACAGGTCTCACTAAGTACACTAGGGTCTCCTATAATCTGAAACCCGCCCGCGCGCATATGTCGAGGAGGTTTCGCCTAGTAATTAAGGATTCCTTCCCCAATCCGCACTAGGCGTGTCTGGGAATAGGGGAGGGAAAAGACAGGGGGAGAGAGAGAGAGTGTCGGACGAGGGTAATAAGCTTAGGTGTAACCGGTGCTCCTAAACAGAAGGAAAAAGAAACATCCGTTACCTGTTATCACTGGTTCTGAGACATCGCGTCTCCCACTGTGGCAAATCGGGGAGTGCGCCCACAACCCTCCGGCCAGCGTCATACAGCGTGTTGAGGTAGGGGCTTGGTGTCTGGAGAGTCTGCGGAGTGCTGGTCGCCGGGTAAGTCCTTTGGTTGAGAGGGGGCTGCGGCACTCTCTGGTTCTCCCGGCTGCGGTGTGGCGGGGGTAGGGGTTATCCCCTGAGGGCAGGAGGCACGGGTGTGGTCCGGCGCGCCACAAAGATAACGCAGGGTTCCTGTTGCGATTCCGAGCTTCCCGATGGCGCTCGCTCGTCCTTCCGCGCTTCCTTCGGGCGTTGATTTGCCCGGCTCTCTGGATTGGGGCCCTCTCGAGGGGTGGGGGTAGCGGTTTTCTTTGTTTTGTCCGGTCGCGGCACCGGGGGTCTAGTGACAGCCGGCTTCCGGGGGCACGAGAAGCGTGAGTGACCCGGCTTGCCGCACTTGAAGCAGTGGTCGTCCCTCCAGGGGCAGCTCATAAGTTGGTGTGCACCGTCGCATATGACGCACGGCTTCTGTTGTGGTTTGGGTCCCCTCTTTGTTGTTTGCCCCGCATTCCATTCTGTCCTTGGGCGTTTGGGCGCCCGTTTGTCCTGGGAGGGGCCCCCCGTCGGACTGGGGTGGTGAAATCTTTATCCCCAACGGTAACCGGGGTGACCCTGCCGAGCTCGTGCCTCGGCGAGATCCCGCTCAGCCTACATGGCCAGGCCGACCGCCTCTTGGAACGTGGGGTAACCTGGCGGCGGCATTCCCCGATAGGCGTCGTCCCTGGCGTCTCGCTGAGTGCGGTCGATACCCTTGAAGTCTCAAGTCAGTAGGCATAGGCGCTCAGTGAGAGTTAACAGTTGCCCCGCTACGTCACGTAGCTGGTTTTGGAGCAAGCGATTGGCCGCGGCTTCGGGATCCATCCTGTCCATTTAAAAGAGTTAGCGCTCGGTGGCCGAATCCTGGTCGTTGTCCACTGTAAACAAAGAAGCCGCGTTAACCCTAATATTATCACCCTAGCACCTTGACTTACAACGCACTTATATTAAACCCCGTTTCCCCGTACTCTCACGTACTACCGCACCTATACCTTGGTTATCTCGTGTCCCAATTTGCTTGTGGCATCATACACTGTGGATGTGGATCTCAGACTACTGTGGTTATGGTTGTTTTTCTCTGATACCATATAATCTGTCACGCCCCGGGAGGTCTTTGTGTAAGCGAAAAAACGTGTATTATATTATTTTTTTTTTCTCTTCACACGTGAAGATCAACCTCGCCCCCGGTGCACGACAGACCGCCACATATACAAATTCACTCTGCAATCGGACAGAGTCTCCTTTGTATATGCACGGCGTCCCATTTACAATACCATCCATCAACCACACAGCCGTCATCAAACATAGAGCAGGAGAAGTAATTACCTACGGTTTTGCAAACGGTGTCCACCCGACACCCAATTTTTAAAACAATTACACATCCAACAAGAGAGCGGCGACATCGTTTGGAAAGGATAAATCCAGAGGTTTACAAATCTATGCCCACCCGGCACCCTGCTTTTGAAAACGTTTTCGCAATCATTTTTATGATGATAAAGACATGCCACGCCCGAAATCACAAAAGTATGTCTAACCCGTAATAGTACATCCAATCCACAGTGCTAACTATAACTAATATGATCCACAGATGTAAATTAAACTAACAGTAGTTAAGAAAGAACTGAGATAAAACCAAGGTGCAACGAGTAAAAAGCCTCCTACGGCTACGGTCCTCTCGACGCGGTCTCACGACCATCCCGACTATTGTCCCTAGTCAAACCTGTCACGGAGTGGGTAAAGTCAGTGACAAATAAAGTAGATGTCTTAACAATTAACGTTGAATCAAAAACAAACCGATTATACCGGAAACTTTCGCTAAAACCCTGTCACAAAATAAGCTGGGCTCGATCCCCAGAGTACCTGTCGGAGAGACGGAAGTCTCCCCTCGTGCACAGTCACATTACCCCCATGATGCTTTTAACCCCTTCACAGAGCTAGTGCGGCTCCGTACCTGTCGTGAAGAGGTCCCCATCCCATACACGTGGGGCACACGGGTCACTCGGACCACTTCTCCGGAAAAGTACACCCATGCGGAGGCCAATCCGCCTGTGTACATGCAGCATCCAAAACCGAAATTGCCGGTGTCGGCGTGTGATAAGCCCCGCGACCGCAGCCGCCACAGTTATTAGATAAAAGTATTCATGCGAAGGTATAATGGTCCATCTACTTTATTAGACAAGTTAACGAGCCTTTTACGATGATATGGTGCACTTACTGCACTCGTTGCACTTATAGCAAGGGTACCCACCTGGTTGCGAGGGAATCGGAGCACCCGGATCTTTCTCACACTCCCGTTGCGTATCTGGACCTAAGAAGAGTCCATAAGGGTAACCAAAATCAGAACCACGCATTAACTCTACAAAACGAAAGCCCGACATTACCCGTCCGACGGAAACCCAAGGAAACCGTCAAGCCCGTCGGTCGACGGATTCCCCCCCCCGCGCAGCCGACTGAACCCATGCGGCGGTCCTCCGCGGGCAGCGCCCGCGCGGGTGTGGTCCGCGCGGCGCCCGCTCGGTGCCCCGCGCGGCGCCCGCGCGGGTGCGATCCGCGTGGGGCCCGCGCGGTGCGCCCGCGTGGGTGTGGTCCGCGCGGCGCCCGCGCGGTGCCCCGCGCGGGTGCGATCCGTGCGGGGCCCGCGCAGGTGCGATCCGCGCGGTGCCCGCGCGGCTCCCGTTGTTGCCGCCCACGCGATGCCCTAGCGGCATCGCGCGTCTCCGCCGCCCGTGTCGTGCCCTAACTTGCGCAACGACGGCGGCGGTGGCGGAGATGACGGAGACGACCGAAACCCTAAACAAAAGAACGTAAAAGAAGATCCCGAAAAACCACAACGAGGATTCACTCACCGGATTAAACCACGGGGAAGTCGTCCGATCGCGCTCTTGTCTCCGGCTCGTTGTTCGAGGTGATCGGACTCTTTCGTTTCCTTCCTTTTCTTCTTTCTTTCCTTCGACTAGGGTTCCGTCTTTTTCTTTTTCTTTCTCTTTCGCGTTCTTTCTTTTCGGCTAGGGTTTCCTTTGTACGTATTAATTCAACCCCTTTTAAATCCTAGTCGCCGATTAATTAGTTTCCCTAATTTAATTGATCATAGGAAATAAAAACCCCAAATTTAATTTCACGTAACCGATTAATTAATTCCTTAATTAATTAATCAAGGAATATCCAAATTCCCCTAACAAACATGCCGGATATTTTACACGGATTTCGATGCACGCCTTAAGTCATCGCGATCTTAAAAACCCCATTCCGGGAGATCCGTACATCGGATTCCCGATCCGATCGCGCCATCGGTCTTCGTTTTCCGAGCCCTTCGACGGAAAGATACCCGCACCACACACCGACCGAGTTCCGAATGTTAAATAATTTTATTCACTTAAGGGCATAATTAAATAACATGTGAGTCACAATTAGTTGTAAAAGCCGAATCACTACAGGTGCCCACACGGCACTTGGTTTGAAAACATCTTTGAAACCGGTTTGTATTTGAAAACAAGCCACAAATACACATCCTATCATTCACCAGTTAATTATAAAAAGTCCTCCTCCCAACATCCATCAGAAACCACAGTATATGAAACACAGTTGAACTAAACATAGTTATGCCATAACCAAAAATAACTAAAATAAAGTATCGTTTTACTAGCCCTCTTGGCTAGTATCCTCTAACTGATGCCTCACCGTCGTCCGGAATTCCACCCCTACTCGAACCTGTCACAGTGTGGGTTGTCAGTGACTGATAAAGTAGAAAGCATGCAAGTAAACGCAATAATAGAATGAACACACCGAATCACCGGAGCATTTACTTTTCCCCTCCCCCTCATGTATCGCCAAATCCCTGTTGAAAGTCCCGTTGGGCACCTACCCCAGTTTTCAGAATATTTTGGGCACCAACCCTAATACCGTACTCATCTTCTTGGTGCCTCCAACCCCTCGACTGCCCAAGTAGCAGCCGCCTCCCCTTGAGGGGTCCCCACTAACCTCCCCTTGTGGGGTACACGGGTAAATGAGTTACCATCTTTCCGAAAAAATACACCCTCTGCAGTGGCCAAACTGCCGGTGTGCGTGTAAGCAATATGAGTGTTTTAATGCCTTGCGACCTCAGCCGCTATAACCAGAAAAGTATACCGCACCTGCGACCGCAGCCGCTCGATTGAAATAGTAAATGGGATTCACATGCTAGGGGGTTAGTCAAATTATAACCGTATCTACTTTATCAAAACGAGTATTCGGAAACGACACCTCACCGGTAATAACCAACACCTACCCACCTTGATTATGCGAAACGCGTGTTCCGGAGACTGAACCTTGCTCTCTGTTGTCGCCCGGACCTAGAAGTAGTCCCCAAAAGAGCCATGGTCAGATCAACAATATAGTAGTGGATAAACCGAGCCCAAACGACTCAAAACACTAAGGACAACTTGACCCGGCGGTGGCGCCCGTGCTCGTCGAGCGACGCGGCCGCCCCCGCGGTGTCACGGGTCGTACGGCCGCGCGGGCACCAGCCCCGCGCGGCGTTCGCCGTGACCGCGCGGGCCCTAGCTCCGCGCGGTGCAAGCCGCGGCCGCACGGGCACCAACCCCGTGCGGCACCTTCCGTGGCCGTGCGGACCTCGGCCTCGCATGGCGCAAATCCGCGGCTGCGCGGGCACTGGCCCCGCGCGGTAGCCGCCGCGGCCGCGCGGGCACCAACCCCGCGTGCCGCAACCCCCGCCGCCACGCGGGCACCCGCCCGCGCGGCACAAGCTGCAGCCGCGCGGGCAAGGCCCCGCGCGGCATGCAATACCGCCGCCGCGCGGGCACCCGCCCCGCGCGGCACGCGTCGCGGCCGCCGCGCGGGCATGGCCCCGCGCGGCGTGCGACGCCGCCGCCGCGCGGGCACCCGCCCCGCGCGGCACGCGCCGCGGCCGCTGCGCGGGCATGGCCCCGCGCGGCGTGCGACGCCGCCGCCGCGCGGGCACCCGCCCCGCGCGGCATGCGCCGCGGCCGCCGCGCGGGCATGGCCCCGCGCGGCGTGCGACGCCGCCGCCGCACGGGCACCCGCCCCGCGCGGCACGCGCCGCGGCCGCCGCGCGGGCATGGCCCCGCGCGGCATGCGATGCCGCCGCCGCGCGGGCATGGCCCCGCGGGGCATGCGATGCCGCCGCCGCGCGGGCACCCGCCCCGCGCGGCGTTTACCCTAGCCGCGGCCACGTGGGGAGATCGTTCCCGCGCGGCTTTAGCCGCGGCCGCGCGGGCACCGTCCCCGCGCGGCGCGCATTACGGTAGCGCGGCGACGCCCTAGGGCTTCGCGGCGCGACACGTTGGGTAGCAAACGGCTACTCCTAAACCTCATGAAAGACCGATACCCAAAAACCGAGCGAAACTATACCAAAATAAAATTAGTTTACCTCTAATCGTAGGGGATGGCTATCCGTTCTCGCTCCCGGTTTTGGCGCGTTCGTCGGGAGGGTTTGGATCCTTTAGCTTTCACCTTCTTCACCGCCGTTCTCTTTCGATTAGGGTTTCGCCTTCCTTCTTGTTTCCTCCGGATAGGGTTTCGTCCTTCTTTTTCTTTTGGGAGAGGATAACGAAATATCTTTTTCGTACGACATAACCACTTTGGGTATTTAAAATTCCCAATTAATTAATTCCTTAATTAATTAATTTTCCCGGTTAATTAATTCTCCAATTAATTAATTCTCCAATTAATTAATTCCGCATTTTAGATTCTTCAGGATAATTCCTTAAAGATAATTCTATCCTTTTTCCTCGGAAAGCGTGCCAATTCACTTACGCGGATTTCGATGCACCCCTGGCCATTGCGATCACTTTCTACCCCTTTCTAGGAGTTCCGTAAGTCGGAATCCGGATCCGATCGCACTGCCATTCACCGTTTTCCGAGCTCTATCGCGGAAAAATACTCGCACCTCCGAATTAACGACTTAAGTAAACCCGTTACATTAAATACATTAAACGAAAACTTTATTAGTAGATGGTATTAAGTGTTACAAAATCTATGATATTACAGCTTGACTGTGGAATAATGTGGATGTTGGATTGTGAGTTTGTTTTCGTGATGTGGTTTTTATTATGCTTCTTATTGACTTGTATGCGGCATGTTTTATACCAAACAAAAAGGGTTTCGAAAATGCTTTCCAAAACCAAGTGTCGTGTGGGCACTATTTTGTAAACCTCTAGATTTATCCTTTCAAAAGATGTCGCCGCCCTATTGTGATTTGTGTTAACACTTTGGAAAAACTGGGTGTCGTGTGGACACCGTTTGCAAACCCGTAGCTTATCTCTTGATGTGATTAAATAGAATTACTCTCTTTCTTGTTGTATTCGTTGTGACAGTGTGGTTAAAGAAGATAATGTTGTGAATGTGACGCCGTGCATATACAAAGGAGACTCTGTCCGTCAAAAGGGTGAATTTGTATATGTGGCGGTCTGACACGCACCGGTAGGCGAGGTCGTTTATTCAAAAAATAAATACATATGCTTTTCCGCTGATCCTTAGACCTCCGGGGCGTGACAGGTTGAGTAGGTTCAGGATGCATGTGTTCTCGTGCCGGGGGGCCGAGTGGATTTTTAGAGCTCTGTGGGATGAGTTTCTAGTGTCATGTGAGTTTAAGCTTCCTTGTTGGGATTGTTGAGGTTATTCTAGATCATGGGTCGTGCATTTCTGATTGAGTCGTGGAGGTAGTTCTCCGACTTAGCTATGAGAGTTGGGCTCTGGCAGATCGAGTCGTGGAGGGTTCCCGACTTAGCCACGGGTTGTGAATTATCAGATTGAGTCGTGGAGGGTTCTCCGACTTAGCTGTGAGAGTGTTTGGGCATTTCCTGATCGAGTCGTGGAGGGTTTCCCGATTGAGTTGTGTTATTTGAGCATTGAGTTTCCGATCTATTTGATCGTGGATCATAGCCTGCAGGTGCCGCTTGTTGAGACAGTTGAGACAGATGAGACACACTTGAGCTCGGTGGGGTCGCTCCCCTCGAGTTACGCTCCGGATGCGATGATGATGATGATGCCCCTGGCTGAATTACCTGGGGTCGCTTTGCGTGAGATTGAGATAGTCAGTTTAGGACGCCCTACGTAAATCCCGTCCTCTTGTGGATGCGTGGTAGTAGGCAGGTGCGTTCCTAGATGACTCACCCCTAGCTGAGTTACTAGGGGTCCTGTGAGGCGCAGGCTTGACTGGACCCGATGTGGCAGTCATTGAGATTGGGTGATATGAGCGGGTGGTTGCATGGCATGTTCTTAGATGAGTTTTTCTTTGAGCATGATACTTGAGGCATTTTAGCAGTAGCGAGTGTATGCATAGCATGTTCATAGTAGAGTTTCTTTTGAGTATGATGATTAAGACATATTAGCTGTAGTTTTCTTTCAGCTTTCCTATTATCTATCTGCATACCTATCTGTTTGCCTCCAGTAGACTTAGTGGGCATACCGTGGATATTGGTGACGGTACCCACTGGGAACTACCTTCTGCAGTAGTTCTCACACCCGCTGCGGTGACAGGTTTCCTGAGGTTGCTGTTCCGGCTTGGTTCGCGCGGAGACAGCTGTTCGAGGTGAGGACGTGGCCGAGTAGCTCCTTACCCATTCTTATTTGAGAGTCTGAGGTAGATGTACCCTGTATTTTTATGATTTCACTTTTGTACTGGACAGTCTGAGTGATTGTGAGGGTTGTATTTTATTTTCATAGCTGAGAGACTATGTATTGAGGTTTTATATTTATTCAGATGTTCAGTTTTGATTTCTGTAGCTACTAGTTTTATTTCAGCTCTGATACATGTTTAGCTATAGATCTGACTTGCAGGTTAGACGCTTCGTCTGTGCGGGGGTTTCTGTACAGATGGCGGATCTGTTGGCGAGCCCGGGTCGAGGTTTCTACCCCGGGGCGTGACACGCGGTCCACTGGGCGCATGCCCGGACACATGGCGGGCCGTGATGGGCCAGCTTCCGCAGCAGCGCGCGGCCCCGCGCACGCACGTGGGGCGCTGCAGCGCTGTCCCCCGCGTGCGGGGACACGCGGCGAGCACCAACTGGCCGCGCCGCGGCCACCCGGATCAAGCCGCGTGGCTTGATCCGGACGGCCCAACCCGGGCGACGTGGCGGCCCGGATGGCCGCCACGTGTCCACAGGGGTTGGGCCATGCGGGTCGGGCCTCCCCTGTAGCTGCCGAGAGAGAGTGAGAGGGAGAGAGAGGGAGTATGTTGGTTTTCTTCTCTTCTCCTTCTTCTTCTTGTTCTTCTTCTTCTTCTTCTTCTTCTTCTTCTTCTTCTTCTTCCTCCTTCCTTCTTTGGACTTTGGATTTTCTGGAGGACTTCATACAGAGCAGCACCATCAACTCCTCTTCAACTTCACCACCATGGATGGGCCAGTGGAGCTCTAGTGATCATCATCTTCCCCATGTTGGAGCACAACCATCGTTGCTGGATTTTCGGAGCTTCACCGTCGCATTTTAGTGCAAAAATCCTCTAGACCTCATTTCTTGGAATTTCGAGCTGAAATTTGGAGAGGATCTCCACGAGAGGTAAATCTACTATTTTGATATTCAGCATTTTTCATAGATCATGAGATTTCTTGGAGTATTTTCTGGTTTTTCTGGAACCTTCACGCACAGTTTTTATTGTTGGATAACTTGGAGTAATTTTGGGTTTTCTCTTTCATACGAGCTCGGATTTGGGAGTTCTTTAGCTCGATCTCTATCTACTCTCGACGAGGAATCCATTGCCGCCTTTCTTACTGTATTCAGAGCTCGTTTGGACAGGTAAATTCTGTCATCTTTCCAACCCTGTAGTGCAGATTTTTTTGTGCAATGAATGTTTGTATGGTGTTAGCTATGGAAATAGCATGATTTTTTCGGATTTCTATGTATGGTTATGTTAACAGGATATAGAGGAGCATTTTTCATGTTGACACCTAAGAGGAATTCCTTCTAGATTAATCCCTAAAAATTTATGAAGAACACTCTAAATTTATGGATATTACCGCGTTGTTTTGGGTGTATCTTGGCCTACAGGTATCGGAATGAGGAGTATAAATACTCGATTTGCATCTACTCGTCGCGAGGATCGCAGCCGTGATTTTTCTGGATTTTTTCGAGGATTGCACGCAGGTGAAAAATCCCCTTTTCTATGCTGGTTTGCAAAACAGCAAGTGCTATTTTGGACTGTTGACTGTGGTGTTGATTGTGGGCTGTTTGGCAGTGGACTTGGCGGTTGTGTTGGCTGTGATGTTGGCTGTGGTTGAGGCACGAGCGATCAAGTGCCGAGGGTGCGGTTTCGGCGGATGTTGATAGTGAGTGACCGCGTACTTCACCGATTTTAGCTTTGCCTGCGGAAAGCGTTTCAGGTGGGTTGCTTCGTCTCTAGAACCGATGGACGGTTCTCTAATTCTATCTGTTAGAATGCATGCATGTTTAATGTACTTATATATATATGATTGATAGGTAAGCTTAGTAATGATAATTGTTTGGGAATTGCAAGATAAATATTCATGTTATGACTTATGAGAACTTGCAAGATTTGGATATCCATGTTTATGATGAATGAAAGCTTACCTAAGGGAATGTTACCCTCTATAATTGATAGCATGCAAGGTTTAATGTACAACCTATATGAGTGAGATGTAAGCATGGGAAATGGCCTAGAACATGTGGATTGATGCTTACTTTATTATTGTACATGTTTTAGTGGATTTGAGATCTAGCATATTGTAGGAGACACCATGATTGTTCGTTTTCTCCTTTCTTTCAATCTTTTGATACATGTTGCTCGGGTTCGAGCAGGGGTTTAGGATAGTGTAGTCGAGACTGTGAGTCGGGGACAGGTCGTCCAGGATTGTGGATTGTGGGATGTTGCGGCGACCGCGGATATTGGGCGGTTGACCGGGTGTTGGTTGTTGTATCAGATTGTGGGTTGTGGGGTGTTGTGGCAACCGCGGATATTGGGTGGTTGACCGGATGTTTACTTTTGCATCAGATTGGGGATCAAGGATTTTTTTAGTGGATGGATTTTCCCATTTCGATCAGAGTCGTGATCCAGTCCTGTTATATTGAGATACTTGTGACATGGTTACTTTACTCGTGTGGGTCGTTCCCCTCGAGTGCTACTCCGAAGTAGGCGATTTACACAGCGACCAGTGAGTACCGGACAGTGAGCGCCGGTCAGTGAGTACCGATCTATTAGCAAATACTTGAGACAGTTTGAGCAGGTAGTACCAGTTTTTACTGGTGGTTGGATTGGGTTTATTCAGGCAGATACTTTTTGTCACGCCCCGAGTCGAAACTGCGACCCGGGCTCGCCAACATATCCGCCGCCCATACGGGAAGCCCCGTATGAACGTAGCGTCTAACCTGCATAAAATCATCTATACTAAACAGATATCAGAGCTGAAAAGTAAAAGCTAAAACGAAATAAATACAACTCTAGGTATAAACAGACCAAGTCCTCACCATAAATACATAAGTCTCTCAAAAGAAAGAAGAGTACAACTCGATCCTCACTACAAGATCGCTCAACGAGAAACTCTCAAAATGTGAAGGGTACAGCTACTCTCAGGATGCCATCTGGTAGGGATCTAACTCGCGACTCCCTTACCTCGATCAGCTGGATCAGAAACCGGTGCAGCAGGAACAGAAGTAGAGGTCCCTGGGGAAAAAGACACCACGACGGGTGTGAGAACTACATCCCAAAGTAGTTCTCAGTGGGTGCCGCCAACAAGCCCGACGGTCTGCCCACTAAGTCTACTAGAGGCATAAAGTAACAGATGTAATACTGGAAAGAAAAGCTGGTAAACTAACACTACAGCTACTATGCCTCTATCTAGATGCTCAAGAGTGAAACAGAAAGTAACCTGGTACCACTACCAACTCTCAACTCAAATCACCCAATCTACAATGATTGCCACATCGGGTCCAGTCAAACCTGCGCCTACCTACTGCCGAACGTCCACGGAGGAGCGGACTTACGTAGGGCGTCCGTGACTGCCAAACTGGCCAGCCAGAGGGACTGTGTCGACAAGTCGCGATAGCAAGTAACCCGCCTAGCTCCAGAGTGGCACTCGAGGGGCGCGACCCCACCGAGCAAAGTATCTGCGCATCTATGTCGAGCTCACTGTGGCCCATGCAGGCTATAATCCAAGTCCACGATCAACAAGGTCGACTGTAATCAAAAGAACCCTGTCTCACTCACTGGCTGGAACACTACACAGCCGAGACCCCCTGTCCCTCAGACAGTAATCAAGAGACACCCTGATCAATAACCCACTATCTGATTCCACTCGGTCCCCCGACACGAGTGTAAATGCACCCTACTAATAACTCGACCCCTCGGCCCCCTATCTGGGCGAGGAAGAAACGAAGTCCAGATGAAATAGTGATGACAGTGGAAGTGTCTAAAGCAATAAAGTAACCTAGCCCAAGTTGGAGTTTTCTACTAGTCTGGTTGAACATGCTCCGTATGACAGGGGTGCTAGGTCAAGTCCGAAGATAGCAATAAATAAGGATGTGGGGGAAATAATAAGAAACACATGATAACTGAATAAACAAGGAATCCCAACTCATGCTCTCTAACATGCTATACCGGAGGTAAAACAATACATGTACATCCCTATACAGCTAGAATTAGTGTACAGATCGCAAATCTTGAAAGCGAGGCCACCCACCTGACCAGTCGAACTGTCAAAAGTCCTACAGCTGATAATACCAGAAAAACAGCTACACAGAGTCCAACGGGTCCAGCACTGTCCAGTACTGCTCCTGGGTACAAAAACAGAGCTGTCGATACACTTACATTCCCCCCAAAACAGTCAGAATTTTTACACTGAAATTCAGCTGCGAAGATGTGCAAAAATCACCTACTGAAAGTGCTCGGAAAAATCCAAATAAAATATCCCTGCGATCTACGCATCGATAGCTTCGAAACGAATACCTGCATGTCCAATTCCAAGTTTTCTACGCTGAGATAGAAAATCGGCAAGAGAAACACCCCATACAAAACTGTACCAGATTTCACAGATAAGAACTCGGGAAGAAGAAAGATTCTCACCTTCTAAGCCAACTCATAAAATTCTGAGAAAAATCCAGGAGATTCCTCATGAGAAGTAGATGAAGTTTGCCTTTTGAATCACCTCGATCCGATGTCGGTACGCAAAGTTATGGCTAAAACTCTGCAATGCTGTCCAAAAATCAGGAAAGAAAAAGGGGCAAAAGAAAGCTCAAAAACCTTCAAAATCTGTAAGGAATCGGTGAAAACTCTGAACATAAAAGTTGTAGTCCTACCAGTCGTGAGTCCGACGGCGCAAAAATCGCTAAAAACGGAGATCGGGGTGAGTCGGGGGAGTCCGCGCACTAAAACGCGACGAAACGGGTCGTCGAAGTAGAAGCGTCACTGTGCGCCGCGTCGCAGATGAAGTCGAGCAGATGAACTCCAAAAATCCCCAAAATCTTCTGAAGTATGCTGGACTGAAAAAGGATGAAGTCTCCTTAAGGGCCCACCAGGAGAAGAAGTCCAAAAAACCTGAAAAGAAACACCTAAGGGCCCTATTTATAGGCCCACATCCCTCAAATGGGCCTGGCGGATTCGGGCCCTCTTTTCTGGCGCCCGAATCCGCCAGAATGGGTCGGACGCGCCACCGTCCGACCGCCCGAAAGTTTCTAGTGCGGCCACGTCACCGCAAAATAGGAGACAGCCGTGCGGGGGCCCTCTCCGCGCGCCACGTCGCCTCCCCCGCGGGCGGCGAGGTAAGTAGGGCGGAACGCTGGCGGAGCGACGCGTGGCGCACTCGAGTGCGGGGCGCCACGCGTCGGCCGCAGCGCTGCCCCGTGCACTGCCGCTGGCGCCGTGGACCGCGACCACGTGAGCCCGCCAATGCCGCGCCACCACGTGTCGTGCTCCCGGTCCACCATGCAGCGCCATTTCCTCCCTGAGCCGTGCTGCGTGCACCCGCCAGTCCGGACGCGCCACGTGGCCCGCCCCGCGGTCTATGCACCAGCGCGCTATCCCCGTGGACCGAGCGGCGTGAGCCGGCCAATGACAGGCCGCCACGTGGCTCCCGCCGGTCCACGGTCAACCCCCCATGCACCAGTTTTCACCCAAAACTTCCGGTAGCCCTTTTTGGTCATCCGGACTCCAAATTTAACAAGCAAATAGCCGTTTTCAAGTGTTTTTCCATGCTGAATCCAATTCCAACCTCTGTTTGGCCAAAAACCCTTTAAAAATTTCGGCAAACACAGCCTAAGTCCAGAACAGTAAAAGATAACACACAGGGTCCATCTGTGGCATCTCCTTGATGCACTATGGGCCTGATACACCACTAATAGGTGTTCTAAACTATGGATTCACCCGGAAAACTGCATGGGGTTTAAGGTCACCACACTTTTATTGTTGCACTCGTGCCTAGGGGCTGAGTGGAGTCTGGTAGCTGAGATTAGACCAGTGTTAATGTTGTTGGGAACCGTTGGGTTGACGGTGCTCCCAGGGGCGTTGTGAGTACTTTGACCGTGGTGCGAGATGTTTGACGATCCTGAGTCTATCCGTTCTGAGAGAGAGCGTGGATTTCGATTGTAGCCTGCATGTGCCACTATTCGATAGTGAGTTAGTCTGATCGGACACCCTACGTTGATACACTAGGGAGGCGCAGGCTTGACTGGACCCGATGTGGCAGTCAGTTCGATTGGGTCGATTGAGCACCTCATGTGCGAGTGGTTGCATATCTTTCATCGGTTTTCCCTATTGAGCATTTAGATAGAGGCATGGTAGCTGTAGAGTTTCTCCAGCTTTTCTTATTCAGTCTTTACTGCTTCGTTATCTTATGCCTCTAGTAGACTTTGTGGGCAGACCGTCGGGCCTGGAGGCGGTACCCACTGAGAACTACGTGTTGGTGTAGTTCTCACACCCGTTGGGGGTTCTCCCCCTCCCTTTTTTCTTCCTCTCCTTGGTTTTGCAGAGTCTTCTGCGAGAGTTGCTGGTTTGTCGGTTGCTGTTCGAGGCGAGGGAGTCGCGAGCTAGATCCCTACCCATCTTTGAAGAGTAGCGGTACCCTCTCTTTTGAGATCTTTAGTACAGTCAGCGGATTGTTTATTTTTAAATTTGAGAGACTGATGTATTGTGAGGATTTGATTTGTATTGAGAGCCTGTACACTGATGTATTATTTCAATTTACCTCCCTGTTGAGTTCTGGGTTGTTGTATCAGTGGATATTGTATCATTATTTCCAGTGGTACAGTGGTTGAACTTTAGTTTTACAGCAGTTTATTTTACAGCTCTGATATCTGTTTAGTTGTAGTTTTATTCTTGCAGGTTGGATGCTTCGCCTATGCGGGATTTTCGTGTAGGCGGCGTGTCACGCCGCGGGGTCAAAACTGCGACCCGGGCCCGCCAACAGATCCGCCGCCCATATGGTGAACCCCGTATAGACGAAGCGTCTAACCTGCAAGAAAAGATACTACAGCTAAACAGATATCAGAGCTAAAAATAAAATTCTGCTATAAAACTAAAACCAACAACTATACAACTGGAAATAATAATACAATAATGTCCATCTCCCTAAATACGATAAAATACAAAGTCCTCTGATACAAAAACTCAGAACTCTATAGGGAGGTAACTCCAATAAATACATCAGTGTACATGCTCTCAATACATATCATATCCTCACTACATCAGTCTCTCAAAAAAGGAAATAAAATAACTAATCTACTGAATGTTGGTTTTTATGGATCCACAAGGATCTAAATAGGTACTATCAAACAACTAGAGGGGGGGTGAATAGGTGTAATACTTATAAAACCAATCTCAGTGCAAAATAAAAACCAATGCGAAAATAAAAAACAGCACACCGAGATATACGTGGAAACTCCAATCCTGGAGAAAAACCACGGGACCAACACGCAATAACAATCCACTAAGAAAAGAAGAATAACAAGGCGATTACCGACTCCACGGACTCAAACCCCTCCTTCAACTTCTTCGGACCTTGCGCTCACCGATTGCACGTCCACTGCACACGTTCGAATCCACGAACGCCACTCGAATCCACGAGCACACGTTTCGAATCCACGAAACGCCTTTAGCACACCGAATCCACGATGCCACGTCGAATCCACGACGCAAACTCAGCCGGTAAGAATATTGGCTTCGATGGTGATCCTTTGCTTAGATTCTCATTGAGGAACCGTAGAAGAAATCTCTAAGCAAAGATTAGATCAATTCGACAAAAGATAGATCTTGGAAGAACCGTCGAATTGACCTAAAAGAGGCTATTAAGAAGAACGATGAAAACCTAGCCTCTAGGGTTGCTCTCAAGTGTTTTATAAATTCATCGGTAGTTTTTTTGAGAAACCCTAAATGTCTATTTATAGTTTAGAAACCTTTGGAAAGAGATAAGCATCAAAAACTGCCTTAACAGAAATTTTCCCGCACGACGATCCGGATCGGATTTACGGCGATCCTGATCGTCGTCTTTTTTCAGCAATTCCTGAAAAAACAAGGTTCGGGATCCGGATCGGAATTCTGATCCGGATCGGAATTCTGATCCGGATCGGTTCAGGATCAGAAATTCTGAAACATCCAATTTGTCCAGTTTTTGATTTTTAAGCAATGAAAACTTATCCAAGTGTTTCTAAACCACTCAAATGTATTCGGATCACCAAAATTATTTAGTTAAACGTACCTGATCAATCCGAATCCATTTTCCTTAAGATTGATGTAATTGATCCACAATTCTTCTACTTCAATCTTCAAGACTCAAAACACTAAGTGTCAACTTGAGATCTTGTTGAATCTTCTCTAAGTCTTCGATTGCTGATTGACAATTTGATCACTTCAAGACTCCGACTCAACTCAACAACTCAACTACTCAACTCACGAAATATGCCAAGACAAAAAAGCCGTAACACTGAAGATCTCCTCTGAAGGGGTACCGCTACTCTCCAACGACGGGTAGGGAACTAGCTCGCGACTCCCTCGCCTCGGTCAGAAGGATCAGCAACTGGAGCAACAGGAACAGGAATAGAAGTCCCTGGGGAAAAAGACACCACGACGGGTGTGAGAACTACATCCCACAGTAGTTCTCAGTGGGTGCCGCCAACAAGCCCGACGGTCTGCCCACTAAGTCTACTAAAGGCATAAAGTAACGAATGTGATACTGAAAAAAAAGAGCTGGAAAAGAATAACTCTACAGCTACTATGCCTCTATCTAGATGCTCAAGAAGTGGAACAGATGGAAACATGATGCATCTACTAACTCTCAAGTATAGTCACCCAATCTACACTGACTGCCGCATAGGGTCCAGTCAAACCTGCGCCCACCTACTGCCGCACATCCACAAAAGGACGGGTCTACCGTAGGGTGTCAGTGACTGCCAAAACTGGCCCAGCCAGAGGGACTGCGTCGACAAGTCGCGATAGCAAGTAACAGGCCCAACACCGGAGTGGCATCCGAGGGGCGCGACCCCACCGAGGAAAGTATCAGCGCATCTCTGTCGAGCTCAATATGGCTCATGCAGGCTATAGTCCAATCCACGATCAACAAGATCGACAGTAACTAACAACACCAACTCTCACTCACATGCTGGAAAACCACATAGCCGGGTCCACCGTCAACCCGACGGCTCCCACAACAGAACACCAAACTCACAGATAACACAGGAAGGACCGACACCATAAGGGTTCGGAAATCCCGATAGGTCGATGCCTAGAACCCCAATCAAACAAGAACAGACTCCAGGCTCCGCCAATCGAAGTTCCCGACCCCCTTACAGTTCGGGAACACGACAACCTCGATACAGCATGCGGAAGACACCAACCAGGGTCCGAAAGTTTCGGGAGACCAACACCCACAACCCTATCAAACAAGAACAGGTTCCAGGCGCGGCCCCCGTAGCTTTCGTCCTGAAAAAGGAACGGCCCCTAGAACCCAGATCACCCAAACTCTCTCAGGTGAGGAAGTTGTAATAAAAAGATGACAGTTATTACTGAAAACTATTTTAATCTGAGAAACCCAATTTAATATATTTTAGTTCTTTAATAAAAATTAGTTCAAATAAGTTTTATTTTTCAAACTCCAAAAGGGCTATTGCCTTCACCCAAATCAAACAAGAACAGGCTCTGGCGACCAGCTCGAAGTTTGGAAGAAAAAATATTAGTTTACAGAAATTATATGGGTCCAAAAACAGCCTGGGTTCTAGGTCCTGCTATCACTGGTATACTACTGCCACTAACACAGTGGCGACAAATAAAACAAGGAAACAAGACATCCCGGGACCACCGTTTACCCAAACGGCTCCCGCCACAGATAAACGACCAACTACATCTACCAGACCCCACTCTGCTCCCAAGCACGAGTGCAACATGCATCCCACACTAAAAAAAAATCCCGACCACTCGGCCCACTACCCGGGCGAGGATAACACTATGTCCAGGAATAAAGTACAATGTGTGGATGTCTAAACATAAATAACCCTAGCCCAAGTGAGGGTTTTCTACTGGTCTGGTTACACATGCAACATATGACGGGGGTGCTAGGTCAAGTTCCAGGATAACAATAATTTAACCGATGGTAGGAAGCAAAATGATCACATGCTAAACAAATAACACTAGGAATATCAACTCTCACATGCTAGCATGCTACATAGTACATTCACTACCATGCATGATCCTACATCAATAGAATTACTGAACAATCCAAAGGTCTTGAAGACGAGGCCACCCACCTGAAGGTGCTAAACTGTCCAGAGTCCAACAGCTGAAAATACCCAGAAACAAATATCTCTAATTTTCCCCAGTTCCAACAGGTTCAGAAACACCCGCAAACCTTCCTGGGTACAACAATAAGGTCCAAGGTTACACTTTATTCCAAAAATATCCAAGTACACCCAAACTGCTGGTAACAGTCCCAAAGATGCGAAATTTTCACCTGCAGAAAGGACACCAAAAAATCCGATAAAAACACCGCTGCGATCGTCACGTCGAGCCCTTTGAAGCGAGTACCTGCACGTCTCAATCTGAGTTTCGTACATCAAGATAAAAATCTGACAAAGTGACCCTCTCAAAATAATCCTGTACAAAAAATCTGTAGCACTTAGCTCTGGAAAAAGGGATTTTTCACCTTGGGGAATAACTCAGAAAAATCCAGGAAAATTCGAGAACGTTCCTTGCGATGTGTAGATGCAAAACGACTATAGACACGCCTCCATCCGATGCCTATGCGCGGAGATATAGCCGAAATACCGAGACGCTGTCCAAACCTCACAGCAGAAAAAAGAGGTCACAAAAACACCTCGGGAACAGTGCCAAAAACTCGAAATGAGGAGAAGTGATCCACACGGAAAACGAAGCCTTACCTCTCATGAATGCGCTGCCATAAAAATCAGCTCAAAATTCCATCGGGGTGATCCGGTGTGTCTTGCGGACTGAAGAGCAACGGTAATAGCCAAAAATCCAAGGTGCGTCGATGTGCGCCGCGTCGCAGATAACACCGAAGCCGCAGTCTCCAAAAATCCCGAAAATCGATCGGAGCATGGAGGGTATAGTGTAGAAGGCTCTGTAGAAGGAGGAGCTCCCGGAAATGCCAAAAATCCGCACCTAAAGCCCCCTGCTGCCTATTTATAGGCAAAAATCCAAGAAGAAACACATAGTTTGGGGTACGTTTCCGGGCGCCTGGAAGAATCGGGCGCAAACAGTAGCGCCCGATCCTGCCGCAGATCAAGAGCCCGGAACGCCCCGGTCGCGCCACGTCATGCCGAACAGGGGACAGCCAAACGCGCCACCAGCCACACGCCACGTGGTCCACCCTGCTGCCGACGTGTGGCGCGCCCACGCGCGGGAAACGCAGTCAATGCCGCCTGCAGCCCCACGTGCGCGCTTCGCCCCTCCGCCTGCGCCCTCTGCACGCACGCGCCCCAAGGCCACCCGCACCCGCTCCGTGGACCGAGCGCACTTCACCGACCAATCCAACGCGGCCATGTGTCCCAAGGCGAACCAATAGGAATACGACAGGTGGCACGCCGCCCCCCGTGCACCGCGCGCCTGCCCATGCGCCCGCGCGCCTGGGCCGCCGCGCTCCGCCGCTGCCCGCCGCCGCCGCTGCTCGCCGGCCGCTGGAACAGTCCCCACTGCCTCGAAATCCGTGCGCGGCATCCGGGCTCCGAAAAATACAAATAAGTAGTCCATTTTCATCGTTTTCGCGCGCTGAATCCAAATCCGCTGTCCGTTTTGCCCAATTCCACTTCTAAAATTTTCTAAAGGCCTTCGGTTATGCAAACTTACTCCCAATTTACACCCTAAATCCATTTCTTGGGGCCGACACGCGCACAAACACTCCCAAAAGCCACTAATCCATCAGTAAACCCTTAAGCGGGGATTCCGGTCCTCACATCCTCCCCCACTAAAAGAAAGTTTCGTCCTCGAAACTAGCACGGCTCAAAAAGGGAGTCCCAAAGCCAAGGGTAAGTATCCATCAACACCGTCTCCCGCTCCCCGGTCGCTACCCACTCTTCGCGAAGCGAGTCCACACGGGCAAAGAGTCCAAAGGCTGGAAAAACCTCAGGAACTCCAAAAGACTGAGGACAAGGAAGAATAACCAACTCTACTCGTCCAAATCTACACGAAGTACGCCAACTCAACCAAACAAGAAAGGTAAAGGCCCCACCAAAGTCGTCAACCCTACCTCTCTATTTAGAAAACGGCTGAAATTAACGAAAAGTCCGAAAATTCCGAAAAGACCAGTGTCTTCGCCCCAATCAAAAAGAACAGGTTCGGGCACCGTCTCCATTTCTGGAGCAGTCTTTCGAAGTTTTCGTCCTGTTCGTAAATTTCAGCACAAAGGCGAGAAAAAGGGAGAGAAGTGTTGAAGTCATTCCTGCCGTGGCTACAAAAACGGAAGCTACAATCTAACCGTAACCCCTAGGGACACAACCTCTAGTCCTAATCGTCACCTACGCTCAAAAGGTAGCACGTAACCCAAAACCGCTGAAGCCACAGCTGCAGGAAGGATACCCCGGTGATCTGTGAAAATAAACTCCTGATGTCCAACTCACGGAAAGGTCACTGTTTTCATTCCACAATCAGCCGTTGCACGATACCGCACCAACTGGTCCATCCCGTGTGCTCAATCTGAGTCGTGGAGCTGTCACTGAACCGTAACACCTGCCGATATAATTCCAAGTCTCAACTGTACTGGACACGATCCACAAGGCTCCCCCACATGCACAACACCAACAGGAACATGTACCTCTAGTGCACGTGGTAACAACTCTACCTCCAGCCCAGACAGGAAGGCCAAAATACACCAATTCAGACTGCTGTAAAGAAATCATGCCGGTGACAACACGATCCGCTGCTGTGGCGCCCTCCAACCGGGTGGCACAGACTCATCCTCTCGATGCAGGTGGTCATCGCTCAGTCTGCCTCGACGTCAACGTCCAGTCTGTCAGGAAATATCTAGACTATCCACATAGGGAGCACGGCCTCCGCCTCTGCTCACACTAGGGTGACAAATGCGGTCCGCCATAGATAACCAATCCATGCTACCGCCGCGCCACTCTGATGTAGATGCTGATGCTGCCATCGGGGTCCACCCGATCCCTGGCATCTTGGAAATCCGCTACCCTGGAAAAAGAAATCAGAAATGCCTCTGCCGTCCGATCTGTCCTCCATCACCCGGCGCGAAGCACCAAAATCCAGAACTCGCCTCTGGCGGCAGATCCCTATCCAAAGGAACTGCAGCGCCACGCTCCAAACACAACGCCTCTACCATCGAGGCGTCAATAATCCGTAACGGAGGGACCAACTAAACTGAAAGGTATCCTGGCGGAATCCACTCCCAGTCACACATATCCTATGCGCCTCGTCCCTCGAAACCTAGAGCGCGCAGTTCAACAACTGCATAAACTCTCTAGCATAGGGAGGCTCTCAAATAGTCTCTCCATCACCACCAACCCCCAATTCTGCCTCCAAAGGCTCCAACTCAAACCTATGAATCGGGGTGGTCCAGACTGCCGGGACTGGCTCCATCGATCAATGATGTCCCAAAGCTCATCTACTATCCACTATCCACCCTTCCTCGGTGCCTCGGCAATACTCGTCGGCACAGAGGGGGCTGCTCGCTCAATCGGTGCCACTGGTATAACTGGAGATGCCACTGCATAGGAAGAAAATGCTGGAGGACACTCAGGCGGTGCTACAACTAGCTGTGCTCTCTGCTCCGACAAGCACATCAAACGTTGCATGGCCTCCTCCTGGCGTCGGACGGCCTCCGACATCTGTGCCATCTGGGCTCGTAACTCCTGGGTCTCGCTCTGCTCTGATAGCTCTACCTCCCGCTGCTCGAGTTCCTGATCTGATGTGGGATGTGCCCTCTTCACTACACGACGTCTCAAGGGCATCGAAATCCACTGCACAATAACAAACATCATGACACAACAACCATTCGACCCAATCCAGCGAAAGTCTAAGACATGTCATCCATTCCATAGCATTATGTTGTCTGCAGCCAACATAATTGCTTAGGAGAATAAACATGCCAATCACTCATCCTGTCTCATGGGAGAGGTATAAAACTCAATCAGGACTCTCGCTAAAAGTCACGACTCTCACGTAGTCATCCTAATGTCCAACCACAAGCCTAGGGTTTCTAAATCTTCAATGACCTACATCCTAGGCTCTGATACCACTCTAATATGTCACGCCTCGGGGTCGAAACTGCGACCCGGGCCCGCCAACAGATCCGCCGCCCATACGGTGAACCCCGTATAGACGAAGCGTCTAACCTGCAAGAAAAGATACTACAGCTAAACAGATATTAGAGCTAAAAATAAAAATCTGCTATAAAACTAAAACCAACAACTGTACAACTGGAAATAATAATACAATAATGTCCATCTCCCTAAATACGATCAAATACAAAGTCCTCTGATACAAAAACTCAGAACTCTATAGGGAGGTAACTCCAATAAATACATCAGTGTACATGCTCTCAATACATATCATATCCTCACTACATCAGTCTCTCAAAAGAGGAAATAAAATAACTAATCTACTGAATATCTCTTCTGAAAGGGTACCGCTACTCTCCAACGACGGGTAGGGAACTACCTCGCGACTCCCTCGCCTCGGTCAGAAGGATCAGCAACTGAAGCAACAGGAACATGAGTAGAAGTCCCTGGGGAAAAAGACACCACGACGGGTGTGAGAACTACATCCCATAGTAGTTCTCAGTGGGTGC
Source organism: Tillandsia leiboldiana (assembly GCA_029204045.2). Taxonomy (NCBI): domain Eukaryota; kingdom Viridiplantae; phylum Streptophyta; class Magnoliopsida; order Poales; family Bromeliaceae; genus Tillandsia; species Tillandsia leiboldiana. The sequence continues at coordinate 34,494,293 of CM055069.1, forward strand.
CGCCAACAAGCCCGACGGTCTGCCCACTAAGTCTACTAGAGGCATAAAGTAACGAATGTGATACTTAAAGAAAAGAGCTGGAAAAGAATAACTCTACAGCTACTATGCCTCTATCTAGATGCTCAAGAAGTGGAACAGATGGAAACATGATGCATCTACTAACTCTCAAGTATAGTCACCCAATCTACACTGATTGCCGCATAGGGTCCAGTCAAACCTGCGCCCACCTACTGCCGCACATCCACAAAAGGACGGGTTTACCGTAGGGTGTCCGTGACTGCCAAAACTGGCCCAGCCAGAGGGACTGCGTCGACAAGTCGCGATAGCAAGTAACAGGCCCAACACCGGAGTGGCACCCGAGGGGCGCGACCCCACCGAGGAAAGTATCAGCGCATCTCTGTCGAGCTCAATATGGCTCATGCAGGCTATAGTCCAATCCACGATCAACAAGATCGACAGTAACTAACAACACCAACTCTCACTCACATGCTGGAAAACCACACAGTCGGGACCACCGTCAACCCGACGGCTCCTACAACAGAACACCAAACTCACAGATAACACAGGAAGGACCGACACCATAAGGGTTCGGAAATCCAGATAGGTCGGTGCCTAGAACCCCAATCAAACAAGAACAGACTCCAGGCTCCGCCCATCGAAGTTTCCGACCTCCTTACAGTTCGGGAACACGACAACCTCGATACAGCATGCGGAAGACACCAACCAGGGTCCGAAAGTTCCGGGAGACCAACACCCACAACCCAATCAAACAAGAACAGGTTCCAGGCACGACCCCCGTGGCTTTCGTCCTGAAAAAGGAACGGCCTCTAGAACCCAGATCACCCAAACTCTCTCAGGTGAGGAAGTTGTAATAAAAAGATGACAGTTATTACTGAAAACTATTTTAATCTGAGAAACCCAATTTAATATATTTTAGTTCTTTAATAAAAATCAGTTCAAATAAGTTTTATTTTCCAAACCCCGAAGGGCTATTGCCTTCACCCAAATCAAACAAGAACAGGCTCTGGCGACCCGCTCGAAGTTTGGAAGGAAAAACAATAGTTTACAGAAATTATATGGGTCCAAAAACAGCCTGGGTTCTAGGTCCTGCTATCACTGGTATACTACTGCCACTAACACAGTGGCGACAAATAAAACAAGGAAACAAGACATCCCGGGACCACCGTTTACCCAAACGGCTCCCGCCACAGATAAACGACCAACTACATCTACCAGACCCCACTCTGCTCCCAAGGACGAGTGCAACATGCATCCCACACTAAAGAAAATCCCGACCACTCGGCCCACTACCCGGGCGAGGATAACACTATGTCCAGGAATAAGGTACAATGTGTGGATGTCTAAACATAAATAACCCTAGCCCAAGTGAGGGTTTTCTACTGGTCTGGTTACACATGCAACATATGACGGGGGTGCTAGGTCAAGTTCCAGGATAATAATAATTTAACCGATGGTAGGAAGCAAAATGATCACATGCTAAACAAATAACACTAGGAATATCAACTCTCACATGCTAGCATGCTACATAGTACATTCACTACCATGCATGATCCTACATCAATAGAATTACTGAACAATCCAAAGGTCTTGAAGACGAGGCCACCCACCTGAAGGTGCTAAACTGTCCAGAGTCCAACAGCTGAACGTACCCAGAAACAAATATCTCTAATTTTCCCCAGTTCCAACAGGTTCAGAAACACCCGCAAACCTTCCTGGGTACAACAATAAAGTCCAAGATTACACTTTATTCCAAAAATATCCAAGTACACCCAAACTACTGGTAACAGTCCCAAAGATGCGAAATTTTGACCTGCAGAAAGGACACCGAAAAATCTGATAAAAATACCGCTGCGATCGTCGCGTCGAGCCCTTTGAAACGAGTACCTGCACGTCTCAATCCGAGTTTCGTACATCAAGATAAAAATCTGACAAAGTGACCCTCTCAAAAGAATCTTGTATAAAAAATCTGTAGCACTTAGCTCTGGAAAAAGGGATTTTTCACCTTGGGGAATAACTCAGAAAAATCCAGGAAAATTCGAGAACGTTCCTTGCGATGTGTAGATGCAAAACGACTACAGACACGCCTCCATCCGATGCCTGTGCGCAGAGATATAGCCGAAATACCGAGACGCTGTCCAAACCTCACAGCAAAAAAAAGGGGTCACAGAAACACCTCGGGAACAGTGCCGAAAACTCAAAACGAGGAGAAGTGATCAACACGGAAAACGAAGCCTTACCTCTCATGAACGCGCTGCCATGAAAATCAGCTCAAAATTCCATCGGGGTGATCTGGTGTGTCTCGCGGACTGAAGAGCGACGGTAATAGCCAAAAATCCAAGGTGCGTCGATGTGCGCCGCGTCGCAGATAACACCGAAGCCGCAGTCTCCAAAAATCCTGAAAATCCATCGGAGGGTGGAGGGTACAGTGTAGAAGGCTCTTTAGAAGGAGGAGCTCCCGAAAATGCCAAAAACCCGCACCTAAAGCCCCCTGCTGCCTATTTATAGGCAGAAATCCAAGAAGAAACACATAGTTTGGGGTACGTTTCCGGGCGCCCGGAAGAATCGGGCGCAAACAGTAGCGCCCGATCCTGCCGCAGATCAAGAGCCCGGAACGCCCCGGTCGCGCCACGTCATGTCGAACAGGGGACAGCCAAACGCGCCACCAGCCACGCCCCACGTGGTCCACCCTGCTGCCGACGTGTGGCGCGCCCACGCGCGGGAAACGCAGTCAAGGCCGCCTGCAGCCCCACGTGCGCGCTGTGCCCCGCCGCCTGCGCCCTCTGCACGCACGCGCCCCAAGGCCACCCGCATCCGCTCCGTGGACCGAGCGCACTGCACCGACAAATCCAACGCGGCCACGTGTCCCAAGGCGAACCAATAGGAATAAGACAGGTGGCACGCCGCCCCCCGTGCACCGCGCGCCTGCCCGCGCGGCCGCGTGCCTGCACGCGCGCCTGCGCCGCCGCGCTCCGCCGCTGCCCGCCGGCCGCCGAAACAGTGCCCACTGCCTCGAAATCCGTGCGCGGCATCCGGGCTCCGAAAAATACAAATAAGTAGTCCATTTTCATCGTTTTCGCGCGCTGGATCCAAATCCGCTGTCCGTTTTGCCCAATTCCACTTCTAAAATTTTCCAAAGGCCTCCGGTTATGCAAACTTACTCCCAATTTACACCCTGAATCCATTTCTTGGGCCCGATCGCAGTTTTGACCCCGGGGCGTGACACACACTCTCTCTCACACACACACAGCACACACACTCTCTCTCTCACACACACACAATGCACACTGCACTCTCTCTCTCTCTCTCTCTCTCTCTCTCTCACTACACTGCGCAAGCTCCCATTGCGCATTTTGAGCTCGAGCTCGAGCTCACTCTGTCTCTACTCCTTACAAGCTAACATCACACCCTCTCTAAAGTTCAGGTACATTCTCTCCTATATTATTATTTATTAGTTTAATATATTATATTTAGGGTTTAGAAAATTAATTTTCCTTATTATTTGAATTATATAAAAAAATTTATTATATAATTTAGCAAATTAGTTGTTTGTTAATTGATTTGTAATAAGATATTTATCGTGTGTTTAGTGTATTGATATTAAGTGTAGTCAATAAGTGTTCTATCATCTTAGAATGCCAACTATTTCTCAAGAATATGCTTTTTATAGTTCGAAAAGGCTACAACTTGGTGGTGGGGTTTGAAAGTATAGAACGGAGGGACCTCTAGTACTCACCTAAAAATACAAATTAGCTAGAAAGAAAGTAATGATTGTTTTGTTTAGGAAATTAGTTGTTTGTTAATTAATTTGTTTAAAATACAAATTAGTAGTTTAATTAGTTTAATTCAGTCAGTTACTAATCTAAAAAAATTATTATATAATTAGATACATTATATAATATATGATTATCATACATTAACTTTTTTTGTATTTATTTTGTGAATATTTTTTTTTTGAAATTAGGATGGCTAATAATTATGTGGCTATAAGTGTTCACTGGAATGGACACCTTGTTATGCAAGATTATAATCCACAGTATATTGGAGGTCGTAAGAAATTAAGTCGCATCCCAATAGATATTACATTTAGAGATTTCGAGAGAAAATTGTATAGAATTACCGATATAAAAAGAGATGAGTATCGTCTAATTATTAAAATTCGATATCCAATAGAGGTAAATCAATATGATATGATCGATATTACGGATGATGACTCATTGTGTGGTATGATGGCATTATCTCGAAACTGTTCATGTTTAATAATCTACATTGAGAAGCAGATGGTTGCACATCACGATAATTTTTCAAAAATATTAAATAGTGAATTAGACGTCGATGTATTATCTCCTATTGCCGAAAGAGAACCATTTCGTGATGACATCGGAGGTGGAGCAAATACATCTAGGTTAGTATTACAGATTGTGGCTTTATATAATTATTTAGTTATAACAAATGCTTAAATTGATTCATTATTCAATTGCAGATAGTATGGAGTTCCGAATATAGTTGTCGACCCTCCACCTCTCCCACGTACTAGTGACCATGCCACGACATCCAGATCGCACGTTCTACTTGGTGGATAATAAAATAATACATACGAATATGGGTTAGCATAAATTATAATTATTTTCATTATATACTTTTTGTATATCATTAGGTAGTGAGTGATTAACAATGAAAAATAAATACAGAAATCCGTCTTCTCACAATGTGCATGACTTTGGATCTTATCCGTTGAGAGATGTACATGACTTTGGATCCTATCATGCGGAAACCGAGTTTAAGGGGATACAAAATCAGACTCAGACGGAGGTGCAACAAGAAATAGTTGAAGAACAAAATAATACCGATCATGAGGATGATGATAATGTGGAGGATGTTCACTACTGTGATGCGGATCATGACGGTGGACTAGGGTCCTTGCAGATATCATCTACACTGATGTCGCTGATCCAACCGCCAATAAAGAATACGTAGATAATCCAGATGAAGGTGTCGAGTTCATAGATCATCCAGAGCAGTTTGTAGATGATGCTCAATGGATGGACCAATATGAAATCGATCACACTGAATTCGATCGTGCACAAATTGAAGAGTCCCCTCCTACTGTTGATGGATCATGGGTTGGGCGTGTGTTCCGTGATAAATCAAGTTTACTGCAGACTTTTGAAGAATGGCATATTTCTCATAACGTGCAAATAAAAGTGTTAAAATCGACCACAAAAGCTTATATAGTGAGATGCATGGTTGACTCGTGCCCTTGGAGATTACATGCTTCGATACCAAAGAATGCGAATTATTTTAGAGTCAAAACATATGCCGGGCAACATACTTGTTTACTTCCGGTGCTTAACACTGCCCATCGAAATTGTACTTTATCTCTTATATGTACACAAATTCTTCCATCATTGAGAGTCAAACTTTCTTTGACTCCGGCGGAAATACAAGAAAAGATGCGCTCTGAATTACACGTGTCGATACCATATTCGAAGGCGTGGCAGGCCATAAATAAAGCATTACAGATTATTTACGGTGGTTGGGAGGAATCGTACACCGATGTTGGTTGGTTTTAATCCGTGAAGCAGCGCGCAAATTCGGGAACTAAATGGCGTCTCGATAACAGGATCCTGCCAGATGGTGTTACGCAGTTTGGACACTTATTTTGGGCGTTTGGGCCGTCAATTACCGGGTTCTCTTCTTGCTTACCATTGGTGAGCATCGATGGAACTCATATGTATGGGAAGTATCAGGGGCATGCATTGATTGCAACGGGTGTAGATGCAAATAATGGATTGTACCCGTTGGCTTTTGCTATTTGTGAGGGAAATCATGCGGCTAGTTGGCGTTGATTTTTACATCATTTTTCTTTTGATGTGAAACGATATTTTTTGTTTAAAGTTGATATGCAAGAATGCTTACATACTTTTTCTAGATTTTCTGAAATTTTTACAAATTTTTCTGGAGAAAAAGTTGCAGGCAGTCCGGACTGGATGGACTCAGTCCGGATCCCGAACGGTGGGATTTCTTCCTGATCCGATCCGGACCGCGGCTAGGTTTTATATGAAACGAAAAGTTTTTTTTATTTCTATTCACTCTAAACTTTGGTTTCTAGCTTCCTAGAGTTTCTCTCTCTAGAATCAAGGAGATTTGGATCTGCAACTAGTTTTCACTCGATCCAAGTAAGTTCTTATGATCAAAACTTGGTTTATTCACTGTTTTTGCTAGTGTTCATCAAAACGTGAGGGATTTCATAGTATAATCTCATTTTTGCACGATTTTTGATAAAATTTCTTTTGAAATAAGAACTCTGGACATCTTAGATTTGTTACTATGCCTTGTATTCATGTGATTAACGGATTTTTGGGCTTCAATTTTTGATAATTCGATTTTAGGGCAAATGTTAGAAATTTTCGAAAATTATGGAATTGATCTATTTTTTAAATTTTTTTTTCAAATCTAACTTGATTCATAGTCTCTATACATGATAAAGATTGTTTGGTATGAATTTTCAAATTTTTGAAATTAAACAATTTTTTCAATGTTGTTGAGTTCTTAACCACAGGATCACTTCTTTAAAACCTTCAACCAAGATGGTGTTTGGTTGGGTAATTGTGCTTATTGTCGCAATGGTTGGCACGCGAGCAACGAACAAGCTCAAAAGGACAAAGAAAACACAAGAGGAAGGGGAGTATATCTCGGTGGATGAATTGAAGACTGAATCGGAGGACTGGGACAAAATCCTTGAAGAAACAACAGCATTAGCTATAGCAACATCGAAGGGGAAAGCCCCTGCTTCAACAAAGGCGAAGACTCTGCCTACTGCTGCCGAGAAAGGGAAAGCTCCCATGCAACCGACATCCATATCCATGAAAAGGAAGAGTGTTGCAAGGAAGAGGGGTCGATCTCGTGGAATAGAGATCGAAGAGCCACTTGCAAGTGAGCCACCTCCGCAGGATTTTGTGCATATCAATATGGAGAGAATGAAGGATTTTGAGAAGCGCGAATACATAGGTGAAAGGCATGTAAATGTTGGAGCGCTTAGAGAACGATCATAAGCTTTTGGTGTCATTTTTGACAAAGCTCAACTCTCGCCGATTTGTATATTTTTTGAAACTTCTGGTTATTGTCTGTTTCTGATCAGAACTTTCTATCTATGTGCGAATCAGCTTCAAGACGTTGATGGTGGACCAAGGGTATTTCATACAACGGTCCGGAACATCAAGCTTGTCATCACCCCACACTTAATTGGTGAAGTGCTGGGAATGAGTGTCCAAACTGGAGGAACTCATTACTTGAAAGGTCAAGTCATGACCGATCAGACTTGGAGAACGGTAGTTGATGGAATTTGTTTGCCAGATACACGATCGGCTGGAAACTCGGTATTGTCGAAAGAACTCAAGGCAGAATACCGTTTCCTGAATTTCATAGTCTGCTATATATTCTGCTGAACATGCAAACGAAGGTGCTTCGATGGGATAGGATGTTGTTTTTGTATCTTCTTGGACATCCTACAGCTACTCGGGGTTTAAACTTGAACATTCCTTTTCTCATTTGGTCGCGGATGGCTAGATATGTTGAGAATGCACATTCGACTGAGAGACTTCCCTTCCCAATGATCATTATGCAGATTTTCAGGAAATTTGACGTCGATATTCGATCGTCAGCTTATATGCATAGTTTAGGAATAATCAATGACTCAACGATTGTGAAGTCACTCTCCTCAAGACCAGATGAGACACCAACCCCGCCAAGGAGCAAGAGATCATCAGTTTCAGCACAAGCAGCAAAAGCAACAGCAACAACAGCGGCAGCAGCTTCAACCTCAGAGGATGACGCCTCTGTAACGTCAATTTACCGCGAACAACAATATTTTTCGTCGGAACAAGAGCGCATGTCAAACGAAATCACTAAGATCTCTACAGACATGGACCACATTTCTGCCGCCCAAGGTGACTTGAAAAGGAAATACAAATCTCTTACCAAATTGGTGAAGAAGATTTTCAACAAACTGGGTTGTAGCAGCTCTGACGACAACGACTCTGATTGACTCTATCATCATTTTTTTTTTTTTCTAACGCCTTCTTTTGCAGGTTTTTACTTTAAGTTCTTAGTTTTTACAAACTTTGCACTCCCTTCTTTTTAATTTTGGCTGACTTTCTGTGACAAAAAGGGGCAGAGACACTTGAACTTGAAAGTTTGGAGACTTAAAAACTTTGAACATTGAACTTTGAAGGTAAGTTGAAGTAAGTTGAATTTGATCATGCCCCGACTAACTTTTTGACTAACTATTTGGGCATGTAATATTACTAACGAGTTGTTTGATAACTGACATATTTGTGAACTTGTTAGAATTTTGATATGACATTTGAACTTTTAAGGATTAGATGATATGTAAATCTTTGATTGCTTATTCTCATACATATCTGATAATTAATGTCATGGTGAGTATAAACTCTATCTCTCTGATTGTTTAAATTCTTGAGGTATCTAACGATTTTTTTTTGTCAAGAATTATTTCTTTTGCAGAGAGTTCAAACGTTTAAGTCTAGAGTTTGTTTTAGGAGTTTATCTCTTGTATTCATTTTTATTTGGATTGTTCATGTAAATTTTTGTTGTATGGTGATAGCAACAAAAATATCTTTTTGAATTTTTTTTTTAAGTGGATTTTTGTTTTGTCACGAAACCGTCAAAGGGGGAGATTGTTAAGTATTTTGTGTTGCCGTATTTCGTGAAATGTTTTAAGTCTTGAAGATTGAAGATGAAGAATTATGGATCATATACATCAATCTCAAGAAGAATGAATTCAAAAGGATCAGGTATGTTTAACTGAATAATTTTGGTGATCCGAATATATTCTTGTAGTTTAGAAACACTTGGAAGATTTTTCATTGCATAAAAAATCAAAAACTGGACAAGTTGGATGTTCAGGATCCGGATCAGACCATTCCAGTCTGGACCCCGAACATAGTTTAGTTCATGCGGAATTCCAGTCCGAAACAGCCTCTGCTCAGTCTGGACCCCGAACTATGTGTTTGTTGAAATCGCATGAACAGTCCGGATCAGAAAATTTCAGTCCGGACCCCGAACTTGTTTTTATGGAAAAGCTCTGTCTAAAGACGACAGTCCGGATCAGATTTAATCCAGTCCGGACCGCCGAGCGGAAAAATTCCAGATAAGGTAGTTTTTTATGCTTATCTCTTTCCAAAGGTTTCTAACCTATAAATAAACCCTAATTTCACATCTAGGGTAACCGAATAAAACTGGAGAAAATATAAAAAATCCACATATATAGAGAAGAAAGAAAAACATGATCTAATCTATGTTTCTTCGTCTATATCGTTCAATTTGATTCTAGGGTTTCCAAACTCTTATTTTTTGTAGAATCAAATTGAAGAATACTTAGATGGTGTTTTCTTATCTATCTTTGATCTAAGTATTCGGCGGATTATCATCACCAACAAAAACAACGATTTTTCAAAAAATCGGCGCGTGGATTCGCGTGGCCTTGTGGATTCAATGTGCTACCGCTCTCGTGGATTCGGAGCGAGGTACGTTCATGTGATCGATACGTACTACATTGGTGAAGACCGTGGATTCGGTTGGACGTCGTGGATTCGACGTTGGACTTCGTGGATTCGAAGTTGGACGCAAATGTGACGCCCCACTTCCCAGGGGGTCACCCATCCTAGAACTACTCTAGCTCTAGCACGCTTAACTCTCATAACCTCTTGGATCTTGCTACCATCCAAAATGCTATAGCCGGATTAAGAGATTTAGTCATATTATATCATTTATATATAGGACTAATCCAAATTCCGGGGGTGTCACATTCTTCCCCCCTTTAAGCCCTGACGTCCACGTCAGGCTCAAGCACACTCACAAGCACCAGGCAATGTGAGACTCATCTCGCTAGCCTTAGCCGACCTTGTGAGGAGCTGCACTCTACTCACAACGGTCATTAGCCGGGGAGCCTCGCTCTACCCGCTATATAACTCTGGCTCAGCCGAGACTCATCTCACATTTTCGGCTGGTGAATGGCTCCGATACCAACTGTGACGCCCCACTTCCCAGAGGGTCACCCATCCTAGAACTACTCTAGCTCTAGCACGCTTAACTCTCATAACCTCTTGGATCTTGCTACCATCCAAAATGCTATAGCCGGATTAAGAGATTTAATCCTATTATATCATTTATATATAGGACTAATCCAAATTTCGGGGGTGTCACAACAAATCGTGGATTCGAGGAGCGTTGTGGAGCGAGCGGAGAATATCAACTAGGAGCGTATGGAAAAGGTTGAGTCGTAGGGTTACGGTAAATCACCTTGTACGTGTTTAATCTTAGTGGATTTCGCCGTGTTATCGGTCCCGTGGTTTTTTACCCCTGTGACGGAGTTTTCCACGTAAATCTTGCGTACTTTATTTATTTTCCGTATTGGGTTATTTCTTTACGCAACGATTTCGTGTGTTTATTATTTACACCTATTCACCCCCCCTCTAGGTGGTTCTTCCCCTATTCAGATCCATATTAACATAACCCACATTCTTGTCTGTGAGTCGTGTGGTTTGTTTTAGGAGCCGTTTGGGTTGACGGTGGTCCCAAGCTATGGAGTGTCTCCGGTAGATGTTGTTAGTGTTGAGTTATTGTTTCCAATCTGATTGATCGTGGATTTGGACTATAGCTTGCATGAGCCATATTGAGCTCGACAGAGATGCGCGGATACTTTCCTCGGTGGGGTCGCGCCCCTCGAGTGCCACTTCGAAGTTGGACCTATTACTTTACTATCGCGACTTGTCGACGTAGTCCGTGTGGGACGCCCTACGTAAGTCCAGTCCTCTGTGGATGTAATGGCAGTAGGTGGGCACAGGTTTGACTGGACCCTATGTGGTAGTCACTGTGATTGGGTTGATTGAGTATATTGGGTTAGAGTCGATGCATCATTTTCATCTGTATCACCCATTGAGCATTGTATATAGAGGCATGATAGCTGTAGATTTCTTTCCAGCTTATCTTTACATTATTACAGTTTTTCTGTTATCTTATGCCTCTAGTAGACTTAGTGGGAAGACCGTTGGTCTTGGAGACGGTACCCACTGAGAATTACGTGACGGTGTAGTTGTAGTGGTCCAGGTTCCCATGCAACCTTTCCGGTGAATCCACTATGTAGAACACCTGGTGTTGGTGTGTCTGGCCCATAGTGCATCAAAGGGATGCCACAGATGGACCCTGTGAGGTATCTTTAGCTGGTTTGGCCTTCGGCTATATTTGCTGAATTTTTGAAAAGGTTTTGGGCCAAACAGAGGTTGGATTTAGATTCAGCGCGAAAAAACGCTTGAAAACGGCTATTTGCTTGTTTGATTCTGAGTCCGGAGGCCCAAAAAGGACTCCCGGAAGTGGGCCGGGTAGTGGGCCGAGTGGTCGGGATTTCTCTTAGTGTGGGATGCATGTTACACTCATGCTTGGGAGCAGAGTGGAGTCTAGTAGATGTAATCGGTCTTTTTATCTGTGGCGGGAGCCGTTTGGGTGAACAGTGGTCCCGGGATGTCTTGTTTCCTTGTTTTATTTGTCGCCACTGTGTTAGTGGTAGTAGTGTACCAGTGATAGTAGGACCTAGAACCCAGACTGTTTTTAGACACACATAATTTCTGTAAACTAATGTTTTCCTTCCAAATTTTCAGGGGTCGCCGGAGCCTGTTCTTGTTTGATTTGGGTAAAGGCAATAGCCCTTCGGGGTTTGGAAAATAAAACTTATTTAAACGGATTTTCTTAAAAGAACTAAAAATCTATTAAATTGGGTTTCTCAGATTAAAATAGCTTTCAGTAATAATTGTCATCTTTTTATTACAACTTCGTCACCCCGAGAGAGTTTGGGTGATCTGAGTTCTAGGGGCCTTTTCTGTTTTTGTTTCGGGACGATAGCTACGGGGGTTGTGCCTGGAACCTGTTCTTGTTTGATAGGGTTGTAGGTGTTGGTCTCCCGGAACTTTCGGGCCCTGGTTGGTTTCCTCCGCATGTTTTACCGAGGGAGTTATTTTCCCGAACTGTAAGGGAGTCGAGAACTTCGATAGGCGGAGCCTGGAGTCTGTTCTTGTTTGATTAGGGTTCTAGGCACCGACCTATCGGGGTTTCCGAACCCTTATGGTGTCGGTCTGTGTTGTGTCGTTGTGGGTTGGTGTTCTGTTGTGGGGAGACGTTGGGTTGACGGCAGTCCTAGCTGTTGGATATTTCCAGCTAGTGAGTTAGAGATGTGATGTTGGTTATTGTCGATCTTGTTGATCGTGGATTTGGACTATAGCCTGCATGAGGCACATTTGAGCTCGACAGAGATGCGCGGATACTTTCCTCGGTGGGGTCACGCCCCTCGAGTGCCACTCCGGAGTTGGGCCTGTTACTTTGCTATCGCGACTTGTTGACGCAATCCCTCTGGCTGGGCCAGTTTTGGCAGTCACGGACACCCTACGCTAGACCCGTCCTCTTGTGGATGTGCGGCAGTAGGTGGGCGCAGGTTTAACTGGACCCTATGTGGCAGTCAGTGTAGATTGGGTGACTGTATTCGAGAGTTAGTAGATGCATCATGTTTCTATCTGTTCCACTTCTTGAGCATTTAGATAGAGACATAGTAGCTGTAGAGTTATTTTCCAGCTATTTCCTTTTAGTATTACATTTGTTACTTTATGCCTCTAGTAGACTTAGTGGGCAGACCGTCGGGCTTGTTGGCGGTACCCACTGAGAACTACTGTGAGATGTAGTTCTCACACCCGCCGTGGTGTATTTTTCCCCAGGGACCTCTTCTCCAGTTCCTGTTGCTCCAGTTGCTGATCCTACAGACCGAGGCGAGGGAGTCGCGAGCTAGTTCCCTACCCGTCTTTGGAGTATAGCGGTGCCCCCTTTCTGGAGATTTGCAATACAATCAGTAGATTAGTTTTATTTCCACTTTTGAGAGACTATTGTATTGTGAGGATTTGACTTGTACTGAGAGCCTGTACACTGATGTATTATTTCTGTTTACCTCCCTGTAGAGTTTGGAGTGTTGTATCGGAGGATTTTGTATATGATCGTATTTGGGAGATGGATATTGTATCTTTATTTTCAGTTGTACAGTGATTGTATTTTAGTTTTACAGTAGTTATCTTTTCAGCTCTGATATTTGTATATCTTTAGTATTATCTTTTGCAGGTTAGACGCTTCGCCCGTGCAGGGTTTTGCATAGGCGGCGGATCTGTTGGCGAGCCTGGGTCGCAGTTTCGACCCCGGGGCGTGACAGTAGTCCTCACACCCTCTGTTGGTGACAGATTTTTCAGAGGCATCTACCCCTGTTCCTACTCCTGTTGCTGCACCAGCTGATCGATGTAAGGGAGTCGCGAGCTAGTTTCCTACCCGTCTTTGGAGTATAGCTGTACCCTTTTTTTGGAGCTTTGTATTACAGTCTGCTGGATTATTGTAGATAGTTGTTGTTGAGAGTTTTATTTTCGAGAGACTTATGTATTGTGAGGTTCAGATCTGTACTTTTTGGAGTTGTACTTTTATATTTCAGTAGTTTATTTTTCAGCTCTGATATATATGTAGTTGTAGTATTATCTTTTGCAGGTTAGACGCTTCGTCTATGCGGGGCTTCTCGTATGGGTGGCGGATCTGTTAGTAAGCCCGGGTCGCAATTTCGACACCGGGGCGTGACAATTTCTCATCCCGTACAGCGACATCCACTCACTTTTTTGCCGCGGGGGCATATCGAGCGAACTTTGGTAAGATCATTTAATATTTTTTTCCTTATATATTAGTAGTCGTTTATATAAAGTTTGTTTATATAAATGTGTTTTTTTATAGGTGGATACTCTGCGCCGTATTGTCAGGAGTCTAGGACATTTGATGGATGATCCTCTAGAGCCGTCTGGATTGATGGACACTCTAGGATATATAAGGTGGGACATCGAGAATGTCTTAGAGAGACTCCCTACATTAGCTACTTCTGTACAGCATCCAGAGCCACCTTCATATTTTGATCGCCCGGATGATATTCCCTCCACCTCCACATCTACATACGATTTTCCATCCGCATCCGTTCCGATTCATTATTCTGACGTTCCCTCGACATCAGACGTCCTTCATTTCGATTTTCAGTCAGCATCACTTCCTTCATATGGCATCCAATCTACATCCGAGGTACATTAGTTTGATACTTCGTTTGCGCCGATCCCTCCATCAGATGTTCCATCCACATCAGATGTTAGTCCAATTGGTGTTACATATCGACGGAGGCGACGGTGCCACGATCATATTACTACAGAGCCTGTACCTGAGACGCAAGAGGGGATGCAGTCATTAGTACTTAACATGCAGAGGACGGATGTACTTGTCGAGGGCATCCCCATCGAGCATATTGATGAGATACATGGCATTGAGCCTGTACAACCTGAAATGGAGGATGATGATGATGTGCCTATTCGAGCACTGGGTCGGCGGCGCGGACGCGGACGAGGACGCGGAGGTAGAGGCGGACGAAAATGTGGACGGCCGCGAGGGCGTGGAGAGTAGTTGATTTTGTTAGGACATCTTGGTATTTTCATACTTATTTCATTTCTTGCGTATATAATTTTTATATTATTATATTCATTTTTTTATAATTCGGACATTTATAATTGATGGTGAGGACATTCAGAGCATTTGATATTGTGATTAATTTTTTTTTTTTTGTTGTGATGTGATTGATATATTCCTTGTTGTGACGTTGTAATTGAATTGTATGAATGTCAAATATTGTAATTCAATTGTATAAATGTCAAATATTGTAATTGAAATGTATGAAAATTTTATGATATGTATTGATGATTTTTTTATATAAAACTTAACTGTTGTGGAGAGAAAAATCATGAAAGCGGTGAATCATTCTCCACTTTTGAAAGCGGTGAATGGTTCACCGCTTTTATGAGACTATGACAAATCCTATGAATGCGGTGAACCATTCACCGCTTTTCAAGAAAGCGGTGAACGGTTCACCGCATTTAGGTTTCTTAACGTTCGGGAGTCTATTTCTACAAATGTTTTTTTTAGAGAACTATTTTTATAAAAACGATTGTTAGTAGGATTAGATCCGTAAATAACTCTAGCCCTTCCAACTTTCATAGATTTATTTTTATAAATAATTTTTGAAGTCTATTTTTTTTTAATTTTTTTTTTTTAAAATACAATATATTGTTAGGGCGTTGGTTTTGTAAATGAGTAGTGCTACCGGTACACCCAGCTTCGGGGTGTACATCATACACCCCGAAGCTGGATGGCTGGGATTTATTAGAATTAAGCGGCATTTCTGTAGCTTCTATTCTCACCCGCCTCAACATTAAGGCGCTGAAGCGGTCAGCGCCTTTAACATTAAGTTAAAGGCGCTGAATGGCTCAGCGTCTTCAACATTAAGTTAAAGGCGCTGAATGGCTCAGCGCCTTTAACTAAAGGCGCTGAATGGCTCAGCGCCTTTACTGTTTTGCACTGAAGGCGCTGACCCACTCAGCGCCTTCAGTGTAAATCACTAAAGACGCTTACCCACTCAGCGCCTTCAGTGTAAATCACTAAAGACGCTTACCCACTCAGCGCCTTCACAGAGAAGCCATTTACACTGAAGGCGCTGAGCCAGTCAGCGCCTTCAGTGCAAAACAGTAAAGGCGCTGAGCCATTCAGCGCCTGCTTCAGCGCCTTTACCACACCACCCTGTACCGGTACCGGTACATAATGTACCGGTACTGTTCAATGGAAAAAAAGTAAAAGAGTATGATCTGTAAAATTGGAGTGAAAATATTACCTCCTTAAATTGCATTTTAATCTAAGCCGTCCAATTACAGGGTGTACGATCTACACCCCTTTAAGGGTGTACCAATAGACTTTTCCTTTGTAAATAACCCGTTGTCGTCACTCTGCAGTGTAACGCTTGTCCGTCCCAGACGCGTGTCAGTCTGCCTAGCAGCCATTTGTGAGGCTCACAGGCAGCACAGTTTCAACTTTCACGCGACCCGCCGGTGGCGGACCTGTCTTCTGCCACCCCTAGTTTGTCATTTCCCTGACCGCTTCCCCTCTTTTCCTCTTTCCGCTCTCTGGTCCTCCGATCCGAATGCTTCAATCTCTCACATGGCCCTCTCCCATTTCCCATACACTTACTACCGTCACCTCCTCACCCACTCACCGTTCCCAAAATTAGAGCAATATCCTCCAAGATGTAGATCCCTCCACAAACCAGTTTGCAGAAACCTTTCGCTAGCTTGCTCAGGAGAGCAACCCAGGTGCTATTTTCTCTATCTTATCCTCTCCCGTGACTATATAATTGTTTGGGATTATTTTTTCCCCACTTAAGTAAATGATACCATTAGGTACTGAGCTTTTAGTGAAATTTTATTTAGATCACTAAATTGAAGCACCAAGAGTTCAATAGCTGTTTCAATCAGATTACTTTGTTAAGTACAGTAAAATATTTCTGATAAAAGAATTAAGTAGTAGATAATTTAATTGTCGTATCATCTCTTGAATGTGACATGTCAATAATTTTTTCTCTCAGAGACTAAGTGTGTGATTCAACTAATAGTAGTTTTAGAGATGATGAGATACCTAACGAATATTTATTTTTTCCATTTTTTTAACTTATGTTTGGTCTTTGTTTCCAGTATTTTGTGAATTGGTGGTTATTTATATCTGTTATAGGGAGAAGGCAAAGTCATCTAGACGCACCAAGAGCGACAAGGAAGTCTGCAATGAACTCCGCGAGTTCATGTCGGTGATTGGACTTCCTGAAAATCGGGTTCCGACTCTCAAGGAGCTTTCTGAGCATGGAAGGTTTGTTGGATCATTTTTGTTTTCTGTATTGGTTGGATCCGTTCCTTTGATTCCATTAGTTGTGAGATCTCAATTTCGTTTCTTGTGTTGTAATTTTGAATTGAATATCCTGATTGGTGACTGCATTTAAATGAATCCCAACTGTGTCAGAAATTGCTAGTAGAAAGTGTTACAGATTTATCTTATTACAAAAATGAGTGGTAGTTGGGTCGATGATGCTAAATTGCATTTGAAGTTTGATGGATTCGTAGAATCTTAGGCTTTATGTTCTGTAGGTATTGTGCAGTGTCTGAAGAAAAGTATTGTTGCATTTAAAGTTGGATTGTTTGAATTTGAGATTTGTGGCAGACAGCTGTCAATCTAATGCTGTCAAAAGGGTAAATCATCCATTTAGGTGGTGACTTAGGTTCTTGATTTGGCTTAATCTAGTATTTTCCTGGAACAGTCAGCTTATTATTTTGGTCCCCTTAGACTTGGCTAATATGGGGGCTAGGAAAAGTGAGATACTATCACCCGCCTTATGGAAGAGGTTGTTTTTGTGATTTTATCCGCCACACGGAAGTCCCAAAGGATAGCACTTCGTACAGTGTTATGCAGGGTACACTACTTGAATACAGTGAGGTGCGTGAAATGCAATCAAATACTATGAATTTTGGAGTTATATTTGAATAGCGGTCAATTGGAAGGCAAATTTTCAATTTGAACTGAAAAGAAATAGCTGTTATGTTTATTCTTGGATGGATAATCCCTGTGGAACTCTCAGAAGTGATCTAGAACTGTGTAAGGATCAAATTGTGTTTGTTTTTCTCACACCGACCACACATAGTTATAAATGACGTGGCCTTCGTTAATCTCTCAAGCTATAAATGTTCAGCTTGTATGGATCAGTGCAATCTCTATCTTTTACAAGCAACTATGTGATCTTCTTCCAAGTTATGTACTCATCCAAAAAGTAGCCTATAGTTCAGAGAAAGAATTCGTACTTTTCTTGTCCCATATTTTCTTATATACCTGATGCAGTATAAAATGACTTTCTCTACTTCCGGTTTAGTTCTTATTGTATAAAACATTTATTCTTGTTTTGGAGAAGGTTTACTGGCATAACAAGCAAGGAGATCTTTGTAAATGTAACAGCACAAAATCATCCTGGTATTATAAAAATTAGTTGAATGTGCAATTAATGTACTGGTAGGAGATTAGCGATAGGCCTTTTCTGTGTATTAAACGCAGAGTTTATGAATCCAATTCCCTGTCATTTTAGATTTATACTGTAATGAATATTAAGTTGCCATATCTAGGATTTATATGTTTCTAACTTTCGGAGAAAGCCATTATGATTTGTTTATAGTTTACTACCTCAATCGCAATGATCGCACAGTATTTCCAGTCACTCCTGTATGACTGGCTAAGTGGGCATCAATCATTTTCTCGTGGTCTCTCTTGGTAGTGAATACAGTTATCATCTAATCTACAAAACTTGTATACTAGCAAGTACTTCTGAATGCCTTTTTATGTATTTCTATTCTTTTTTTTTTTTTTTTTTTTTTTTCCCTCTGTTTCAGCTTTTACACCTAATAATAAGATGCCATAAAAAAGAAAAACTCTTATTCACTTACAAAGGGCAATATAGTTCTTTTTCTCTGCTTAGTTTTTCATGTTTCAGAAAGTTTGAGGTTCACTTGATTTTGAAACAATTAGACTATATTTTTTCCATGACCATTGCGTCTCTTTCTATACCTTTACTCATACTCTATGCTAAGAAATTGTGGAACTAAAATGCATCTGTACACTTATTGGTTTTTCTTTGTGTATCTTGCATTTCCTGTAAAAATTTGTAGACAAATACTAGATGCATCGAAATTTTTCATACTTGTTTAGTTTTTACCTTGTAATTCATGTAGGAAAGACTTGGCAAACATTGTTAGGCGGAGAGGATATAAAGCTATTACAGAGCTTCTTTTAAGTTCAAATGCAAATGATTCAGAGATAATTTCCAATGAAAATCATGAAAGAAGAGATTCTGCTGAAGACAAAAATTCAGGTCTATAGTTTTTCTATTTGCTAGATCAGCTGGATTGGTATTTTGCAATATCAATGATACCGATGCTCTCCATGATAGCTTTGTGCTATTCTGAAAGGTCGAGAGGTGACAACACCAATTGTAACTGCTGAATACGTCTCTTTTTCAAGTGATTCTACTGTGATGGATGAAGAGACATTTAATTCAAATGGAATGATATTGGCAAATTCCAATGCCATAGTTCATAAATCCTCAGGCTCTTCTGTCAATATTTTGCATTCTAAGGCAGCAAAGTTTATTCAAACCAGAGAATTGGATGATTTAGAAGGTACAAAATAATCTTCTCTTACTTTTTTTTTTTTCCCTTCTTCTGACCTTGTTTTACTTGCATTTTTCTTCTAGGCACTTGTCATTCATTTTTTCCTTCAAAACTTGTAGCTAATTTTTTTTTTTTTGAAAAGTCCAATTTTCTTCCCTTAACCTATCCTCCTCAATTTAAGTGATCTTATTCTTCTTTTGGAATTCACAAGTTTGTTGTTCTTTCATCGCTGACTATTTTGGCCTTACTCTAGCTATTCTTATAGATATGGTTATTCTGCAAGTTAAAGAATATTGTGTACAGTTTTTATTTGATTTATATGTTATCATTTGTATTATGCTTCTCCTAGTGTTTTAAGCTGATTTCTTATATTTGTCTTTTTTTGCTTATACAATTTAATGGCTTATTGGGCCATGATTTTTTTAGTTGGTTTTTCTTGTTCACTTTTGCATGATTGCTTCAATTGGTTTTATTGTTTTCAGATGATTAATCTAGTTTAAGATACAAATTCACGAGGCCTAGGCCCTCAGGTATATATAGAGCTGGGCTGGAATACTATCGGTATCAAATGGGTACCATTGCTACCGATTTCTTTTCGATGATGGAGCTTCCGAATCGACGATCGACATCATTGAACATGATCTAGACCACTCTAAGTATCTAGAAATCAAATTTCATGTTTTTCTGATATTGTGCTCTTTTGCATCAATTGGACACAAAAATGAAAATATCCTTCAAAAAATCATGTTAGGATTTTTGTAATCGAGATCAAGACTATAGATCTTATTTTAAATAGTTTAAAGAATTTTTAACCGAAATTTAATTGATTTAGATTTTTTTGCACTGTTAAACAAGTAAACGCTTCATATTTACCATTCAAATTACAATTTTAGCAACTTTTGATCATTGGGTCAATGATGCCAAAAGGATTTGAAATTTGATTTCTAGATACTTCTAGTGGTCTAGATCATGTTTAACGGTGCCAATCGTTGATTCGGAGATTCCATCATCGAAAACAAATCGGTAGCAATGGAGCCCGTTTGCTACCGATAGTATTCCAGGCCAACTCTCTCTCTCTCTCTCTCTCTCTCTCTCTCTCTATATATATATATATATATATATATATATTATTGAACTAGACTAGAATACTATTAATAGCACCAAGTCATTGGTGCTATTATATTTTCGGCCTTTGGATGAAGGAATGTACGGTTAAGATAATAGTGGTCCTCTAGGATTTGATGGGTGGTTGGCGGAATAGTATGATCTAAGGGGTGAAAATGGTCAAAGGGAAAGATCTAATGGTGAAAAACTTGGTAGCATCAAGTGCTTGGTGTTATTGATAGCATTGTTATAACGCCCCAAGACCGCCAATTTGGTCTGTTCAGGTACGTTAACAGACCCGCCAATCGAGCATGACTTCTCTATACTCAAAAGGAACGACAATCATCTCAAACAGCGAGTGCACAATGATAATACATGTATATCGGAATAAAACTACTTCTCAACTGAACATTCAACTTTAAACATAGATACGACTGAATAAAACTGAAATGAAATATTGGAATGAACATTTGCCATATAACAATTAGTTACAATTTTCTTTTGTTTATCCTCACCAAAATACAATGTTCACTCCAAAGTACAAAATGAGTATAATCCCGCTAGACTCTGTAGGTCTCTATGCTGCTGGGCCCTTGCCCCTGTCGTGTGCCTCATTGGTTGTACTTGAATCTGTAAATGTGAAAACCAACGGGGTGCGAGAACTATGAATAGTTCCCAGTGGGTTCATCCACCGAGAAACATGTTCTACACCTCTTGGTCCAATGAAAGCATTAGTAGCAAGATGATAGGGAAAGCTATAAATACTACATTAGCATGCAGATATGAAATATCTACACTACTAGTCCATGCACAATGCTATGATGCTACTAAGCCATACCACATTAGGCTACTCAACTGTACTCTTGCCACTATGCCGCTAATCAAGGGTCACAACTAACCCAACCGCACTCGGTCACTTTCCATTTTCTTTTAATTTTAGCCCTTTGGAAGTATATCGTCCGATGGGCTCCCGCCCTAAGAGTTATGCTTCCAATTGACGAGTCTCAAATCCGAAGGCGCATTTTACATTTACTTTTATCTTTTAAAACCTTTCCGTTTCTATTTGCCATGACCTTTACTTAGCCCACTAGCTAATTAGGTCCTATTTGCTCACCTACGAATCATGTGCATACTTTCTATGCTACATGTCCCGAACCGTCCATCGATCGGTTCCACATCTCAATACCTCATGAAGAGCCCAAATAGTCAAGCTACTCTCCAATCGGTGGGCCCACGGCGTCAAGGGTGATCGACATCGCCGCTCTCGCTAGTCACTTGGAGTCGAGGGGGATCGACATCTCTAAGCACTGCACAATCACTTGGTGTCGAGGGGGATTGGCATAATCAAGCACTATATAGGGAGTCGAGGGTGATCGACATCTCCAGCCACTGTACTGGGAGTCGAAGGTGATCGACATCTCTCGCTAGGTCATTCCGGATGTCGCGACTTTGGTCACTGTCTCTCCTTAGGTTCCATGACTCTAGGACCATAACATATGTCCCATGGATACTAACTTATTCTCTTAGTTTCATACACTTTATAACCCTTTCGGAAGTATCTCGTCCGATGGGCCCCTGCCATAGGAGCCGGCATATGCACGCACTCCTAATAGACCAGTCTCAAATCCGAAAGGCACATTTTACATTCTCTTTTACTTTCCTCTTTTACTTTCCTCTTTTACCCTAGGTTATTAACTCTAGGATAGCTAGGATGTCCCAAGGACACCAATTTAGGTTAGAGTTCTTTTATTTACTCAATTTGCACATTCAACCCTAAGTTCTTTACTCTAGGGTTACAAATTATCTCAAGGACACCAATTCACTTATGCTTTACTCATCAACCTTATGTTTAAAACCCTAGGGTGCCACGATATTCCAAGGACACCAATTTGCTCATATCACAATTAATCTAGAGTTCATTGACACTATGCTCTAACTTAGAGTTTATACTCTATACGCTTGCTTTAGGTTTTCCCTAAATTCAATGCCACTCACTTTTTGACTTAGATTCTTCTTAAGTCCAATGCCACACAATTCAACCTAGATTTTCTCCTAAGTTCCATATCACACAAAGTTTGACCTAGGTTTCTTCTTAGTCTATTTCCATGCAAAGGTAACCTACATCTAGGTTTCCTTGTTCACATATATGCAAGGTTAAACCTTGAAAATTCACTTTTCACCACTTAGGTCCCGCTTGGTTCGAGGATAAATCTAAAAGGTATAATTTTTTTTATACCTAGGATAGGTATAAGTTCAGGAATAAGAAGTAATAAGATCAATTTTGCGTTTGGATGAAAATTGGGTTGTTCTTGGGAATAAGAAAAATAGCGTTTGGATAGTTAGATTGGAATAGTGAGAATAAGAGTAATTATAATTTTAAAATAATAATATTTTATCTAATTAATATAAAATATTAATTAAATAATAATTAATATTTGTATAAATTAAAGTTTAAATTTTAGCGTACCGTTTAAATTTTTTACCTTATTAAAAATTAAATTTAAAAATTTAAAATTTTTTTATAAATTTTAAAATTTTAAAATTAATAAATGTTAAAATTTTATAAATTTATTAAAAATTAAGTTTAAAAATTTAATTAGTTATAAATTTTAAAATTGCTCTAAATTTAAAAATTTAAAAATTTAAATTTTAATTGTCTCGAAGAATGTGCAAAAGAGGATGCAAAAATTTTAATTTTAAAATTTGTATAAATTAAAAAATTAAAAAATTTAAAAAATTTGTATAAATTTTAAAATTTTAAAAATTTTTAGATTTATAAAAAATTAAATTTTAAAATTTTAAAATTTATAAAATAAAAAAAATTTAAATTCAAAATTTTATAAATTTTAAAATTTTAATTTTAATTTTTTTTTTTTTAAAAAAGATGGGAACAAAGTTGTTCCCGGGTGGGAACAACCTTATTCCCACCCTGGGGGGGAATTGTTATCCTGCCTCCTTAACGGGCTATTATGGAATAGCCCGTTAAGGGGGGAAATAACAACCCCCCCTTTTAGTTTTGTGTTTGGGGATAAAGAGGGGGGATAACTGTGAGGACCTGAATCCCCACTTAAGGGTTTATTGATGGATTAGTGGCTTCTGGGAGTGTTTGTGCGCTTGTCGGGCCCAAGAAAAGGATTCCTGGTGAAATGGGAGCAAGATTGCTTAACAGGAGGCCCATATTGGGTGATTGAGGTTTTGCGCGCGTATTGGAACCAAGGAATTGACCCGGCACGAAAAACGGATCAAGTTCACTTCTCCGGGAATTTTCGACAAATTTTAGAGGTGGAATTGGGCCAAACGGACTTCGGATTTGGATTCAGCGCGCGAAAACTATCGAAATGGGCTATTTACTTGTATTTTTTGGAGCCCGGGTGACCCGGCACGGATTTCGAGGCAGCTTGTACTGTTCCGGCGCTGGCGGGCAGCGGCGGAGCGGGCTCGGGCAGGCGGCGGAGCGGCTGCGGGCAGGCGGGCAGGCGCGCGGGCGCGCGGGCAGGCGCGCTGTCACGGGGCCAGCTTTTTCGCCTTAAAATTACCCCGTGCGGCGCTCAAGTGTCGCACACCTGAGCCAGCCTTCCCGAGTCCCCTTGCCACGGACACGCCCTCGAACTTAAACAGCGGGATCAAACTCAAGCATTAACTAAGCATGCTCCTCCACGAGCCTGACTGCCCGGCGCCGCGCCTTACGTCGTACCCTTTGTCGAACTCCGCGAGTTCTGAACAAACAACCCCGCCACCGAGGTTGGCCTTCAAGCCGAGTATATTCCGCCTAGCCGGACAAACTCTCCTCGAGAGTGCTACTCAACCGAATGCCCCTGTGCCTCCGAAGCAAGCACCCAGGACAATACAAGTTCTCACAACTCAGTCCATTTGAATGGGCCCGAGCGAGCCGCCCTTGCGCGTTCCGCTCGTCTGCTTAACCGAGCGACCCGTCCCACGCGTCTTGCCCGTCCGCCAGCCCATTGCCTTGCCAAGGCGCCGCGCGCCCCGCAATTTCCACTACGGGATCCATAGTCGAGTCGGGCATGTCTCGTTCCGCCGGCCACCTAGTTCCGTCATCGCTCCCGATTCGGTCCAAGGTTCGCTTCCCGAATACCCCTCACTACTTGTTCCCGCGTGTGTACCCTTCGCAAGGGTTTGCCAACCTAGCGACATTCTCTCCGCATCGCCAACCCCCTGGCACCTCCATTGCACGACCATACTCGGCCGCCAACACACTCGGCCTAGCATCCAAGGTTTGCTTGACGGATGTCGCCCACAATCGAATCGGCCTCGCTCCGCTTCGCTAGCCATTCGGCACCTCCATTGCACGACCATGCCTGGCCGCCAACACCCTCGGTCCTCTCCATGGCTCACTTTACGAAAACCAGCATCGATTGTCTCCTCTTACTTCGTGGGCCGCGCCGCACGAATCCCCGCTCGGCACCGCTGCCTTTGCGAGCCTTGCCCATTACGGCGGACCGACCGTTCCTTCGCCTCGCAAACTTCGTAGGCCTCGCGCCTCACGAATCCCCGCTCGGCACCCACATGCCTTCGCAAGCCTTGTCCCTTGAGGCGGACCAACCTTCGCAAGACTGTCCCTCATCCGCTCGTTCGCTCCACTACAGAGATCCGAAACGGCATAAGGTAGTGCAAGCGAACCGAGAGGAAAAACCTCTGGGCATACCCCGCTCCGTAATGCCGTCGACCTCGTGTCTTTGGCATTACCCTAAGCCCGTGTGCTCAACGACCATCAAATCCCGCTCACACGAACTTAGGCTTGGCGACTCCGCTCGCCAAGGGATGGCCTATATCCTATAGGCCAACGGGGGAGTCGGGGCCACTTCGCAAGTGTCCAACCCCTCATCTAAATAACCCACGAGGCATCCACCCCTTTGGCACCCCGGGGGTACAAAGGTGCTCACCGAGGGGTACGTTTTGAAACCCCACATGCGGCACCATTTTCCTGGTCATGGCATGGGCCATTGCTAGGGAATTGCCTCCGTTGGTTCGCCCGCGGCTCAACCCTGACGGATTGTCCCAACTTCGCAAACCCGTAACTCTGTCAACCCAAATGCCCACCAAATGTCATCCAAAAGTGGCCCCCAAGGATGTCACGGTCGAACCAACACGATCGACACGTGACAGACTCCCCCACCCAAGTTATCGACGCCCTCGTCGATGTCCATCCGTTCTCCAGCTTCGTTGATAGCTGCCAACCACTACTCCAGATCAGAGCCGCCATCGGCCTTGGCATCGCATGCCACACTGACCCACCCTTGAGCATGTCCGCTACCCAACGTGACGCTTCCGTGCTTCCAGCTTGGTTGATAGCTGCCAACCACTACTCCAGATCAGAGCCGCCATCGGCCTTGGCATCGCATGCCACACTGACCCGCCCTTTATGTCCGCTACTCAACGCGTTGCTGAAGCTCCTTGGTCCTCACGACCAAACCAGATCAGAGCCGCCCTCGGCCTTGGCATCGCATGCCACACTGACCCAATACACTGTAAAAACCATTCTGTCCTCTTGAGTTGAAGCTCCCCAGCTCCGGATGCCTCCCCCGCACCACAAAACTCCTCCACGGAACTAGAATGTTAGCCTTGTCGTCTGCTCACGACAACCCAGATGGCACTGGCACTCCTCTGCAACTCGGTCCTTCTCGAGGCGCTACTCGGCCCTTCTGACCATTTTCGCCCCTACTTAACCAAAGTTTCCTGCAGCTGGTAGCCAACCTTGTGCCTCCCTCGCAGGGAAATCCCTTTCCAGCTAGCGATCTCTTCCCAGAACGCTACCGGACCAACCAGTGCACTCGGTATACTCCGCGAATACACCTACTCCAAGCGTGCGCAAGTTCCTTAGAAAATCAGTAGAGTGGCCCTCCCTCGCTCCCTCCGAGGTCAAACTCCAAACGTCCCAACGTCTTGGAGCGTCCAACGCGAATCAGCTCGCAACTCGGCTTCGCTTCTCCACCTCGACATATCCCAATGTCAATCTAGGGCTCCCCACCTTGGAACACCCTAGACACAAACTGCGGTCGGGCCAGATCACATCCACCCCTTCCGATGTCCATGAGTACTTCTGCCAATCTCGTGCCACTCCGCACACAACTTTTGCCTCACAAATGCCCCCGCAATCACATAACGTCAAGCCATCACCATGGTCTCCACGAGTTTTTGAGTCTTTCGTCGAGACAAACTTGTCCTCGGCTACTTCGCACCTCTACTTGCTCCACCATGAACTCTTGTCATGCCTCCTGACTGCTTCGCACTTTCGCTACTCGTTGCTGCTTAGCACCTTTGGCTTCTGTACTCCCGACTTCGGTTCCCCACCAAAGTCCTCGGCCAAGTTCGAGACTAACGACACCTCGTTTCCATTGCTCGAACTTGCCGACCTCCGTACCTCCAGCAATCACCTTCGCAATAGCCGCTGAACGGAACCCAAGCTTAACCCATCTGCTAGTCTTTCTCACAACTGCTGATAACGGTGATGTCGCCATCCAACGTCCACCCCCTCACAAATTGCGATACCTCGACCCTTTGAGTTGACAACTGGGTCTTTCCCCTCCCAGCAACCTGTCACTAAGCGATCCTGGACCACGGCCCACCCGAGTGTCATGCCTTGTCTCCTCGTCTACACTCGAGTCCCAGTCTCTCCGCTCCAAAAGCTCAGGTTCTCGCACAACCTTTGCAATCTGCCAGCAGAGCCCGCACAACCCGTCGCACGGATACGTGCCCGCTATCTCGAGACCTTAGCACTGTCACTGCTCTTCCCGAACATAGCTCCATACCTTGTTCCTCTGAACAAGGTCCAATCTCATCGTTTGATCCCCTCGAATAGGTCCCATTCGTCCAACCTGTGGCCACACCATCGAGAGCAACCGATCTCCCCATCGGCCTTCTCGCCCCAAGTGAGAAACACCAAACCATCCAGCAACCCTTGGCCCACTTCACAACCTAGCCCAAAGCTTCGCTGTTACTGCCACGGACCCGATCAGTCTTGGTTCCCAACTTGTGCTCCACGAAGTTAACTCTTTTGTCATGTGTGTTTTATCCGCCACGTACCTTAGACAAGATCCCTTATCGAGTCACCAAACATTGGGACACATTCTGCTCAAATGTGCTCCCACACCCTGAGTCGCACTCAGACCAAGTCCAGGCATTCGCAATGCCCACTTCCGCTGCGCGAGTTTCGGTTCTACCACAACCTTGACTTCACCCATCAGCGGGATCCACGTCATCCGTCCATTGTACACGTGGATGCTGCACTGAACAATCAACGCTGTCACCGCCCTGCCCAGATACAGACTTTTCTCCTTACTCGAAGAGTAAAGGTCTAATTGTGATCTCTTTCCTGCACTGAGATAACTCTATCCAATTCATGGGTACACACTCGAAGAGTAATCGACCTCCCTATCGATCTTTTTGTACCGAGATATTTGAACTCAGTCACAACGAAGTAACCCTTCTGCCGCGTGTGCTGCATCCCAATCCTTCCCTTCTAGAGCTTCATTCGCTGCAAGACCACAACCCCGGAAGCACATTGCCGCGCGATGTGTTCCTCTCATTTCCTAAGCCGCGAACGCACTTCACGAGCTCAGGTTCCTTAGGCACGCGCCTAATTCCACTCCATGGTAACCGCGACCACGGACCACTTAATGATTCTCCCAATCATTGCCTCGTCATCTACCACACGACACAGGACTTAGCCATTTTCACATGTACTGTACTAGTGTCCGCCACACTCTGACTCCGCATCTCCCACAAGCGTAATACCGCCACAGTGCCTCGCCGACGCCTAGTACCTTCGTTGGAGTGACTCCACTCACACCAACTTCGCCGCCAAGGTCGCACCTTCCGGCCAAATCTTCAACCCATGAGCTCAACTTAGCTCTGATACCTCTTGTCATAGTGTAATACCGCCACAAGCGTAATACCGCCACAATGCCTCGCCGACGCCTAGTACCTTCGTTGGAGTGACTCCACTCACACCAACTTCGCCGCCAAGGTCGCACCTTCCGGCCAAATCTTCAACCCATGAGCTCAACTTAGCTCTGATACCTCTTGTCACGGGGCCAGATTTTTCGCCTTAAAATTACCCCGTGCGGCGCTCAAGTGTCGCACACCTGAGCCAGCCTTCCCGAGTCCCCTTGCCACGGACACGCCCTCGAACTTAAACAGCGGGATCAAACTCAAGCATTAACCAAGCATGCTCCTCCACGAGCCTGACTGCCCGGCGCCGCGCCTTACATCGAACCCTTTGTCGAACTCCGCGAGTTCCGAACAAACAACCCCGCCACCGAGGTTGGCCTTCAAGCCGAGTATATTCCGCCTAGCCGGACAAACTCTCCTCGAGAGTGCTACTTAACCGAATGCCCTGTGCCTCCGAAGCAAGCACCCAGGACAATACAAGTTCTCACAACTCAGTCCATTTGAATGGGCCCGAGCGAGCCGCCCTTGCGCGTTCCGCTCGTCTGCTTAACCGAGCGACCCGTCCCACGCGTCTCGCCCGTCCGCCAGCCCATTGCCTTGCCAAGGCGCTGCGCGCCCCGCAATTTCCACTACGGGATCCATAGTTGAGTCGGGCATGTCTCGTTCCGCCGGCCACCTAGTTCCGTCATCGCTCCCGATTCGGTCCAAGGTCCGCTTCCCGAATACCCCTCACTACTTGTTCCCGCGTGTGTACCCTTCGCAAGGGTTTGCCAACCTAGTGACATTCTCTCCGCATCGCCAACCCCCTGGCACCTCCATTGCACGACCATACTCGGCCGCCAACACACTCGGCCCAGCATCCAAGGTTTGCTTGACGGATGTCGCCCACAATCGAATCGGCCTCGCTCCGCTTCGCTAGCCATTCGGCACCTCCATTGCACGACCATGCCTGGCCGCCAACACCCTCGGTCCTCTCCATGGCTCACTTTACGAAAACCAGCATCGATTGTCTCCTCTTACTTCGTGGGCCGCGCCGCACGAATCCCCGCTCGGCACCGCTGCCTTTGCGAGCCTTGCCCATTACGGCGGACCGACCGTTCCTTCGCCTCGCAAACTTCGTAGGCCTCGCGCCTCACGAATCCCCGCTCGGCACCCACATGCCTTCGCAAGCCTTGTCCCTTGAGGCGGACCAACCTTCGCAAGACTGTCCCTCATCCGCTCGTTCGCTCCACTACAGAGATCCGAAACGGCATAAGGTAGTGCAAGCGAACCGAGAGGAAAAACCTCTGGGCATACCCCGCTCCGTAATGCCGTCGACCTCGTGTCTTTGGCATTACCCTAAGCCCGTGTGCTCAACGACCATCAAATCCCGCTCACACGAACTTAGGCTTGGCGACTCCGCTCGCCAAGGGATGGCCTATGTCCTATAGGCCAACGGGGGAGTCGGGGCCACTTCGCAAGTGTCCAACCCCTCCTCTAAATAACCCACGAGGCATCCACCCCTTTGGCACCCCGGGGGTACAAAGGTGCTTACCGCGGGGTACGTTTTGAAACCCCGCATGCGGCACCATTTTCCTGGTCATGGCATGGGCCATTGCTAGGGAATTGCCTCCGTTGGTTCGCCCGCGGCTCAACCCTGACGGATTGTCCCAACTTCGCAAACCTGTAACTCTGTCAACCCAAATGCCTACCAAATGTCATCCAAAAGTGGCCCCCAAGGATGTCACGGTCGAACCAACACGATCGACACGTGACAGCGCGGTCCACGGGGCCGGGGTGCACCGTGGGGCAGGACGCGTGGCATCTCGTGAGTGGCGGGCGCGGTCCACGGGAGTGTCGCGGGTGCACGGTGGACCGGAGCGGGATACGTGGCGTGATGGCATTGGCTGGTGCACGAGCGCGCTGTCACGGGGTTAGAATCGCTTGACGAAACCCGTGCGGCGCTCGTCCGTCACCTGCACGAACGAGCCAGCCAAAACCGTCCCGAGGCACAACTCCGCGAGTTGAATCGAGCGAGAATCGAGAGAAAGGCAAGCAATGGTCCTGTAAGCAAGCACAAACAACCGATATTTTATTGATTAGCGAAAGTGGATTACAACGAAGAGGGACACGACTCGACTTGGTCGGGCACCGGCCGTTGAGGCAAAATGAACACCAATGACACTCCCACTTTCAGGCGGAGCCGGCTCACTTAATGCACATCAATCAAACCATCCCGTACTACCCTATAGGGGCATCCACCCCTTTGGCACCCCGGGGGTACAAAGGTGCTCACCGAGGGGTACGTTTTTGAGCGGCGCACATCCATAGAAAAATAGGCCTCCGGCCCATGCCCGAGACGCGTCCGGCTCAACCCGGCGCATAAGCGGCCATTTGTTAGCGAAAGGCCTATGCCCCTTTGGATGTGTAGCACAATCGAACCCACGGGTGCCAAACGGATGCCCATTTACAAGTAAATGCCCACCCAAAAAAGGGAAAATCCTATGTCGACGCCGTGTCCGACAACATTTACAGACTCGATGCATTATTGACAAAGTCAGGCCCGTTGATGGTTGGAAGAGGGGCCTGACAGACTCCCCCACTTGATTCCTCGACGCCCTCGTCGAGGTCTTCAGTTGTACCTCCTGCGCGGTTGGATCATCCCGACGTTTCCGCCTGGGTCTTCTGCTGGTACTCCTGGATCTTGTTGTCTTCATGCCGAAGGGCGCTTTCTGGTTCCCAGCTGGCTTCAGCTCTTGGTAGGTTCTTCCACTTGACGAGGAACTCCTTCTCCGCTGCTCCATTGGGAAGTGTCCGCGCTCGGTCCGCCATAATTTCTTCGACTCGCCTCTCGACAGAGGAGATTGTGGGGGGGAGGCGAGTGGAGATGTTTCTTGAGGTGTCCTCGCGGTCGGCATGATAGGGCTTGAGATAGCTCGTATGGAAGACCGGGTGGATTTTAAGCCACGCCGGGAGCTGCACACGGTAGGAGACCTTTCCCACCTTGCACGTGATGAGGAAGGGGCCTTCGTATTTTCGGACGAGCCCTTTATGAACCTTCCGGAACACCTTCAGGGATGCTGGTTGGAGCTTGATCAGCACCTCGTCGCCGATGCCGTAGTCTCGAGGCCGCCTGTCCTTGTCGGCCCACTTCTTCATGGTTCTCGCCGCTTTCTCCAAGTAGGCTCGGGCAATTTCAGCATTACGATGCCACTCCTTGGCAACGTGGTACGCTGAGGGGCTGCTGCCGGTATACCCGATGACCAGCGTGTGAGGTGTCGACGGCTGTTGTCCAGTGATGATCTCGAAGGGGCTTTTGTTTGTTGCAGAGCTCCGCTGCAAGTTGTACGAAAACTGGGCTACGTCCAGAAGCTTCACCCAGTCTCGTTGATTGGCACTGACAAAGTGCCGAAGGTATTGCTCCAGTAGAGCGTTTATTCTTTCAGTTTGGCCGTCCGTCTGAGGGTGCAAACTCGTGGAGAAGTATAGTTTGGATCCCAACAACTTGAAGAGTTCCGTCCACAAGCGTCCCAGGAAGCGAGGATCTCTGTCGCTGATGATGTTCTGCGGAATTCCCCAGAACTTCACTACATGCTTCAGGAATAGTTGGGCCGCCTCCTCGGCAGTGCAGTGCAAGGGCGCGGGGATGAAAGTAGCATACTTCAAAAATCGGTCCACCACCACTAGTACGGAATCGATCTCCCCCACCCTTGGTAGACTGGCAATGAAGTCGAGTGAGACGCTCTCCCAAGGCCGCTCCGACACAGGTAGCGGTTCCAATAGCCCGCATGGCTTGTCACGCTCCACCTTATCCTGTTGACATGTGAGGCAAGTGCGCACATAATCTTCGACATCCTCCCCCATCTTCGGCCAGTAGTAAGCCCTCTCCATAAGGGCCAGGGTTCGTTGTACGCCTGGGTGGCCTGCCCACAGAGTGTCATGGCACTCACGGAGCAGCTCTCTCCTCAGATTGTCCGCCCGAGGGACGTACACTCGATCTCCCTTAGTTTTGATGAGGCAGTCCTGGACCCAGAATCTTCGTGCTTTTCCATTGTCTATCAGTTGCTTCAAGGTCACCGCCAAGGGATCTTTCTTCAATCCTCCGCGGATCCGCTCTTGCAACGTCGCCTGTACTTGGCTTGCCCTCTCATTCGAAATCGCCTTGAGAGCGGCAAGTTCAGCTTTACGGCTCAGAGCGTCAGCCACTTGGTTGCATCGTCCCGGCTTGTATTGCAACACCATATCGAACTCTGCTAGGAAGTCTTGCCATCGCGCTTGCTTTGGGGTGAGCACCTTCTGGGTTTGGAAATAACTCAGAGCAACATTGTCCGTTCGGACCACAAATCGCGAGCCCAGGAGATAATACCTCCACACCCGGAGACAGTGCACCATTGCCGTCATCTCCTTTTCGTGGACTGCATATCGCCGTTCCGTGTCGTTCAGCTTTCGGCTCTCGAATGCCACAGGATGGCCTTCTTGGACAAGTACGCCTCCGATGGCGAAATTCGAGGCGTCAGTGTGGACTTCGAACGGGAGTGAGTGGTCAGGTAGACTAAGTACGGGCCCCTCCATCACAGCTGCCTTCAAATCGTCGAAGGCTCTCTGGCAATCCTCCGACCACTTCCAAGGTCGGTCCTTACGAAGCAAGTCCGTTAGCGGCACCGCCTTTCGCGAGTAACTAGCGATGAACCGCCTATAGTAGTTGACAAGCCCAAGGAACGACCGCAGTTCAGTCACTTTGGTAGGCGCTCTCCATTCCTTGATGGCACGAATTTTCTCCTCATCCATGCTTATGCAACCATCGCCCACCCGATGGCCCAAAAACATAATCTCCTGTTGAGCAAAATAGCACTTCTCATTCTTCACAAAAAGAGAGTGCTCTTTCAAGGTTTCGAAAACGGTCCGAAGGTGCTCCACATGCTCCTCCAGTGTCTGGCTGTAGACGACGATGTCATCCAGGTATATCACCACGAACTTATCCAGATAGTCGTGGAAGAGTTGGTTCATCAGGGTGCAGAAGGTGGCTGGGGCATTCGTTAGGCCAAACGGCATCACTAAGAATTCGAACGCCCCATACCTCGTAATGCACGTTGTCTTCGCCTCATCCCTTTCTGAAATCCGAACCTGCCAGTAACCAGACCGCAAATCGAGCTTGGAGAAGTACTGCGCCTTCCCCAACTGATCAAACAAGTCCGCGATGAGTGGAATCGGGTACTTGTTCTTGATTGTCACCTTATTCAGAGCCCGGTAATCCACGCATAATCGCAGGCTTCCATCCTGTTTCTTCTAGAAGAGTACCGGGGCCCCAAATGGTGCCTTTGAGTTGCGGATGAGTCCACCTGCGAGCAGCTCGTCAAGTTGCTTCCGAAGTTCCGCCAACTCCGGAGGGGACATACGGTAGGGAGAGCGAGCTGGAGGCCTCGCGCCTGGCTCGAGCTCAATCCGATGGTCCACCGCACGTTTGGGAGGTAGAGATTTTGGCAATTTCGGGGGCATCACATCTTTGAATTCCTTCACAAGCTTCGCCACTTGCGGTGGCCATGATGTTTCGCCCTCCTCTATGGTCTCCAGCTTCATAGCCGCCACGAATGTCAAGTCACCTTTCCTCACACCCCTCTTCAACTGGAGTGCTGAGATCTGCTTGGCGTCCACCGTCTTCCGCTTTATCGGGACAACACATGGAGAGTCGCTCCCCATTAAACATAGGGTGTCCAGGAAGGGCATTGGCACTCCTCTAGACGCTTGCAAAAACTCCATGCCCAGAATAACTTGGAAGTCGTCCAGTGGCACTGACATAAGGTTGGTCCATCCCGACCACGACCAAATCTCTATCAACACCTCCTTCGCAACACCCGCAATTGGTTGGGCTTTCGAGTTCACCGCCTTCATGCGGCTTCCATCCTTGCTTAGGGTAAGCCCGATCCGCTCGGCTTCACTTGTCGCAATGAAGTTGTGGGTGGCCCCCGTGTCCACCATGGCCCTAGTCATTTTGCCATTGAGCTTAATGTCCACGTACATCAGCTCGCTTGTTCTGCTCTCCTTTGGAGACGGAGGCTTTATTACCTTCGGCATGGGGGTTTTGCCTTTCTTCTCCCCCACTTGACCCTTGAGGGCGTTAAGCAATCGAAGCGCCCCCATTCGGATGCCGTCGGTCTCCTCCGCCTCTTCTGGCTCTTCGTCGAAGTCGGAATCCCTCGCCTGCACTGCATGAGGGACTTCCTCTGAGGGCATGCCTTGACGAAGTGAGGACCCCCACAAAGAAAACAACCTTCTTCGGACGGCTTCGACGTCTTCGGGCCTTTCGGTCCAGCCCCTCTTCGCTCCGCGGGCGCCGCCCCTTTTCCCTTCGCTTTATAGGTTTTGGAGGCATTGCCCGTGGGTTTCTTCTTCGGGTGCTCGGTTGCCGAATAGTTCGTCAGTCGCTCCGCCGCCCCCTGGGCCGCAGCCAAGTCTTGGATATTCTGTCGGCGGAGTTCCGCCTGAGCCCACGGCTTCAACCCTTCCAGGAAGTGGAAGAGCTTGTCTTTCTTCTCCGACATGTCACGAATGTCGAGCATCAGGGCGGAGAACTGCTTCACGTACTCTCGAATCGACCCTGAGTGGGTGAGTCTTCGCAAGGCCCGTCGCGCGATAAATTCGACATTCTCCGGCAGGAACTGAACCTTCAACTCTCTCTTTAGATCCTCCCAAGTAGCGATGATGCATCGCCCCGCTTGGATGTCCTCGTAGCGGGTCCTCCACCAAAGCTTCGCGTCCCCGTCGAGGTACATCGTTGCGAACGTCACCTTCGTTCTTCACTTTCCGGGCGGACGGCACGGAAGTATTGCTCCATGTCGAAGAGAAAGTTCTCGAGTTCCTTCGCATCACGAGCTCCACGGAAGGAGCGCGGTTCTGGCACACGAACCCGCCCCGCAGGCCCCTCGCCATGGGTTGCGGTTGGAGCGTTGCCCACTGCCCTCGTCAGCACGCTGACCCGTGCGAACAATTCGGTGGATTGCTCCTTTAGGTGCATGACCGCGTCCTTCGTGTTCTCCTGCAGTTGGTCCATTGCTCGACGACTTGGGACAGCGTCTTCTCGATCGCGACGATTCGATCCTCGTGCGCGAAACATCCGAGCAACCTGCAGTTCCAAGTCGGCTAATCGCTCCCGGTTACTCCGATGCCTTTCGATTCACCTTGGTCTTCGTTGTCCACCGCCGCGGCTCGTTCCACCGTCGCGGCTCGTTCCACCGTCGCTGTTTGTTGGGTAGCCGTGCTCGTCTCCGCAGCATGGGATTTGCCACGCGCCATGCCGCCTCGGTCGAATCCAGGGCTCTGATACCACTTGTCACGGGGTTAGAATTGCTTGACGAAACCCGTGCGGCGCTCGTCCGTCACCTGCACGAACGAGCCAGCCAAAACCGTCCCGAGGCACAACTCCGCGAGTTGAATCGAGCGAGAATCGAGAGAAAGGCAAGCAATGGTCCTGTAAGTAAGCACAAACAACCGATATTTTATTGATTAGCGAAAGTGGATTACAACGAAGAGGGACACGACTCGACTTGGTCGGGCACCGGCCGTTGAGGCAAAATGAACACCAATGACACTCCCACTTTCAGGCGGAGCCGGCTCACTTAATGCACATCAATCAACCATCCTGTACTACCCTATAGGGGCATCCACCCCTTTGGCACCCGGGGGTACAAAGGTGCTCACCGAGGGGTACGTTTTTGAGCGGCGCACATCCATAGGAAAATAGGCCTCCGGCCCATGCCCGACACGCGTCCGGCTCAACCCGGCGCATAAGCGGCCATTTGTTAGCGAAAGGCCTATGCCCCTTTGGATGTGTAGCACAATCGAACCCACGGGTGCCAAACGGATGCCATTTACAAGTAAATGCCCACCCCAAAAAGGGGAAAATCCTATGTCGACGCCGTGTCCGACAACATTTACAGACTCGATGCATTATTGACAAAGTCAGGCCCGTTGATGGTTGAAGAGGGGCCTGACAGCGCGGTCCACGCGGCTGTCGGAGGGTGCCTCGGAATGCGTGCCCGACACGGGGCCGCGGGCGGGCGGCCGCGCCGTGGGCGCGCCGGGCGCCACGTGGGCGCGACTCCCGAGGAGTTGACCCCGGGTTCGGCGGCAGAGCGGCTGGACACGGGCGCGACGCGGTTGGCTGCGCTCGCTGTTGCCTGTTCGGGGACACGTGTCGCTCCAGGGACAATTGGGCGCTGATGGTTCGGGGCATTTTGGGTACACTGTAGCAGCCCGAATATTTTGGGCGCCCGAAAGTTGGGACACAATGGGCATTCGGATTTGTTGAGTTGGGGCTATAAATAGCCCCCTTTGGCCTGCGATTTGAGGCTTTTCCCGAGCTCCCCTGCCCTTGAAACCTTCAGCAAAGTTGGAGCTCCTCGGTTGCGCATCTTTTGGCGGAGGCCGAAAATTTTTGGAGACCTCGAGATCCGCGCTTTCTGCGACGCGGCGCACTGCGACGTTTCTTCGATTTGGCTTCTACCGTCGCCTTTCAGTGTGGGAGACCCCCAGAGCTACTCCGACAGTATTTTTGGACGATTTTCGCGGCGTTGGATTCATGAGAGGTACGCCTTCGATTTCTGTGTTGATCGCCTTGCTTGATTCTGAGTTCGTGGCACGGTTTTCGAGACATTTCTAAGCCACTGTTTTGCTGGGGAGTTTATGGACAGCAGCCCTTTGCCGGAATTTTATCTCCGCGCTCGAGCGTCGGATCGAGACGAGCCTATACACTTTTTTCATCTAATCGTCGCGAGGATTATCACACGTATTTTTTCTTGAATTTTCCGAGACCTTC
>CM055069.1:34531367-34548867 GCA_029204045.2 Tillandsia leiboldiana
CCTGACGGATTGTCCCAACTTCGCAAACCTGTAACTCTGTCAACAACTGCCTACCAAATGTCATCCCAAAAGTGGCCCCAAGGATGTCACGGTCGATACCAACACGATCGACAGTGACAGCGCGGTCCACGGGGCCGGGGTGCACCGTGGGGCAGGACGCGTGGCATCCAGTGAGTGCGGGCCGGTCACGGGACGGGTAGCGTGTGCACGGTGGACCGTAGAGCGGGATACGTGGCGTGATGGCAGGGATGGTGCACGAGCGCGCTGTCACGGGGTTAGAATCGCTTGACGAAACCCGTGCGGCGCGCTCGTCCCACCACCTGCTACGACGAGCCAGCCAAAACCGTCCCGAGGCACAACTCCGCGAGTTGAATCGAGCGAGAATCGAGAGAAAGCAAGCAATGGTCCTGTAAGCAAGCACAAACAACCGATATTTTATTGATTAGCGAAAGTGGATTACACGAAGAGGGACACGACTCGACTTGGTCGGGCACCGGCCGTGAGGCAAAATGAACACCAATGACACTCCCACTTTCAGGCGGAGCCGGCTCACTTAATGCACATCAATCAAACCATCCCGTACTACCTATAGGGGCATCCACCCCTTGGCACCCCGGGGTACAAAGGTGCTCACCGAGGGGTACGTTTTTGAGCGGCGCACATCCATAGAAAAATAGGCCTCCGGCCCATGCCCGAGACGCGTCCGGCTCAACCCGGCGCATAAGCGGCCATTTGTTAGCGAAAGGCCTATGCCCCTTTGGATGTGTAGCACAATCGAACCACGGGTGCCAAACGGATGCCCATTTACAAGTAAATGCCCACCCAAAAAGGGAAAATCTATGTCGACGCCGTGCCGACAACATTTACAGACTCGATGCATTATTGACAAAGTCAGGCCCGTTGATGGTTGGAAGAGGGGCCTGACAGACTCCCCACTTGATTCCTCGACGCCCTCGTCGAGGTCTTCAGTTGTACCTCCTGCGCGGGTGGATCATCCGACGTTTCCGCTGGGTCTTCTGCTGGTACTCCTGGATCTTGTGTCTTCATGCGAAGGGAGCTTTGGTTCCAGCTGGCTTCAGCTTTGGTAGGTTCTTCCACTTGACGAGGAACTCCTTCTCCGCTGCTCCATTGGGAAGTGTCCGCGCTCGGTCCGCCATAATTTCTTCGACTCGCCTCTCGACAGAGGAGATTGTGGGGGGGAGGCGAGTGGAGATGTTTCTTGAGGTGTCCTCGCGGTCGGCATGATAGGGCTTGAGATAGCTCGTATGGAAGACCGGGTGGATTTTAAGCCACGCCGGGAGCTGCACACGGTAGGAGACCTTCCCACCTTGCACGTGATGAGGAAGGGGCCTTCGTATTTCGGACGAGCCCTTTATGAACCTTCCGGAACACCTTCAGGGATGCTGGTTGGAGCTTGATCAGCACCTCGTCGCCGATGCCGTAGTCTCGAGGCCGCCTGTCCTTGTCGGCCCACTTCTTCATGGTTCTCGCCGCTTTCTCCAAGTAGGCTCGGGCAATTTCAGCATTACGATGCCACTCCTTGCAACGTGGTACGCTGAGGGGCTGCTGCCGGTATACCCGATGACCAGCGTGTGAGGTGCGACGGCTGTTTCCAGTGATGATCTCGAAGGGGCTTTGTTTGTTGCAGAGCTCCGCTGCAGTTGTACGAAAACGGGCTACGTCCAGAGCTTCACACCAGTCTCGTTGATTGGCACTGACAAAGTGCGAAGGTATTGCTCCAGTAGAGCGTTTATTCTTTCAGTTTGGCCGTCCGTCTGAGGGTGTGCAAACTCGTGGAGAAGTATAGTTTGGATCCCAACAACTTGAAGAGTTCCGTCCACAAGCGTCCCAGGAAGCGAGGATCTCTGTCGCTGATGATGTTCTGCGGAATTCCCCAGAACTTCACTACATGCTTCAGGAATAGTTGGGCCGCCTCTCGGCAGTGCAGTGCAAGGCGCGCGGGGATGAAAGTAGCATACTTCAAAAATCGGGTCCACCACCACTAGTACGGAATCGATCTCCCCCACCCTTGGTAGACGGCAATGAAGCGAGTGAGACGCTCTCCCAAGGCCGCTCCGACACAGGTAGCGGTTCCAATAGCCCGCATGGCTTGTCACGCTCCACCTTATCCTGTTGACATGTGAGGCAAGTGCGCACATAATCTCGACATCCTCCCCCATCTTCGGCCAGTAGTAAGCCCTCTCCATAAGGGCCAGGGTTCGTTGTACGCTGGGTGGCCTGCCCACAGAGTGTCATGGCACTCACGGAGAGCTCTCTCTCAGATTGTCCGCCCGAGGGACGTACACTCGATCTCCCTTAGTTTTGATGAGGCAGTCCTGGACCCAGAATCTTCGTGCTTTCCATTGTCTATCAGTTGCTTCAAGGTCACCGCCAAGGGATCTTTCTTCAATCCTCCGCGGATCCGCTCTTGCAACGCGCCTGTACTTGGCTTGCCCTCTCATTCGAAATCGCTTGAGAGCGGCAAGTTCAGCTTTACGGCTCAGAGCGTCAGCCACTTGGTTGCATCGTCCCGCTTGTATTGCAACACCATATCGAACTCTGCTAGGAAGTCTTGCCATCGCGCTTGCTTTGGGGTGAGCACCTTCTGGGTTTGGAAATAACTCAGAGCAACATTGTCCGTTCGGACCACAAATCGCGAGCCCAGGAGATAATACCTCCACACCGGAGACAGTGCACCATTGCCGTCATCTCCTTTTCGTGGACTGCATATCGCCGTTCCGTGTCGTTCAGCTTTCGGCTCTCGAATGCCACAGGATGGCCTTCTTGGACAAGTACGCCTCCGATGGCGAAATCGAGGCGTCAGTGTGTGACTTCGAACGGGAGTGAGTGGTCAGGTAGACTAAGTACGGGCCCCTCCATCACAGCTGCCTTCAAATCGTCGAAGGCTCTTGGCAATCCTCCGACCACTTCCAAGGTCGGTCCTTACGAAGCAAGTCCGTTAGCGGCACCGCCTTCGCGAGTAACTAGCGATGAACCGCCTATAGTAGTTGACAAGCCCAAGGAACGACCGCAGTTCAGTCACTTTGGTAGGCGCTCTCCATTCCTTGATGGCACGAATTTTCTCCTCATCCATGCTTATGCAACCATCTGCCCACCCGATGGCCAAAAAACATAATCTCCTGTTGAGCAAAATAGCACTTCTCATTCTTCACAAAAAGAGAGTGCTCTTTCAAGGTTTCGAAACGGTCCGAAGGTGCTCCACATGCTCCTCCAGTGTCTGGCTGTAGACGACGATGTCATCCAGGTATATCACCACGAACTTATCCAGATAGTCGTGGACGAGTTGGTTCATCAGGGTGCAGAAGGTGGCTGGGGCATTCGTTAGGCCAAACGGCATCACTAAGAATTCGAACGCCCCATACCTCGTAATGCACGGTTGTCTTCGCCTCATCCCTTTCTGAAATCCGAACCTGCCAGTAACCAGACCGCAAATCGAGCTTGGAGAAGTACTGCGCCTTCCCCCAACCTGATCAACAAGTCCGCGATGAGTGAATCGGGTACTTGTTCTTGGATTGTTCACCTTATTCAGAGCCCGTAATCCACGCATAATCGCAGGCTTCCATCCTGTTTCTTCTCGAAGAGTACCGTGGGCCCCAATGTGCCTTTGAGTTGCGGATGAGTCCACCTGCGAGCAGCTCGTCAAGTTGCTTCCGAAGTTCGCCAACTCCGGAGGGGACATACGGTAGGGAGAGCGAGCTGGAGGCCTCGCGCCTGGCTCGAGCTCAATCCGATGGTCCACCGCACGTTTGGGAGGTAGAGATTTTGGCAATTTCGGGGCATCACATCTTGAATTCTGTCACAAGCTTCGCCACTTGCGGTGGCATGATGTTTCGCCCTCCTCTATGGTCTCCAGCTTCATAGCCGCCACGAATGGTCAAGTCACCTTTCCTCACACCACTCTCTTCAACTGGAGTGCTGAGATCTGCTTGGCGTCACGTCTTCCGCTTTTATCGGGACAAACACATGGAGAGTCGCTCCCCATTAAACATAGGGTTGTCCAGGAAGGGCATTGGCACTCCTCTAGACGCTTGCAAAAAACTCCATGCCAGAATAACTTGGAAGTCGTCCAGTGGCACTGACATAAGGTTGGTCCATCCCGACCACGACCAAATCTCTATCAACACCCTCCTTCGCAACACCCGCCAATTGGTTGGGCTTTCGAGTTCACCGCCTTCATGCGGCTTCCATCCTGCTTAGGGTAGCCCGATCTCGCTCGGCTTCACTTGTCGCAATGAAGTTGTGGGTGGCCCCCGTGTCCACCATGGCCCTAGTCATTTTGCCATTGAGCTTAATGTCCACGTACATCAGCTCGCTTGTTCTGCTCTCCTTTGGGACGGAGGCTTTTACCTTCGGCATGGGGGTTTTGCCTTTCTCCCCCACTTGACCCTTGAGGGCGTTAAGCAATCGAAGCGCCCCCATTCGGATGCCGTCGGTCTCCTCCGCCTCTTCTGGCTCTTCGTCGAAGTCGGAATCCCTCGCCTGCACTGCATTGAGGGACTTCCTCTGAGGGCATGCCTTGACGAAGTGAGGACCCCCACAAAGAAAACAACCTTCTTCGGACGGCTTCGACGTCTTCGGGCCTTTCGGTCCAGCCCCTCTTCGCTCCGCGGGCGCCGCCCCTTTTCCCTTCGCTTTATAGGTTTTGGAGGCATTGCCCGTGGGTTTCTTCTTCGGGTGCTCGGTTGCCGAATAGTTCGTCAGTCGCTCCGCCGCCCCCTGGGCCGCAGCCAAGTCTTGGATATTCTGTCGGCGGAGTTCCGCCTGAGCCCACGGCTTCAACCCTTCCAGGAAGTGGAAGAGCTTGTCTTTCTCCGACATGTCACGAATGTCGAGCATCAGGGCGGAGAACTGCTTCACGTACTCTCGAATCGACCCTGAGTGGGTGAGTCTTCGCAAGGCCCGTCGCGCGATAAATTCGACATTCTCCGGCAGGAACTGAACCTTCAACTCTCTCTTTAGATCCTCCCAAGTAGCGATGATGCATCGCCCCGCTTGGATGTCCTCGTAGCGGGTCCTCCACCAAAGCTTCGCGTCCCCGTCGAGGTACATCGTTGCGAACGTCACCTTCGTTTCTTCACTTTCCGGGCGGACGGCACGGAAGTATTGCTCCATGTCGAAGAGAAAGTTCTCGAGTTCCTTCGCATCACGAGCTCCACGGAAGGAGCGCGGTTCTGGCACACGAACCCGCCCCGCAGGCCCCTCGCCATGGGTTGCGGTTGGAGCGTTGCCCACTGCCCTCGTCAGCACGCTGACCCGTGCGAACAATTCGGTGGATTGCTCCTTTAGGTGCATGACCGCGTCCTTCGTGTTCTCCTGCAGTTGGTCCAATTGCTCGACGACTTGGGACAGCGTCTTCTCGATCGCGACGATTCGATCCTCGTGCGCGAACATCCGAGCAACCTGCAGTTCCAAGTCGGCTAATCGCTCCCGGTTACTCCGATGCCTTTCGATTCACCTTGGTCTTCGTTGTCCACCGCCGCGGCTCGTTCCACCGTCGCGGCTCGTTCCACCGTCGCTGTTTGTTGGGTAGCCGTGCTCGTCTCCGCAGCATGGGATTTGCCACGCGCCATGCCGCCTCGGTCGAATCCAGGGCTCTGATACCACTTGTCACGGGGTTAGAATTGCTTGACGAAACCCGTGCGGCGCTCGTCCGTCACCTGCACGAACGAGCCAGCCAAAACCGTCCCGAGGCACAACTCCGCGAGTTGAATCGAGCGAGAATCGAGAGAAAGGCAAGCAATGGTCCTGTAAGTAAGCACAAACAACCGATATTTTATTGATTAGCGAAAGTGGATTACAACG
The DNA here is from genome assembly GCA_029204045.2 of Tillandsia leiboldiana. NCBI lineage: Eukaryota > Viridiplantae > Streptophyta > Magnoliopsida > Poales > Bromeliaceae > Tillandsia > Tillandsia leiboldiana. The sequence continues at coordinate 34,537,191 of CM055069.1, forward strand.
AAGAGGGACACGACTCGACTTGGTCGGGCACCGGCCGTTGAGGCAAAATGAACACCAATGACACTCCCACTTTCAGGCGGAGCCGGCTCACTTAATGCACATCAATCAAACCATCCTGTACTACCCTATAGGGGCATCCACCCCTTTGGCACCCCGGGGGTACAAAGGTGCTCACCGAGGGGTACGTTTTTGAGCGGCGCACATCCATAGGAAAATAGGCCTCCGGCCCATGCCCGACACGCGTCCGGCTCAACCCGGCGCATAAGCGGCCATTTGTTAGCGAAAGGCCTATGCCCCTTTGGATGTGTAGCACAATCGAACCCACGGGTGCCAAACGGATGCCCATTTACAAGTAAATGCCCACCCAAAAAAGGGAAAATCCTATGTCGACGCCGTGTCCGACAACATTTACAGACTCGATGCATTATTGACAAAGTCAGGCCCGTTGATGGTTGGAAGAGGGGCCTGACAGCGCGGTCCACGCGGCTGTCGGAGGGTGCCTCGGAATGCGTGCCCGACACGGGGCCGCGGGCGGCGCGGCCGCGCACGTGGGCGCGGCCGGGCGCACGTGGGCGCGACTCCCGAGGAGTTGACCCCGGGTTCGGCGGCAGAGCGGCTGGACACGTGGCGCGACGCGGTTGGCTGCGCTCGCTGTTGCCTGTTCGGGGACACGTGTCGCTCCAGGGACAATTCGGGCGCTGATGGTTCGGGGTGCATTTTGGGTACACTGTAGCAGCCCGAATATTTTGGGCGCCCGAAAGTTGGGACACAATGGGCATTTCTGGATTTGTTGAGTTGGGGCTATAAATAGCCCCCTTTGGCCTGCGATTTGAGGCTTTTCCCGAGCTCCCCTGCCCTTGAACCCTTCAGCAAAGTTGGAGCTCCTCGTGTTGCGCATCTTTTGGCGGAGGCCCGAAAATTTTTGGAGACCTCGAGATCCGCGCTTTCTGCGACGCGGCGCACTGCGACGTTTCTTCGATTTTGGCTTCTACCGTCGCCTTTCAGTGTGGGAGACCCCCAGAGCTACTCCGACAGTATTTTTGGACGATTTTCGCGGCGTTGGATTCATGAGAGGTACGCCTTCGATTTCTGTGTTGATCGCCTTGCTTGATTCTGAGTTCGTGGCACGGTTTTCGAGACATTTCTAAGCCACTGTTTTGCTGGTGGAGTTTATGGACAGCAGCCCTTTGCCGGAATTTTATCTCCGCGCTCGAGCGTCGGATCGAGACGAGCCTATACACTTTTTTCATCTACTCGTCGCGAGGATTATCACCATATTTTTCTTGAATTTTTCCGAGACCTTCCCGGAGGTATACTATTCCCTTTTTATCTGTGCAAGAGTTTACAGTTGTGTGGTTATGAGTGTTTGCGCACCTGTACTGTGGAATTTGTAACTCGGCCTACGGGGCTCGGAATTGGACATGCAGGTATCCGTTTCGAAGGTCTCGACGCGACGATTGCAGTGATATTTTTATTGGAATTTTCAGGGCACTTTCAGCAGGTGAAATAATTGCATCTTTGGGACTGATTTTCAGATCGCGTGTACTTGGTTAATTTTTGGGATTAAAGTGTAATTGTGAACCTTGTGTTGTACCCAGGAGAGTTTGCGGGTATTGCTGGACCCGTTGGAGTTGGAGATTTGGGTTTCTGGGTATTTTCAGCTGTGGAACTTTGGACAGTTCAACTCTTCAGGTGGGTGGCCTCGTCTTCAATACCTATGGACTGTACAGTATTTCTACTGGTGTAGGGACTTGCATGTTGTAGATATATTTTGTATAGCATGCTAGAATATAGGAATTGATGTTCCTGATGCTGTTAGATGATCATGTGTTTATTTCTTTCCCTACAAGCTGCTGATTATTGTTATCTTGGAACTTGACCTAGCACCCCCGCCATATGCAGCATGTTCAGCCAGACTGTAGAAAAAACTCCAACTTGGGCTAGGTTTTTATTGCTCTAGACATTCTCACACCACTATCTTATATTTCATTCGGGACTTAGAGTTTTCCTCGCCCGGGTAGTGGGCCGAGAGGTCGGGTTGTTGTGGGATGCATGTTACACTCGTGCTTGGGAGCAGAGTGGAGTCTGGTAGATGCAGTTGACCGTTTATCTGTGGCGGGAGCCGTTTGGGTAAACGGCGGTCCCGAGATGTTGTATTTGTCGCCACTGTGTTAGTGGTAGTTATATGCCAGTGTCAGCAGGACCTTGAACCCAAAACCTTTTTGGACATACACATGATTTTAGTCAACTAATGTTTTCTTCCAAACATCGTAGGGACGCCTGAGTCTGTTCTTGTTTGATTGGACGAAGGCATTAGCTCTTCGAGGTTTGGATATAAAACTTGTTTTCAATTGTTTTCCTAAAAAGAACGAAAAATCATTAAATATGGATTTCTTCCAGATCAAATGACTTTCAGTAATAAATGTCACATTTTTCCTATAATTTAACCACTCGAGATGATTCGAGTGGTCTGGGTTCTAAGGTCTGCCTTTTCTTCGGGACGAGAACAACGAGAGGTTATGCCTAGAGCCTGTTCTTGTTTGATTGGGTTGTAGGTTCTAGTCTTTCGGGGTTTCCGGACCCTTTATTCTGTCTATTGTGGAGTTTATCCTGTCAGTGAGTCTGCAGGTTGGGTTGATGTTCTGTTGTTGGGAACCGTTGGAGTTGACGGTGGTCCCGGGTCGTTGAGTGTTGTCCGACCAGTTTTGTTAGCCCTGAGTTGTGGGTCGATCCTGGCTGTGGAGTATCTCCAGCCAGTGTGTTTTGTGCTGTGAGCTGTTGGAGAGGCTAGTGTCTCGTGTTTCGTGAGAGCTGATCAGCTGAGTCGTCGAGAGTGCTCCGACCGTTGTGCGAGATGTTTGAGGATTCTGAGTCTTTCCGTACAGAGCGTGAGCGTGGATTTTGGACTATAGCTTGCAGTGCCACTTGAGCTCTACAGAGTGCGCGGATACCCTTGTCCTCGTTGGGGTCGCTCCCCTCGAGTGCCACGTCCGGGGTGGGTCTGCACTTTGGTATCGCGACTTGTCGACGCCGTCCCTCTGACTGGGCCAGTTTTGGCAGTTACGGACACAGTCCCTCTGGCTGGGCCAGTTTTGGCAGCTACGGACGCCCTACGTCAGTCCGGTCCTCCGGGATGTAACGGCAGTAGGTAGGCGCAGGTTTGACTGGACCCGAGGAGGCAGTCAGGTAGATTGGGTGATCTGAGTTGAGGGATAGTAGATGCACCATGTTATCATCTGTTCCACTTTTTGAGCATCTAGATAGGGGCATAGTAGCTGTAGAGTTATTCATTTCCAGCTCTTTCCTTCAGTATTTCATTTGTTACAGCATGCCTCTAGTAGACTTAGTGGGCAGACCGTCGGGCTTGTTGGCGGCACCCACTGAGAACTACTATGGGATGTAGTTCTCACACCCGTCGTGGTGTCTTATTCCCCAGGGACTTCTGCTCCTGTTCCTGCTGCTCCAGTTGCTGCTTCTTCAGATCGAGGTAAGGGAGTCGCGAGCTAGATTCCTACCAGTCGTCGTCCAGAGAGTAGATGTACCCTTTTTATATTTTGAGAGTTTCTTGTTGAGAGACCTTGTAGTGAGGGATAGAGTTGTACTTTTCTTTCATTGCTGAGAGAGACTTATGTACTCTTGGTGAGGACTTTGTGTTGTATATATTTGATTTCAGCTTTTACTCTTCAGATCTGATATCTGTTTAGTATAGTATCTTCCTTTTGCAGGTTTGACGCTTCGTCTATACGGGGTTCACCGTATGGGCGGCGGATCTGTTGGCGAGCCCGGGTCGCAGTTTCGACCCCGGGGCGTGACAATAACCCTCTTATCCTCCCCTTTATCCCCCAACCAAACAGAGGCTTAGGGTTAAAACCCTAATTCTTACACATGTACACATACACTAAATGCATTTACTCTTACACAAGGATTAAAGTGCCGTGGCACGGGGGTGTGCCGGCCATTGCCTGGCACAATACGGCAGAGGCACGCTTGCGTACCGACACATGGCACATTTGCGTGTCGACGGGCACGCACAACCTCCTAGTAGTACGCTTTGGCACTGTTTTATTTTAGTTTTTTTTGTCCAATAAGGTTTTAGAATGTTATTTTAAGAGTTTTAAAATAATATTTATAAATTTTGGCTATGTATTGATTTGTCTTGATCGAATGTCAATAATAGCTTACTAACTTACTAGTTAATAGCTTAATATAGTAGTAATCTTCTTTATAGGTGAAATTAAATACAACTACAACTCATAGAGAAAATTAATTTTTATTTAAATTTTTATAAAAATTTGAGAAATCCATTCGTATTGATTCGATGAAAGATCATATAATAACTAGATTAAACTAGAATGAGACCCCAAGTGCACTAATAGTTTCTTTTCATTTTTAAATTTTTATAAAATATTTATAAAAAATTAAAGAAAATTATTTTTTCTAGAAATTTTAAAAAAATTATAAAATCTGTCCATAAAAATTTAATAATAAACCATACTATGAATAAGTTAAGCAATAATAAAAATTGATTAACTTTTTAATTTTTTTTTATTTATCTTTTATTTTTTAGAATTTTAAAAATTATAAAATATAAATCCGAGAAAATTAAATTTTTTAAATTTTTTATGAAAAATTTGTAAGTTCATCCAAGAAAATTAATTTTTCGTAAATTTAAATAAGAAAACTTGTGCAATTTATTTATGAAAATTTAACACTAAACCATATGATATATACATTAAGCAAATTCAAATATTAATTGCTTCTATTTAGTTTTCGATTTTACTAGAATTCTTATATTTCTAAATCTAATAATAAAATTTTCAAAGTTAAGAATATCTTAAATCTCGCACGAAATACTAAATCCGTACAAGAAAAATAAAAATGGACCATATAATGATTAAATCAAGTGGATATATTTTCAGATTTTTGTAAATTGTTAATAACAATTTGTATAATTTTATATTTTTTTACAAAAGAAATTTTAGAAGTTAAATATATTCTAAATGTATGGAAAAAAAATTTAAGTTGTAAATTTCTTGACTTACCTAATAAGTAGATCTTCGATTTTACTATTTCTTTACCTTTTCTTTTAAGATCGAAGTGATCAAAAAATAATAAGAAATTGAAAGGAAAAACGAAAAAAAAAATTATGAGAAAAAAGGGAAGAAAAATATAGAAAGGAAATAAATAGAGTAAGAGATGTGAGAGGAAAGAAAAGAAAGCGCAGAATAGAAGAAAATGTTGAAGTGAAAAGAAGAAAATAGATGAGAGAGAGATAAAGGTCTATACAAGAAACCAAAAAATATAAAAGAGTAAAGCAAAAAAAAAAAAAATTAAAAACACTCTGTGCCTGTGTGGGCACGCAGCGGCACGTACCGTGATACTCTTTGGGTATCGTTCTGTCTTGTTCGATACTCAGAGGGTATCACGGCACTGGAGGACCAAGAGAGACCCCCCTGTACCGTGCCGCCTAATTGGTGGCACGATATGTATCGCTCCGTGCCGTAAGGCTCGGATGGATACTTAATTCCTTGCTCTTACATTAATGCTTCTAAATCATTGAAAAGCAAAGGAAAAGAGATGAGTTCACCATTTTTGGTGAAATCTCCCACCTTTGTGTCCTCTTGCAAGAATTTGTGCTTGATCCACTATTTCTCCAAGAAACTCCCTAAAAAGGGATACAAATTCATAAGAGATCAATAAGTCTCTTCTAAAGCCCATAAAACTCGAAAATGCTAAAATCCTAGAAGTTTACTTCTTGTTCTTGCCCCAAAACGTGGAGAAGAAGTTTCCTTCTAGCTCCAAGAACCTCTTTTGGAAGCCTCCTTCAAGTCTCTTGCCTCACAAAAGATCAATCCCTCCAATCCTCCAAGCTAGGGTTTCTTTTCCAATCCTCCTCATTTCTAGAGAGAGAAAGAGGAGGGAAATGAGGAAGGGCGGTGGAAATGGCGTTTTGCTGTGAAATGGGTGTGTTTTAAGCTGAGTTAACCCCACTTAAACCCCGATATTAACCATGGTTAAACCATTCTGCACGTGCTGTCAAAGGCTTTGGGTACCGGTACATGGGTTGAGGTACCGGTATGCGGGCTCTGGTATCGGTACGCGAGGTCCCATACTGGTACGTCTTCCCTGGTTCCTTAAAACCCGAGAGCTGACTTTTCTCAGCCTTCAATGGGGTTCCGGTACGTGGCTTGAGGTACCGGTACGCCATGCTGAGGAACGAAATGGCAACCTAAGAGGGTGGTGAATTAGGTTTCTAAAATAAAATTGCAAATTAATCAAGCAAATTAAATATCCCAAATCAAATAAAATAAGCTAGAGTAAGAGAAATGAAAACTCGAAAAATACACGATCGATTTGTTTCGAGGTTCGACACTTTCCCTACGTCCCTGCCAACTTCTCAACACAAGAGAACGTTGGATCACCACTAGATGATGCTTTTGTGGGCAAGCTCCTAGCCTTTACACCAACACTTTCTTCTTTTCTCTCTTACACAAAATTGTATCTTACTACAAATTTCACTCAAGCTTAAAAGAGAGAGAGAGCTAAAGGAAGTATTATACTTAATTTTTCATGCTTAGAAGCTCTCAGAGATGGTTCTGAAAATCCCTCATTCTCTCTCTATTTGTAGCCACGCAGATCAAATGAAGCAGACTTCATTTGAAAGCACAGTCCATAATTTCAGCTTCCATTAATGCATAGCATGCGCATGCGTTAATTAAGTGTGCTTAATCCCAAGGCAGCAGACATCCGATTTTATCGCTGCAGCCCAACTCTTGTCAGCATCCCAAAACTTCAATCAGTCGACTTGCTTTACGTTCACACGCAATTCACGTTCACACACAACGGTCCGAAAGAGGAAGGGAGAATATAAAAATATATTTCCGGCGCCCTAAATGTATTTTGGGCGCCCTAAAACCAATTAGGGCGCTGTCACGTCTCGAGTTTCGAAAAGCAGGCCAATTTTTTTTTTTTTTTTTGAACGCGTGAACAGATCGCCACATGTATAGAAAATTCTCTGTCCACATGGACAGAGCCTTTCCTATACATGCACGGCTAAGCACTTACAGCCAATACCAGAGTAGTCTAAACTACACATACAACATCAATCATTTTACTATATTTCAAAACATAAATGTGAAAGATAAAGTAAACTGGTGATATAAGGGTCAGCACTATCGCAACAGCTTCACCAACGTGTCCCGACATTCCAGCACCCGAATGACCTGAAAAATGGTCACCCAGGGGGTGTGAGATACATCGACAGTGTATCCCAGTGGGTACGACGGGCCGAGAAATAGCTAATCGTACCTACTGGCATACAATAACTAGCGGATAGTAAAAGATCAGTAGGTAAGGCAGGTATAGAATCAGATAACTATAAACATGGTTAAGCATGTATATGGGTACAGCAATACAAGGCTAAACATGTATATGAGTATAGCAACATAGGGCTAAGCATGTATACGGGTATAGCAATACAGGGCTAAACATGTATATGGGTAAAAAGCACATAGGGCTAAACATGCTGAAATATAAAGAGCTATCATCATGCAAACAGATATATAATAAATGCCAATGTACCCAACCGATGCTGCCATTTTGGTCGCTAGACCTCAGGCGATGATCTCATAGCAGAACCCAACCAAACTGGAATCACCTAGCAAAACTGACAGCAACCCTGTGCCATGGATATAGCTGAGGGGTTCCTCGTACCCAAAGGTACAGCTGACAGTTACCCCATATCCCGCAGCACAGCCGAAAGGGCTCACCATACCCAGTAGTACGACAAAGGGGATGCTCACGGGTCAACTGGACCCTCTACCGGTAAAGAACACCATGATGGTGGCCAGACCATCGGTGTACGCGAGTGACAGCAGGTGCCTGACGATGATGATGCTGATGCTCCATACTCACGATCCACAGACCGGACAATCGGCACTGAGCTGGAAATGGATGCATGTATCTCAAACCTGTACAATAATGGATGCAGGATGCACTAGCTAACTGAATATGTGAATGGCTACTCATACACATGGCATATGTCCAGATGTAAGCGAAGCATGATAAATGATCAGGTATAAACTGATAGCTACCTAATGTCCAATCAGGCATGGCAAATGTCCATATGCAACAGGTATACTAAAGCATAAGTATAAGCTGGAATAAACTATCAACTAGCAAGGGCTCAGGGATATAATCTGGGCTAGCAAGAAAGACAGGTGTCCAACCAACTAAGGTACCCCAGAGGGCCGAAGAGATAAAGCCCGGACCGAAGAAAACCCACCTCGGTGTAGGCAGTCCCGAAGCCTGCAGAACTACTGGGGTGCTGGTGCTGAACTGCTGGGCCCTGAACAATAACTAATATCAGTAACAGACTCACTCATACCCAACCCGACAACACTACATAGACTGAATATTTAAACGATGAACTTGTCAAATCTCGGCTTTATCGTAATTTTTTCGGAAATCCACTAAACAACCTATTATGGCCCGAAAAGAGTCTACCAGTCTCCAATCGCGATGAAACTTCATATGTTGATCTAAAATGACTCATATAAGATGTCCAGGCTGCCAAAAGCCACTTTGCTAGAATCGATGCTCGATCGGGGCCATAACTACCTCAACACTTCCGAAAGGGCCAATTTGGCACCGGAAGTCACCGACGCAAAACGAAAGCCACTGGACCAGCCAGGACAGCGTCGGGAATAACCAGGGACAGATAATAACATCTACTAACTGTTTCACTATTTCGAAATACACGAAACTCGCGCCGAAAGCCGTTAAACCGACGATTTCGCCGATTTACGGTTCGTTAGCAGATTCCTGCTCGACGAAGACCAACGGACCTCTAACGGAAAGTTTAGAGATCATGTAAACGCTGCCCGAGACAGCCCATGAAGTTACATTTGCATCTAAGTTCCCAGGGTTTTTTAAAATCGCATAATTATACTCAAAAACCACATATTTCTACTCGTTAAAAATATCCGAGGGGTTCTAACATGAACCGAAGGTACCAGTAGATAGGTCTCGACCTAACTAAAGCCGTGCTCACTGTTTGGAGTTGACACGAAGCCCGAAAACACAATCGGGTCCATAATTACCAATCGACTATAGCTTAGATTACTACATCAAACTAACTAAATTAAATCAATAGTTAGCATGAGCATCATGATCACTAGGATCTACAGAGTCGAGGGCTCACCTTTGGAGCGTCGCAGACCCACCGGAGAGATCACCGGAGCAAGGTAATCCAAACTCCAATTTTGCTAGAGCTCGGATTGGCCGAGCCTTGCTCAACTCGGGTTCAAGCTGCAACCAAGGGCAAGCAGCAGTTGGAGGAGGTTCACAAAGGTGGTTCAGTCACCACCACACCCAACTCCGGCAGCCCCGTGCGGCGGTTGGCCGGAGTAGTGCTTTTGCGGCCATCTTGGGTGCAACATTAGAAGATCGGTTTCCTCACGTTAGGGTTCACATACAAATATACGGGAAGCTTACAACCGACCCATAGAACATACCTAGGTGGTCAGCCGGCGACTAGAGGCGACGGCGGCGGCCGGAGACGAAGCTCGACCGAGTTTAAGCCCTCTAATGGCGGATCTTCAACCAATGGATTCTAGGTTCGAGCAAGGGCATAGAACGGTTCCACTTGGTGCTCTGGAGCTTCCCAAGGGTGTGGCCGGCGGTGTGGGGCAGCGGCGGCACCGGGCTGTGGAGCTCGGCCGTGAGGGAGACAACCCGAGGCTAGGGCTTGACTGCACGGGCTCGTCTCTCAACCGATCCCTCTCAAACTTTGTGGAGAGCCTACAGTCGACCAAAGGAAGCTTCCCAACGTCTCTGATTTGGTTTCCGACGATTGGATGAAGCCCCCGCACAGATCTGGCCGGATCTAGGTTTCCGGCGACTAGGTTGCTCCCGCCGGTTAACCGGAGGACGGGAGGGCCTGGGGCTTCGCAGGGATGATCATCTTGATGTCAGAAGATGATTTTGAGGGGTCCAGGAAACAACAAAAACGAAGGAAATAGGAAACTTACCTCGCCGGAGCAAGGGAAGAGGAAGAAGATCTCCGCCGGCGACGCGCGGCGGAGCAGGGTGTCGGGACTCCTCGGGCTGGGTCTCTATGGCACAGAGGTGCCTCCAGATACGGTCTGGAGCGATCCAAACCTCCTTGCTGCTTTCTTCTCCAACCTAACCCGCGAACGAAGCTTCTCTTTGCTTCTTCTTTTCCGGCGAGGAAAGGCGGCGGCTGGCGGCGTAACCGACGAGGAAGAGGCAGAAGGACACGAAGAGTTTAGGTGAGGCGGCTAGAGAGCTAGGGCTACGGGTTAGGGTTGCAAGAGAACCCTAATGCATGTATATATGCATATTGCTACAAATGCATTTTGCCCCCTCAACTCTGGATATTTAGACCTAGGTCCTTCACTGTAGCTTAATTTTGCGATTAGGACCCTCTCCAACAATTCTCTTGCCATTTGACACATAAAATATAAGGGCTTTTCGCAAAATACTGCAACTTTCCGAGTATTTCACGCTTTTCGATGCTTTAGGCTCGTCAAACGCAAATTTCGTCAGCGCCATTGCGGTCAGAACGACGATGCCATTTAAATCGAGTATCTGGACCGTCCGGTTCGTACAGATAGTCGATCGGCCGACGTTGGCCGGCGGGGGATTTAAATCAGGCTTACTATTCACAACTTAAGTTGTGGGCCCCACTTCTCTCTTCGCTGATTTCGAGACGATCCGACCGTCGGATCGAAAATCGGTTTACACCATCTTTAATCAATTCGACAAGACGGTCGCACTGGTGATTTCAGATTATCGAGATCAGACTCGGATCTGTAAGTCGGGGAACCGTGTCCCGAAAACTGTGCAATTTGCACACCGGTACACAACCACTTAGGTTTCTTTTGCATTTCTCTTTTTGAATTTAAATTTCGCAAGTCTTACAGGCGCCCAGATCTTTAAGAGGTCTGGATCATGCTTAGGAGGCCTAGAACTTTAGAAAGCTCAGATTATGTTTAGGAGGCCCAAAAGTTTAATAAGCCCAAAACCTGTTTAGGAAGCCCAGATTGTGTTTAGGAGGCCCAAAAGTTTAGGAAGCCCAAAACCTGTTTAGGAAGCCGCCCATATTGTGTTTAGGAGGCCCAAAACATTAGGAAGCCCAAATCTAGTTTAGGGCGCCCAGATTCTATTTAGGGCCCCCGAATCCTATTTTTCAAAAGGTTTCTTTTTAAATAATTTTTGATGCCCTTATATATTTATGAAAAAGTTTTAGCATCATTTTATTAGCACAATAGAAAATTTGGTTCAAATGTACTTTTAATCAATAAAAGTGTTTAATTTTAAGCTTAAAATTTTCTCTTTAATCAAGAGTGATTATTAAACAATTTAGTGTATAGAGAGAATGGAATTGGTCTTTAGACCTTAGAAGTAAAGATAACTTCAAGAGGTGAAGCTTGGTGCTCGTAAAATACCTGTTTTGAGTTCCTTTCCAAATTTGAATTTTCTGATCATAAAACTCAAAATAAAAGGATTAGTCAATTATTTGTTATCATCAAAATCTAATTGTGGATTATCGCCACTAGGCCAATACATGCAACAATCTGTAATTTTGCAGATTTTGATTTTCCACGCTCGCTTTCCAACTCAACTTTGGTCCAGATGCCTTTTGCTTCGAACC
>CM055069.1:34551367-34713327 GCA_029204045.2 Tillandsia leiboldiana
GCAAACAGTGAACTATGAAATATGAATAAGAAATGTGAATTGTTTTTCTGAATTTAATGAACCATTTAATGTGCTTTAAGCGGACACAAGTGCGATTTACAGTGGCTTTGGTTTGGTTCTCTTGCAGCAATTGTGGTATCTCAGCAAATGGCTCCTTCCATCAAGGACCAGTTCCGTAAAAGGTTATTTTTCTCAGACTGCTATTTTCATATGTAATGTTCTTTTCTGTAATGATTTGAAATGATAATTTTATTTCTATTCACTCCTATTAAAGGCTCCTTTATGAAAATTTTATTGCAAGTATACTTCAAGTTGGTCTTAATTTTTGCTGTGGCTTGGAGATCCACTTGCATGGCACACACTAAGATCATGTGATTTTTACGTTTCCATCTTGGGCCGAACATAAATATACGTTATGCACTTTTGAATTGGCATGCTCTGTATTAGTGTAATAGCTTACTAGTTCTGGCAAATTTTCTGTAGAACAGATCTAATATTTGATATAGAATCGTGAATCAAAATCAATTTTCATTTTTTGATGAGTACCAACTTTCTCCTAAACTAGGCCATGATTTTATCAAATTGATTCATGCATATCCATGAAAGTAACTTTAAGCATGCACTCTAGCCATTACGTTTCATTGTTTTAATTGATATTCATGATTTTTGGGATTCTAGAATATGTCAGCAAAACCACTCTCAGAAACCCTCAATTTCATCAGTCATCATGTGAATGCATGAGCTGTTACAACATGTACTATAAAACATCTGGTGGAATAGTTATGTTGGACATTGACATATGTGGATATGAAGACATGGCAAATTTGGAAAATCTTAGGATACGATATGGTGGGGGTTATGGGACCAAATGAAGAATCATGAACCCATAATGCAAGTGGCATCCAAGTGCATAGCAGATTATGCCCAGTCAGAATTAGGCTCAAAAAGGCCACCATACTTTACCAATATCCCTTGCGTACCTTTATGTGACCATACATTTTTCTAAATTTTGATAGTGCCAGATTTGTTTATGAAGTATCTGACAAGTATCAGGCGTGTAACGTTAAGTTTCAGTGAGCTTATCCGAACACAGCACTAAAAATAAAGTACCCTCGCATCATAGTTGAGTAATTGTCATTATTCTCATTGTATTTTCTTTGATTGTTGTTTTAATGAGATTGAGGGTTGCCATATTGAGGAAAAGAATTCTACGCTCTTCATCTTGAAAAAAAGATTCAAGCAGTTTTGTGGCAATACTGTAGCACAACACTCTAGAAAGTTAATGAAATTTGGGTTGTCAAATTATTCTTTAGGTAAAAATGTATTGAACTTACTTGAACTGTGGACTATTTTTGAGTCGGCTACTCAACCTATCTAATCTTTCAATTTGTTTAATTTGAGCTGATCAACGACACTTTGACTTCAAAATTTAAACTTAATTGCTTACTTTAATGAATTTATAGTTGCGAGAATTGCATGAAGTATACTAACTGAACCTGTAAAGATAAACAACGGATTGATGCAATTCTCGCAACTATAAATTCATTAAAGTAAGCAATTAGCTTAAATTTTGAAGTCGAAATATCGTTGATTGACTCAAATCAAACAAATTGAAAGATTGGGTAGTAAAATCAAAATTTTGAACGGTTGGGTAGTCAATTCAAAATGGTCCATAGTTCAGATAAGTTGTGTATGTTTTTACCTATTTTTTACTAATATTTTCAAATTTCTTTAAGTGGTTGGATTAAATGGAGTATTATAGTCAGGAAAACTTATCTTCTTCATAAGAAATTGGTTTATATGATTTAACTATTCAAATATATAAACAATATGCTATAGGAGCTTTTAAGGGATTTTTTTTTTTTTTTTTTTAAATGAATAAGACGTGAAAAAGTGAATTATTAACTTTGCAAATGGCACGAGAGTGTATCATGCTGATATTCTGTTGACGTTATGTGTGATGCTCGGTGTGGGAGCATGGGCCAATTGGTAGGGTTGCATAGAAAACCTTGGTTCGTAAGGTCCTACATTGGGAACCATTTTTTCAGTGCAAAGGACTAGTTTTTCTGAAGAGCGCCCTCAGGGCACTAGTTATGATTTATTTAATAGGAGGCAATACCAAACCGTGAAGTTGTATAAACAATTCATGTGGTGATTCGATTTACATAATATATAATGTTACTCTGCCAATGTATATTGATGAACCCTGTTTAATTGCACCTAGTGAACTGTTGTCAATCCCTATTTTACGTGCCTCAACCTTATTTAATGTGTTAAGAATCCGCAACCTAATTTGATACAAATTGCCATATTTCCAATAGCTATTTTGGTACTGGTTGTTAGGATTCCGCAACGGCCAACCGGGTTTTTACCATAAACCTTTGTCTTTAGCAAATGCTGACACAACCACAAATGAGAAAAAAATTAAATAGAAAATATAGGTAAAATAAAATGCACTAACCAAGAGAAGAATTACACCCAACTCCTCTTCTGCACGCACTAGCTTCAATCTGAGGTCTCTTTCTAAATCTTCTCACTCTTTTGCCTTCTATAAATTATATAAGATGACACTCCTTTTATCTCACGTGCACCTGTGCGCTAGTTGTATGCAAACTAGCAAGGCTTCTGTCTCTCACTCACTCTCTCCCTCTTTCTCTCTCTGCCGTTGTAGCTAGAGCACACTCACCCAATCATACACGTCCTAAAGGTTCACCCAATATGGCACATCACATGTGCATGTAGCAGTAACACCATAAAAAAAAAAGAAATAGAAAAAAAGAGAAAAAAAAAGGGTATATCAGGATGAAGAACCGAAGGGTACTATGAAGAGAGAATTGAGAGAATAGTACTTATCTTGATGGAGATGAGGATCTGCAGTAAGGTTCCATGGGAAGTGTACGTCGCTTCCTATTCCGAGGAAGAATAGAGGGTAACAACAGGGATAAGAGAGATGAGTTTCCAAGGAAGATCCGAGAAGCTTCTGGAGAGGGCACGGGCAAAGGAGGGAATGGTAGAGTATAACAAGAAGTAACACAGAGGTGCGAGAATCGCCGTGTGTACTTCGACCCGTTACGCTGGTTTTGACAGCCCAAGCCTAGGCGGTAGCAAGGCCCACTTAGCTATAGAAGAAGGTTCACTTGAAGCCCAAGGAAGAGGCCCTTTACATTCTACTCCCTTTACTTTTATGAATTGCAAGTATCCCCAAATTACTACTATAAATAGTGGGGTTGTAAGTGAATTGCAGTTAGGTTGTTGAATAACAGTTTCTTTTTTCCAAATCTCTTTCTCTTTCTCTCTTTTTCTCTCTCACCTCTTCTTCCCAAACCCTTAGCGATCCATTCCCTTATAGCTTGATTCCACCATTAATGGAGACTCTGGAGCATGCCTATCCGGAAGTTTGAACCGGTCATCATCATAGCCATCCGACCTCAGCGAGGCTTCATCATCGGTGGCTGCTATTTCGAACGAAATTGATTCACCTATAGTAAGTAGGCTAGGCTAATATCTACTCTTTCGACATTCCCCCCTCTGGATCTGTAATGTTCCAGATTTTTGGTATATAAGTAAATATAAATAAAAATAGTATAAGATACTATTTTTATTGAACTTGGAGAAATAAAGAATAATTTAGAAGAGAGTTGGGCCGAAATCGGAATAAAAATGAGGAGTTTGGAATTTTATATGAGAAAGTGGGCTCAGATTTTAGCAGAAAATTTACAGTGTCAGAAAATTTTGAGAAAAATTGGGGAGGTCCGTAATTATGTTTTAATGCCACAATAAAAGTTTCGCATCGATCAGATACCCGAGCAGTGAGAATGGGGTCCGCAAGCGATTCCGAATACAGCGGGACTTTTGGTGACCCGTAAATGGTTGAAACTGAAAATTGGGGATAACCCATGATAGATTAAGTTAAGTTGAGACTCCCTGTCAAATTTGAGCGCAAATGGGATGAAAACGGGCGAAGACGGGACAAAAACGGGCGAAACGGGCGAAACTCGGAAGTTGGCCGAACTTTTGGGCGCCCGAAAGTGTTTTCCGGGCGCCCGGTTTATACTGTAGCAAGCCGGGTTTTCTACACTGCAGCGAACCGGGCTGCACTGTAGCGAACCCGGTTCACTGTAGCAGCCCGGTTCGGCTGAAGCGCGCCAGAAAGCTACTGTAGCTGCGCCCGAATCTCGAGGCGGGCACGGATCCCGAGGCAGCGGGCACGAATCTTGAGGCACGAGCACGGATCCTGAGGCAGCGGGCATGAATCCTGAGGCACGGGCACGGATCCCGAGGCGTGGAGCTCGGCGCTAGGCGCAGCGGGCGCGGCGTGGCGTGAGGCGTAGGGGGCAGGTGGGGGGCACCACGTGGCGGCACCCCATTGGTTGCGGCGACCGAGGGCGCAGACGCGTGTTGGGAAGGCGCGCGGCCCTGGCGCGGTGTCAGCGGGGTGCGCCACATAGCGGGCCCGCATTGGCCGGTCGGCGCCACGCGGCGCTGACGCGCACGTTGACGTGAGGAGCGGAGCGGGGACACGTGGCGGCCGCTCATTGGCCGCTGCGGATGACGTGGGCGCTCCGGGCGTCCACTGTAGCAGCCCGAAAATGAGATTCGGGCGCCCGAAAATGAGATTCGGGCGCCCAAAATTTGCCGCTTTTTCAGCTATAAAAGCTCAAAATCCCCCATTTCTCCTATTTTCTCCAATTTGCTCCAACCGTTTCGGGCGCCTGAGGTTTTGAGGTGCCGCGAGCACGCTGGTGACCCCGTGGTGCGGGCGCGAGGTGTTCCAAGGAGTCGGGCGTACGCACATGCGCGCGTTGGACGGCGCGACGATGTCAAGGTAGGTTCCGTGTGTTATTTTGCGGTGTTTTCGGCACAGTTTTGAAATTTACTCGTTGGGTTTTAGATTTGACCTCATGCTTTGTGCTTGTTAGGGTTTTAGATTTGACCCCATGCTTTGTGCTTGTTAAGTATTGAGTCGATGAGTATACACAGATAGTGTAGTGACATTTTATATGCATATCAGCATGTAAACATCAAGATTTATAGTTTTCCTAGCATACTATTATTATTGCTTCCATTGGACCAAGCGGTGTAGAACATTCTTTCTCGGTGGTTGAACCTACTGGGAACTTCTTTGTAGTTCTCACACCCGCGGGTGACCATTTTTCCAGGTTCAGGTGCAGTCAGCGAGACAGACGACAGGGGCAAGGGCCCGGCAGCATAGAGACCTAGAGGGTCTAGCAGATGTTATCCCTTTTATATTTTGAGTCAACTATGTATTGTGAGAAAAAATATAAAAGTTGTAATATTATTTAATTGCAAGTTGAGAGATGGAAATGTAATAAAGTTATTTATAGTTCACTCTTATCATGCTTTCATTTACAGTTTAAACTTATTTTTTATTGAATGAAAGTTTTAAATTAGTAGTGATTTTTACTCTGATATTGTATCTCATCATACACATTGTTTTGATTGGAGATGGATGTTACCGTTCCTTTCGGGTAGTCAGAGGTCATGCCCGATTGGCGGGTCTGTTGGCGTGCCCGAACTGACCAAATTGGCGGTCTCGGGGCGTGACAGGATCTACATCATCGGGTATGGAATCGAAGGTCCGATCATAACAAAGTGGTATCAGAGCAGTTCCGATCCCAGGGATCAGGCATAAGAGTTGAGAGCGGTCATCATTAGATCGATCTACAGGTGGATTCCAGGTAAGATCCGAAATTCCCATACCTTTGTATTTTGGATTGAAACCGTGCGAGTAGTGTTCATCAAGGCACCGGATGTGCGAAGCATCATAAGAATTACACTATAGTACTGGCATCACGCAGAATTAGAGAGAAAAATTCGACGGAAACACCAAAATAGGTTTAGATTTGCCCTACAAAGTGGTAAAATGGCCGAGGGAACTCGACCCAAGGATTTAAGTGAGCACGTCTCAGTATTGGAAGGGAAAGTGCAGAAATCGACAGTCGACCCAAGGATTTAAGTGAGCACATCTCAGTATTGGAAGGGAAAGTGCAGAAGTCGACAACAAAATACCATGATAAGGTGAATGAGTTAGCTAACCAGATAGCAGAGTTGAGCGAGGTAGAACAAAATCACTATGAGGCCTTACAGATTGAAGCAGCTAGGAGGCACGAGCTCATACTCAGGGATAGTGCGAATCGGCATAAGGAGTTGCTGAAGCTTTTGAATCAACCCTCTCCACCCATACCTACAACACAATCCCATAGTATTCCCCAAACTCGTCGGACCCAGAATAATAGGAGTGGTAGCAGTAGTGTTCCTCCGGAATTCAGGTTGGCTAAAGGGAAAGGAATTTTACCCACTCCGGCGTGGGATGTGGACCTAGGGGAAGAGTAGAAGGGAACCCCTTAGAACAATAAACCCTCTCAGTACTATCATACTCCATATCCCAAATTGGAATTCCCTAACTTTAATGGTGACGAGCCGAGAATCTGGGTGGAAAATTGCGAACAATATTTCAAGATTTACCAGATTCCCCAACCAGTCAACCACAGTGGTTAAAGATAGCATCAATGCATTTGAATGGCAGGGTGAGAACGTGAAAACAGAGCTATTTCATCCACAAGTAAGGAGTCAGTTGGGAGGTATTTACAGAGGCTCTTTTCAGAGGATTTGCACCAACTTAGTGAGGGAATTTAGTAATCTCAAGCAACTAGGTACCATGGAGAGTTATCACGAAAAGTTCGAAAAGTTGCGAACTCAACTGTTGTTCGATAACCCCCACTTAACGGAGGAACATTTCATTTCCTGCTATATCAATGGGTTGAGGGAGGACTTGGTTCCTTTTCTGGATATTAACTCTTTAGAAGAGGTCTATGAACAAGCCAAACTGCACGAGAAGGCATTAGTAGTAATCAATAGGAAGTTCAGGGGCAATAATAGAGTCCCCGTGGGATAGTACCAACAGGCCAGCAATTTTAAAACCATGCCAAGAACCAGCAACAGTAAGCCCCCAACAAGTAGTCAACAGAGGAGCCTAGTAATCAAGTCCAAAGTTACAAACTGCTGTTCGAGTAGAGAAGGGCTGCGGGGCAATTCTTTAAGTGCGGAGAAAGGTGTCACGCCCCGAGACTGCCAATTTGGACAGTTCGGGCACGCCAACAGACTCGCCAATTGGGTATGACCTCTCTATACCCGAAAGGAACGGAATATCCATCTCAATCAATACAAGTGTACAATGAGATACAATATCAGAGTGTAAAAACTGCTAAACTAAAACTTTCATCCATTTAAACAACAAGTTTAATATGCAGCTGAAAGTAAAGTAAAAGAGTGAACATCACGATATAGTATTAATTACATCTTTCTATCAACATGTACTATAAAACAATAGTTACAATTTTTATATTTTTCCTCACAATACATGGTTCACTTAAAAAGCCAAAAAGGGGTAAAGATACCGCTAGACCCTCTAGGTATCTAAGTTGCTGTGCTTTTGCCTCTGTCGCGTGCCTCGCCGGCGGTACCTGGATCTGTAAAAATGGTAACCAACGGGGTGTGAGAACTACGAATAGTTTCCAGTGGGTTTATCCACTAAGAAACATGTTCTACACCTCTTGGTCCAATGGAAGCAATAGTAGCAAGATGATATATATATGGAAAGCTGTAAATGCTAAGCTAGCTTGTTGATATGAAATCACTACACTACTAGTCATGCTCAAATAGTATGCTACTATGCCATGCCACATTAGGCTACTATGCTACAACCCAACCACTATGCCGCTAAAAGGGGTTACACCTAACCCGACTACATTGGTCACTTTTATGTTCTCTTTATATTAAACCTTTCGAAAGTATCTCGCCCGATGGGCCCATCCCCTAGGAGTCTTGCTCCTAATTGACGAGTTTCAAATTCGAAGGTGCCAATTTCAATATATTTTATCTTTATACCATTCGGAAGTATCTCGCCTAAAGGGGCCCATGCCCGGGGAGACGACATCAGCTTATATCTTCCAAATTTACGAGTAATAAATCCGAAGGTGCCATAATCATTATCTTTTAGTTTTGCCTTTTACTTTAAGTTATTTATTCTAGGATAGCCATGATGTCTCAAGGACCATCATTTAGGTTAGAGTTTCCTTGTTTATTTAAGTTTGCACATTCACCCTAAGTCTATCACTCTAGGGTTGCTAATTGTCCCTAAGGACACCAAATTCACATGAAGCACTCTAACCCTAGAGTTTATTAACTCTATGTTGAAGACGACTCTACATTTCCCACCTTAGGATTTTCCTAAGTAAAATGCCACTTATTTCAACCTAGATTTTCCTCCTAGGTTTCATGCCACACATCTTGACCTCTTAACCTAGGTTTCCTCCTAAGTCAAATACCACTTAACCTCATGCAAGAATAACCTTCATCTAGGTTTCACATACACTTAACTCTTAGAGTTAAATCCTAACATGGTTATGATCATGCATTATCTACACAACTACTCTTACTAGCATGCTTCTAGATTCAAAAAGCAAAGAAAAAGAGTAGAGAGCACCATTTTCGGTGGAATCCCCCACCTTGAGTTCTCTTCGAAGAAGGTAGGGCTTGATTTATCTACTCACCATGAAATCTCCTAAAAATGGGATAAGAACTCATAAGAGATCATTTTATCTCTTTTAAATCCATAAAAATCCAAAATACTAAAACCCTAAAACTTACCTCTTGATCTTGCTCCAAAAATGTGGAGAACCGTGTCCTTTCCACCTCCAATGATCTCCTTTAGAAGACTCCTTCCAAACTCTTGCCTTCCAAGAGATCAAATCCTCCAATCTTCGAAGCTAGGGTTTCTCTTCCAAGTTTTAGAGAGAGAAAGAGAAGAGGGAAATGAGAAAGTGGTTGTGTTATGGGTGTTTGGCTGTGAGGAGGAGAGCTTTAAGCTCAATTAACCTCAATTAAACCCTCCACTTAACCATGGTTCACCAACTCTGCACATGCTCAGGAGCTTGGAGTACCGGTATACGGACTGGGGTACCGGTACCCGAGTTCTGGTTCCGATACTCCAACACTCTGAGTCTCCAACCCTAGAGCTCGATTTTTCTGTCTTCTATGGGGTACCGGTACGTGCTTTGGGGTACCGGTACACCATGCTACAACCTGCAGTTTCGCAGATTTCAACTTTCCGAGCTCGCTTTCCAACTCAACTTTGGTCCGAAAGGCTTTTGCTTCGAACCAACACACTCGTAACTCATTTTTAATAGCATTTTAAACATGCTCGGAGTGATTTAGCTATACTTTGCTATTTAGATAAAGCCGGTGCACTAGAAAGGGTATCAACCTGGGCATATATGTTCGGGAAAGGCCCTTATGGCCATCCAAGTAATGGACGACATTTGGGAAGTCTATAATGAGATTGTCTGGAGGAAGTAGAGGGAATTGAAGAAGAAGAAGAAGTAGGAGTTGGTGACACAGAGGGGGTCAGACATGAGATGGGGGTATCGGTGCATGCCCTAAGTGAAGAATGACAATAAGACACCATTAAAATCCAGGGTGAAGCGAAGGGGCAAATGATAATTGTGTTGGTAGATACTGGCAGCACGCATAGTTTTATAGATTTCCAGATGGCCAAGGATATTAAGGCTCAGATGGTGGCGGCTTCGCCTCTAGTGGTTACAGTTGCTAATGGGCAAAAGGTGCTCAGCAAGCTACAGCGTGCAAAATTCTTATGGGCAATGCAGGGGCAAAGTTTTAAAACTAACTTGAGAGTCATCAGATCAGGTGGGTCGAGTATTGTGTTGGGCATTGATTGGCCTACGGCAAGGTTACGCTTGATTTCCAATAGAATTCCATAGTTATCATCAAGGAGGGGCAACCACTAGTCTTGAAGGGTATAGCCGAAGGGGCCAAACTGAAGCTTATTATAGCTAAGCAATGGTATCAAGAATTTCAGAAGGGAGAAAAGGGAGAATGCTGTGTCATAAGTAACTGCTTCAATGGAAAGAGCAATGAGGAGGAGCAGGAGTTACTTTCTGAACTGCTGCAGGTCTTAGATCAGTACCCAGATGTTTTTGGGGAAACTAAAGTGTCACGCCCCGGGGTCGAAACTGCGACCCGGGCTCGCCAACAGATCCGCCGCCCACACGGGAACCCCGCATAGGCGAAGCGTCTAATCTGCAAAAGATGGCTATACCACATCTATACAAATATCAGAGCTGAAAAAGAAACTAATAATAATACAACATCACTGTACAACTATCAACTCATATACATAATCATCCCTTAACACAGTAAGATAAATAAAATACAGACTGTACAGTACCATCAGCTCCAAAAACTGAAACAGGGTCCTCCGTCTACTCTTCTCAAGCATGGGTAGGGATCTAGCTCGCGACTCCCTATCCTCGATCAGAAGGAACAGCTGGTGCAGGAACAGGAAAGGGGGACCTCTGGAAAATAGTCACCACGGAGGGTGTGAGAACTACATCAAACAGTAGTTCTCAGTGGGTATCATCTCTAAGACCAACGGTCTGCCCACTAAGTCTAGTAGAGGCAAGAATGAGAAAAAACAGTAAAGCAAGGAGGTAAAACTGCTGGTATGAAAACTACCACTACTATGCATCTAATGCTAAGATATACAGTAACAGGTGTATGTATGCATCACTGAAAGATAACTGTCGAGATATAACCCAATCAACCCGAGCCGGACAAACTCGGTCCCGCCTGCGCAACCATCACAATCGGTCACACTAACACGTGTAACGCTGACGTGGAATCATAGCCAGGTATCAATCTAACTGACCGGCACGAAGCCCGGTCCCGCCTACTCCTGAGTGGCACTCGAGGGGCGTTCCCTGCTCGAGGAAAAGTAACCCAGTTGAGTATATCAATAAAGCATGTCTTAGTCACAACTATGCTCAAAGTGGAAGACTCTATCCACTAATGAAATTCCGGCCCTAAACTGATGCATAATCAATAACCGGCCCAACTGCCCAAAATCCACGGTCGCTGAACATCCCACGAGTCATAATCTGGTGCAAACCCACCCGACTCGATACATGATCTCAAATCAGTCCAACCGCCCAAGATCCGCGGTCAGCCAGATTCGAAAGTCTCACATCGGCCTGAAAAATACTCAGCGGCCTGGGACCACCGCCTACCCCAACGGCTCCAAACAACAGAATAAGATCCAGCCTCAATTACCAGACTCCACTTGGCCCTCAGGCATGAGCGCAAAATGCATCCTACACTATTCTGACCACTTAACCCATAATCAGGGCGAGGACAACTCAGAGTTAAAGGGAAACGATATATAAGTAGTGTAGGAGGTCCGAAAACGACTAAAATAAACCCAAGTTGAGAGTTGTCTAGAGTCTGGTCAGATATCATGCTGTATATGACAGAGGTGCTAGTCAGAGTTCCACAACTGTAAAACTATCATAGGATCAATAGTAAGCACTACTACAAACATGCTGATAGCTACAATAATAGACGTAATTGGAAGTCCGTTGATTTTGAAGGAAATCCAACCCACCTGAAACGTGTCGATCCGGAATCCGATCGAGCTGAAATTTGGCGTGCACGATCCTCAGGCTCCCACGGTTTCAAAGAATCGAAAAACTCCCAAAAATTCCTGCCGGATTGAGCGCAACTGCAAAAACACTCGGTTAGGCGCAGAAATCCAGCAAACAACTCCTATAGAAATCGGGTGCCCAATCTGAACTCATACCTGGACGAAAAAGTGCCAAACTTGGTTCCTAAGTTCTCCTCCAACTTAGGAACACCTAGGAGGCCAGGGAAAGCCCTCTACAAGTGCCGAAAATTCAGCAAAGACGATCTCACAGGTGCTGTCCACATCTGTCCCAAAAACAACAATTGTGTCCAACGAAGTGTAGAAGCTTATCCATAAGCAATCTCAGGCTGAAATAAAAAAGAAAGATGCTCACCTTGATTATAAAAATGTGCTCAAACTTTCACATTCCCAGAATATCCCCTGGATCACCACGAATCTGCAATCCCAAAGCCGAAATAACACAACGAGTTCAAACGCAGAAAACAACCACTTGATTCTGTCGAAGGGGCTCAGAAAACAGGGAAAAACCTGTATAGATCACCATCAAAAATC
This sequence comes from Tillandsia leiboldiana, assembly GCA_029204045.2. Classification (NCBI taxonomy): domain Eukaryota; kingdom Viridiplantae; phylum Streptophyta; class Magnoliopsida; order Poales; family Bromeliaceae; genus Tillandsia; species Tillandsia leiboldiana. The sequence goes on from CM055069.1 coordinate 34,563,438, forward strand.
CCAAAGAAAGGTGCTCCTGCGTTCCTCTTGAAGTCTAGATGAATTTCAAGGCCTTAAACTTCAAAATCCATCAACAAAAAGCCAAGAAAATGCATGAGTGACACATGCTGTCCAGAAATCTGTCAAGTACAAAAGGCCCCCAAAGATGATACAAAACACCCCAGAAAATGCGGGAACAGAGGGAGGTCATCAATACGAAAGTTGAAGATCTACCTGTGTAGAAGGTCTTTTCCAATTTTTAGCTCAAAACTCCAAGTGGTTTGCTCTGGAGAAGCCGCGGAAGATTCGTCGACGAAACTGGCAACAATTGCAAGGATGAACAGGCTTGCTAAAGTGGGGAAGAAAATGATCCAAATGCCTTCAGATTCCTCCAAGAATCCTCAAGAGTGGTGGGAGAGTGTTAATCCTCCTCCTCTGGTCGCAAATGGCCCTTTGGAAGCCCTCAAAATGAAAGAGGAGGCTTCAATATAAACCTCAATACAATTCTGTCCAATTTTTAGCTCAAACCCTAGATTTCGGGCGCCCGAAAACAGTAGCCATGCGCCTGGACACGTGGCGGCCATCCGAGCAGCGCCCGAATCGTCGATCGCGTGTCCCACCCCGACCGAGTGGTTGGCGCCGGCCAATAGGAGCCCGCCACGTGGAAAGGCGGGACGGCATTCGCACTGACTGCGCCGGGTCTTCCGGGCCCGCACGCCCGACCAATCTGGCTGCGCCACGTGTCTCCGCCCGCACCAATGACCGCGCGACACGTGGAAAGGTTGACCCGGGGTCTGCGGCCCTGTACACCTACTCCCGGGCGCCTGAAACCCATTTCTGGGCGCCCTAAACTGCCCAAAAACATTTGTGTTTTTGATCTTTTTTTCGCACTGAGTTCGTTTCTCACGTCCGTTTGGCGCACAAACGCATTTGACACACAAAGATAGGTGTCTACATACCGCTGACCACGTAGCCAAGCATCACGGGGATTCGGATCACCACATAAAGGATTGCCCCTACAACGGTTTGCGGATCACAGGATACCATTACAGCAGGGTGCTACTCCTTTTTACCTTAGGCCCTACCGGCATTCCTATGATCAGAGGGGGGAAATAGAAAAGCAAATCCAAGAGATGTTGAAGTCGGCTATAATACAACCTAGCAATAGCCCATTTGCATATCCTGTGCTGCTAGTCAAGAAGAAAGATGGCAGTTGGAGAATGTGTATCGAATATCGAGAACTAAATAAGATGACTATTGAAGATAAGTTTTTGATACCCATTGTCGACGATTTGTTGGATGAGTTAGGAGGTGCCAAGCTGTTCTCTAAGTTGGACCTCAGATCGGGCTACCACCAAAATCAGGGTGCACAGCGAAGATATACCAAAAACAGCATTCAGGACTCATCATGGACATTATGAGTTTAAGGTAATGCCTTTCGGGCTCACTAATGCCCTAGCCATGTCTCGAGCCATAATGAATACAATATTCGCTCCTTGAGAAAATTTGTTCTAGTATTTTTCGATGATATACTAGTATATAGCAAAAGTCCGGAGGATCACGTCAAGCGTTTGATTGTGGTAATGGATGAGCTTAGGAAAAACCAATTATGTGCAAAGAGGAGTAAATGTACTTCTGGGAAGACACAAGTAGAGTATTTAGGCCATCTTATTTCATCAGAAGGGGTATCCACTGATCCAACTAAAATCCAAGCTATGGTGACATGGCCGACACCTAAGTCGATTAAAGAACTGAGAGGATTCTTGGGCCTCACAGGGTATTACTGAAAGTTTGTGCGGAACGACGAAACCATTAGTAGACCCCTAACTGACCTGTTAAAAGGAGATCAGTTCCAGTGGACCCTGAAAGCGCAACAGGCTTTTGAGGCTTTGAAGCTGGCAATGACTCAAACCCCAGTTTTGGCCATGCCAGATTTCAGCAAACCATTTGTATTAGAAGCAAGGAATAAAGTGCCGTGGCATGGGGGCGTGCCGTTGTCCGCCTGGCACAATACGGTATGGGCACGCTTCCGTGCTGATGGATACGCATGACCTCCCAATGGCACGCTCTGGCACATTTTTTTTTTTTTATAATTTTTTTGTTCCTAATAAGGTTTTATAATGTATTTTGAAAGATTTAGTCAAATAATTATGAATATTGACTATATATAGCTTACTTTACTAATCAATTAATATAGTGGTAAGTTTTTTTAAATGTAAAAAAAAATTATACCTCATAGAGAATAGAAATTAAAATATAATAATAAAATTTACTAGTAAAATTCATTCAAGAAAGTTAGAAAAAGAACAACACGCTGAAAAAGAACAATATGAGCAATAAATTATATGACAAATAAATTAAACAAATTTAAGTATCAATTGATTTAATTTAGCTTTTAATTTTATTAGTATTTTTAATTTTTTAAATAAAAAAATAAAATTTTTGAAATAAAAATTATTTTTATCGCAAATCTTATATAAAATATTAGATCTATCCAAAATAATTTAAAATTTAACTATATAATAATTAAATCAAGTATATCTATTTTCAATTTTTTATAAACTACAGATAAAAAATTATCTAATTTTATATATTTTTTTAAAAAAGCTTTACAAATTTAAAATATTCAAATAAGAAAAAACCACTTGGGGATACAAAGGCAAATCCCCCAAAAAAAAATCGAATGAAGAACATAAGGACCTATCAAAAAAAAATCTACCAAAAGAAAAAAAAACAAATGAGAGACACAAAAGCTGACCAAATAAATAAATAAATAAATCTTCAAAAGAAAAAAAACTCACAAAAAAAAACAATCAAAACTACTTTGAGAAAAAGAGAGAGGAGGGGGGTATAAAAAAAAACAAAAAAAAAAAGGAAAAAAAAAAAAGAACGACACGTGCCGCGTGATACCCACGCGGGTATCGCGCGAGCTCGCGCTGTCTCGCGCGATACCCGCGAGGGTATCGCGGCACTGGGGGTGCTGTGGCACTCCCCCGGTACCGTGCCCTCATATTCGGGGCACAGTACGGCACGGGGCGGCACTTTATACCCAGATTAGAAATGGATGCTAGCGGTACCCGGTTAGGGGCTGTGCTGTCACAGGAAGGGCGACCCATTGCCTATTTGAGTAAAGCCATCAAAGGAACGAATCTGGGTTTATCTACTTACAAAAAGGAATTCTTAGCTATTTTAATGGCAACAAAAATGGAGGCACTATTTGATCTCTCGGAATTTTATTATTAAGATTGATCATGAAAGCCTCAAATATCTGTTAGAGCAAAAGATTTCCACTCCCAGTCAACAGAGAGGGTTGCTGAAGTTGTTGGGTTAGGTTATATGATAGCTTATAGAAAAGGAAAGGAGAATGTCGTAGCCGACGCATTGTCTAGGAGGGATGTTGAGGATGGTGCAGTGCATACCCTGACGGCGGTCACCCCTACGTTGGGCGTAGACTTAGTGGAAAGTTATGCAGGTGATCCGCATTACGAAAGAAAGATTATGTGTTGGATCGAAAGGTGACTTGAGGGAGGGACTTATGAAGCAGTTCCACGATTCAGTCATGGGGGGACATTCGGGGGGCAATCACACATACCAATGAGTTAAGCAATACTTCCATCCTATATTTCATGTATCTCAACGCAAGAAAAGCCCTTCGTCTTGGGACAAGGTTATGCCTACGGTGTCGTTGACGAGGAACGAGGGCCAACTCCTAGCGGAGCCCGAAAGGATTCTCGGGAGGCGAGTGATCAAGCGGGGCAAGCAAACAGTCACCGAAGTATTGGTCAAGTGGAGTAATCTTGTCACGCCCCGCGGTCGAAACTGCGACCCGGGCTTGCCAACAGATCCGCCATCTTTACGGGAATCCCCGCACAGACGAAGTGTGATGATCCGGACTCCCGCAGGAACTGTGCAACATTAAACAGTGACTGTAGGGAGCTTATTCGGTGAAACAGAGCTTGTAAAATCGAAATTGGACATTTAAAATTGACTCGGCGCGAAAATCGGAGCAAATGGGATTTTCCGGGAGCTTTCGGCAAAATTTCGGATGAGAATTTGGCGAAATGGACAGCGGATTTGGACTCAGCGCGCGAAAACGGTCAAAACGGTATATTTACTTTAATTTTTCGGCACCACGGTACTGTTCACGCCGGAACAGTAACTCCGGCCGCCGGAATTACTGTTCCGGCGACCGGCGAGCGGCGGCGGGCGGCGGCGCACGGCGGCGGGCAGCGGCGGCACAGCGGCAGAGGGCGGCGGCGCGCGGCGCGGGCAGCGCGGGCAGGGGGCGCTGGTGCGCGGTCCACGGCATGGCGTGCACCGGGTAAACCGAAGTCTCCCCTTGACACGTGGCGCTTCGCTATTGGTTGGCCGGCTTCTAGAAGCACGTGGGAAGGTGACACGTGGCAGCACCCGGTTGGCCGACATCTTCCGGAAGACCCGGCGCGGGGACCGGGCCTGTGCACCACGTGGACACGTGGCGGCTTCTGAGTGGCCCTTGCACAGGCTGTTTCCTGTTTTGTGGACACGTGGCGCGTTTTGGTTGGCCCGTTTCGGTGTTTCCTGTTCGGATCCGATCCTGTGTGGAGCCCCAGCCCATTATAAATAGGGTCCCCCACCCCTCCTCATTCCCACCTCGATTTCTGTGCCGTAGAGAGAGAATCAGAGGTTGGGCCCTTTAGGAAAAATATTCCTCTCTCTCTCCTCTCTCTCTCCTCAAGATTTTAGAATTTTTGGAGTTACAGTTAGTGAGTTATCTGCGACGCGGCGCACTGCGACGGTTTTCTTTTTCGGCCCATTTCCCGTCGCAGTTCCGTCGGAAATTCCCTGAGTGCTAACCAGGAGGAATTTCTGGACGATTTTCACGTCAGCGCGTTCCTAAGAGGTAAGGCTTTGATTTTCGTGTTGATCACTTTGCTCCATTTCGTACTTTTGGCACGATTCCCGAGGTCTCTTTGACCCCCCTTTTTGCTGTGGAAATTTCTGGACAGCATCGACTTCTCCGATTTTTATCTTGGCGTAGGAGCATCAGATCGAGACGTTTAAAGAGTCGATTTTGATCTACTCTTCGCGAGGAACGCAACCATAATTTTTCTGGATTTTTCTGAGTAATATACAGAGGTGAAAAACTCCTCTCTTTTCGTGCTATTTGAAAAACAGCAAAAGCTGTATTTTTATGAATAATATAGTTACACCCTGTGCAATGTGTGTTGCTGTAGGGCACCGTTCTCGGCAGACAGCAGTTCTAGGGGACTGTGGACAGCCAGGAGACTATCTGGGTGTGATTTGAGCTGTTCGAGGTGGGCGGTTGTTGCTTACCTCATTTTTGACAAGCTCACTGGGATTACTGGAACTCCCCTAAAATTTAATATGACAATTGATGAGAACCACTGGGACAAACTAATATGATAATTGATAAGAACTAACAGGACAAACTAACAGGACAAACTAACAGGACAAACTAACAGGACAATTGATGAGAACTATTGGGACGAATTAATATGACAATTGACGAGAACTGCTGGGACGAACTCTCCTAAAATTTAACCCCACAGATTATATGATGACTTATATTGGGACACTGTGATTGGGACAAAGGCTATAATCTCGCATGCAATAACTTTTATAACAATCAATCTTTTTAAAATAAATATTTGACACTTTTCTACAGCTTTTAAATAATGACATGCTTTCTTGCTCATCTAGTTAGCCACTATTTATTGCTACACTATCATCTTGGGATTGGTACATGTTTCATTGTTGTCCTGTGCATCCAGAGGCTTGTTGCTCAAGTGTGAGCAGGGGTTTGGGATAGTGTAGTCGAGATTGCATTAGATTGTGGATTTGTGGGGTATTGCGATAACCGCGGACAGTAGGCGGTCGACCAGATGTTTATCCTTGCATCAGATTGGGGTTGAGTCTGGTTTATTGCATCAGCTGGGGATTGGGTTTCTGTAGTGGATGGAGTTTCCCACTTTGATCATAGTTATGATCCAGTCCTGCTATATTGAGATATGTGCTACAGAGATACTTGAGATACTGATGACAGAGATGCTTTACTCGTGTGGGTCGCTCCCCTCGAGTGCCACTCCGGAGGTGGGCTTTTTCAGACCCAGCCGTGTGTGCCGGTCTGATACTTATGTTGGGATGCGAGCCGTGCGAGCCGATCCCGCGATTTCGAGCCGTGTGTGCAGATTCCGCTGAGCAAGCAGTACCAGTTGTTACTGGTGTCTAGATTGGATTTATTTGGACAGATACCATTTCTGATGTATGCATACAGTTTTGACAGCATAGTAGTGGTAGTTTTCCTGTTTCAGCATCTTATGTATTTTACCACTTCTCCCTTTTGCCTCTAGTAGTCCTAATGGGTGCGTCAGAGTTGAGGTTTTACCCACTAGGGGAGGCTGCTGGTTTATCTGGTAGTTCTCACCCCCCATTGTTATTTTCTGTTCCTTTCTTCTCCTTTATTTTGCAGAGTCATCTGCAGGAGCTGCTAGGCCTTCGGCAGCGGATCGAGGTAAGGGGATCGCCGAATAGATAGATCTCCTGTGAGATTGAGAGCTGTAAATAGACGTTGTACCCTTTACTCAGATTGTGGTATTCTCCTTTTATTTGGGTCTGGCTTCTGCCAGCAGGTTGTACTATTTGGTGAGCTGAGAGATTATTGTACTTATTACTGCTTTATTTGTAGTTCCAGTCTGAGATACTATATGGTTATTCTACTTCAGCTCTGTATTATGCTCTTTTATTGTTCATATTATATCGGAGCAGGTTACCAGCGCTTCGTGTACTCGGGAAATCCCGTGTGCACGGCGGATCTGTTGGCGAGCCCGGGTTCCGGGGCGTGACACGAAGCATCTAACCTGAAAAGTCAGATCTATAGCTAAACATGTATCAGAGCTGAAAAAAAATAAGTAGCTACAAAATCATATACTGAACATCTGATAATACATACAAATCCAACTCCCAAAACATAAATACATCAAAATGTCGCAGACTGTACAGTATCTATACATAAATCCACCAGGTATCTCTAAACTCTCACCAAAAGCAGGGAATGGAACTACTCGGCCATGCCCTTACCTCGATCAGCTGGCTCCGCACGAGCTGAAGCCGGAATAGGTACCTCTGAAAATAATACACCACAGCGGATGTGAGAACTACACCAACAAGCAGTTCTCAGTGGGTACCGTCGCCAACATCCACGATATGCCCACTAATAAGTCTACTGTAGGCAAGAAATAGGTATACTGAAAGTAATAAGCTGATATGAAACTACAGCTACTATGCCTCATGAATCATGCTCAAAGGAAAACTCAACTATGAACATGCTATGCATCCACTCGCTCACGAGGTGCTCACATCAACCCAATCTAATCGACTGCCAAATCTAGTTCAGTCAAGCTTGCGCCCCCTAGTGTATCAACGTAAGGTGTCCAATCGGACTATCACAATACCACGCAAACAGTCTCATCAGGCTCATCATCATCATCGTATCCGGAGCGGCAACTCGAGGGGAGCGACCCCACCGAGGAACAAGCGTGTCATATCTGGCTCAAATAAGCGGCACATGCAGGCTAAAATCCACGATCAAACAGATCGAAAACTCGAATGCCCAACTATCCAATAATCATGTAGGAGAATCTTCCACGACTCAATCTGATGATGCCCATAAAGATCCCCAAGACACTAGGAACTCATCCACTGAGCTATGAAAATCCATTCGGCCCCCAGGCACGAATACATATGCATCCCGAACCAATCAAACCCCTCAAGGTGCTCTCAATGTACAAAAATCATTTTAAAAGCCAATTTTTGCTAAAACAGGTACAGAGATTTTTAAAACGGTCCAGATTCATTTCTAATGTCAACTAACCATACTGTCAAATAGTCTCAAGATCATACTAAAAATATCTGGGGTTCCAGTTTGTTATTCTGTAATTTTCTAGGCAACTATCAGATTTTACTAGCTATAACAACAGCTAAACTAAACATGCTAGACATGTATACAATAGAATTAGAAGGCATTTCATAAAGTTTGGAATAATTCCAACCTACCTGGATCGCTATCCATAGGCGAAAAGAAGCCGATGTAGTGCGGAGTCACCATCTGTCAAGGAAAGGCCGGAACAGTCGCCCGGCATCCGCACTCGCACTACCTTTGCTAACAGTCCAGAGAATCCTCTAGGAGCACTCAGAACACTCCAAAAGCCTCAAGCAGGGTCCCTCTAGGCTCAGGTCAACACCACAGCCAAGCTCCACCGAGCATACAGCACGCACACTCCAAGCTCCTGCCTGCTCCGCATAGTGAACAGGGCAACACCAAGACTCCTCAGCTCAACACACTCCAATAGCTCACACAGCACCCAATTGCTCCTCACAGCACAGGGAAGAAGGGAGAAAACCCAAATAGACATCCAAGTCCACCAAAACACCTCTCAGCCAAGGAAAACAAAAATCCGAGAAAATCCGCAAAACTCGGAAAAGCACAGTACTCACCTCTGATTCCGATTCCTACGCGCAAGCTTCAATCCAAGCTCTCCTCAACGGGACAAGCTCTCCTCCAAGCTCACGATCAAGATCCGAAGCTTCGCACCGAAGAAAATCCACCAATCACATAGTGAAAAGCTACTGTGGAGCTCCTCTAGGCAACAATGGTGTTGCTGCTAGTTCTCAAGCTGGGAGGAAGAAGAAGAAGATGGAGGGCATAATAATAATGGGATATATAGACTAGGCTCTCTCCCATACCCTGGCATCACACGTGCAGCCCTGCAAGTACACCGTCACGTCACGAGGTAAAAAGCTCCGCGGAACATCCAGAAACACTAACCTGTCTCGCGAGGAAAATCGCGTTTCGGGTGCCCTCGAACAAGGGCCGGGCGCCCTAAACATCGTAGCTACAGTAACTCTCGGGCGCACACCGGCTGCTCGCTCCGCTACAGTAGAGAGCCTGAATCTACGGCAGAGTGTCGGATCCACTCCTCAGTCCTGCGGGCGCCCTATCCAAGGGTCCGGTGCTACAGTACGACATCACAGATCTCACCATCAGCAATAAATCTGAAGAAATCTCAGCCATGCAATCCTCGGGCCTGCTACAGTAACTTTCGGGCGCCCCTACCTGAGTTTCGCAAGTTTCGGGTGTCCGGATCATTTCCTAGGGCGCCAGGAAACTCTGAAACATCCAGTTTCAGTAATTCTGCGGTCTCGAGTCTGTTTTTCGCGCCATTTGTGCATCCAACGACACTCACACTATCCAAGCATCTCCAGATGCTCACACAGGCACACCCGAACAGTTACTTAGCCCCGGTACTCTACAAATCTCCCCGATGACTCAGCCACGTGGCAGGATTACGGGTCTCTCAGGTAGCAATTTCCAGAATTTGATTCATGAGGACAAGAATCAACTCGAAAAGGGGGAAGTTGTAACACTTAATAAAAAAAAAAAAGAAAAAAAAAGAAGGCATGTCAGGATGAAGAACAGAAGGGTACTATGAAGAGGAAATTGAGAGAATAGTACTTGATGGAGATGAGGATCCGCAGTAAGGTTCTATGGGAAGGATACGTCGTTTCTTGTTCGGAGGAAGAATAGAGGATAACAGTAGGGATATGAGAGAGAAGGTTCCAGGGAAGATCCGAGAAGGCTCTGGAGAGGGCACGGGCAAAGAAGGGAATGGTGGAGTACAACGAGAAGTAACGCAGAGGTGCGAGAAGCTTCTCGAGTTAAGGAAAGTGGATCGGCGGGTCGCTCACTAAAGCTTGGAAGAATTTCCAACCCACCTGTTTCACTTTCCGTAGGCAAAGCCGAAGTCGGTGAAGTGCGGCTCGCTCACTGTCGAAAACCTGCCGAAACAGCACCTTCGGCTCTCGTTCACGCGCGCTTCAGCCGCAGCCCAAGGGAAACCTCCTGGCGCACACAGCACGCTCCACAACCACTAGCAAGGCCTCCACTGCACTCTGGTCAACACCGCAGTCAACTCCTCCCCGTCCACAGCACGCTCCACAACCACTAGCAAGGCCTCCACTGCACTCTGGTCAACACCGCAGTCAACTCCTCCCCGTCCACAGCACGCGCGCACCCCGTCGGCTCCGCGCAGTACCCCGGCTACAACCGAGCTCCACGGCACCCGCAGCCCTCTCTGCTGCTCCGCTCATCACAGGGAAGAAGCAAAAAGATGGGAAAAATCCATTCCCAGCTCAAAACTCAGATCCAAGAAAATCCGAGAAAAAATCCGAAAACTCGGAAAGGCACGGTGCTCACCTCTACTGCTGTGTCTTCGCGCGCGCGAGCTCCAACCGAGCTTTTCTCAACAGGACAAGCTTCCTCCTGTGCTCACGGTCGATATCCGAAGCTCTGGCGCGAAGAAGAATCCCACGCTCACAGCCAACTCCCTCTCTTGCACACTCTCACTCTGCTCACTCTTTCTCTCCTTTTTTTTTCCTCTTTGGGTTCCAATCTGAGAAGAGGAGGGGGTGGGTGGTCCATTTAATGGAGAGTAGAGAGGAGTTAATGCAACAGCAGAGGGTGGTTGGGAAATCAGAGTGTGTGAAGCAAGGTTCGAAGTGCCGTGGCACGGGGGCGTGCCGCTCGCCGCCTGGCACGGTACGTTACCGGCACGCCCCCGTGCCGACACGTGGCACGCTTGCGTGCCGATGGATACGCATGACCTCCCAGTGGCACGCTCTGGCACGGCTTTTTTTTGTTTTTTTTGTTCCCAATAAGCTCTTATAATATTGTTTTGAACTGTTTAGTCAAAAAATTCTGAATATTGACTATATATAGCTTACTACACTTACCAATTGACATACTGATAATTGTTTTTAATATATAAAGTACAACTATATCTCATAGAGAATAGAAATAACAATATAATAAATAAATTCTAAATAGAAATAACTATATCTCATAGAGAATAGAAATAACTATATCTCATAGAGAATAAAAATTATGAATATTGACTATATATAGCTTACTACACTCACCAATTAACATACTTGTTAGTTGTGACTCAAAATCAGAATCGCTTCGATATTATGATTCAGGTTCGCCGGCGGCTTCGCGGTGCGACTTCGAAATTTTGTGGATGTCTCTTTTATTTGCCCTAGAAACTGTGCACATGTGATACCTTTTAAAAAAAAAAACAAAAAAATTACTATGCACTACTGTGCACATGTGACTAGTGCACAGTAGTGCATAGTAATTTACTATGCACTAAGTTAAAAAAAAAATACTATGCACTACTGTGCACATGTGACTAGTGCACAGAAGTGCATAGTAATTTACTATGCACTAAGTTAAAAAAAAAAAAAAAAAAAAAAAAAAAAAAAAAAAAAAAAAAAAAAAAAAAAAAAAAACTAACTATGCTTGTTTTAGAAAAAACAGGAAAAATATAAAGAAAAAACAAAAAAAAAAAAAAAAAAAAAAAAAAAAGGAAAACGGGGCCGTGCCGGCCGGCACGGGCCGGCACGGCCCGCGATACCCCATAGGGTATCGCTCCGGCTCGAGCGATACCCTGAGGTATCGCTCGAGACGGGGGGGGGGTGCGAGACCCCCCCCCTGTACCGTGCCCCTCATTGAGGGGCACGGTACGTGCCGCCCCGGCACGGGCGGCACTTCAATCCCTGGTGTGAAGTTACCTATTCGCCCCCACTGAAAATAGGAAATTACCACGCTGCCCCCAAGTTCTGGAGGCTGAGTACCGGTACCCGAGCACCCGTACCGGTACCTAAACACCAATCTCCAATCCCGAGAGCCAACTCTGATCAGTCCAACACTGGGTACCGGTACCCTTCCACGCGTACCGGTACTCAAGCCAAAAGGGGTTCGGGGTTCCGGTACTCAGAGCCCAGTACCGGTACCCGGGGACTTAGAAAAATTTCCATTGTTTTCCCCAACCGAAGTCCACTGTCGGTTTCCCCAAGGAAATTCGTTCCGGTACCCATCCTCGCGTACCGGTACGCAATGCCCCAAAAATGCACAATCATGCTGAGGCTCTCAATCTCGACGCCGTCAACTCACTTTTCATTCCAGAGGCTTCCGCGTCGATCCGAAATGTCCCGAACTCATTTGTATACATAAAATGAACATGCCACAGGCAATTTCCCCCCCGCATCACGCCAACATGCGAAGTCTGTGCACTACACGAAGCCCCGGTACTCTACAGCCTACTTGGCTACAGAAGGTCCATTTGAAGCCCAAGGAAGAGGCCCTTTACATTCTACTCCCTTTACTTTTATGAATTGCAAATAAACCCAAATTACTACTATAAGTAGTGGGGTTGTGTACTGTCCACGGTTTTTCTCTCGGAGTTACTTTTGGTGTGTGTTATTTTTCTCATTTTATTTGTGTGTCAATCTTATTGGTTTTGGTTTTCATATTGTAGAGCTCGTTAAACGGAGAATGGAGGTGCGATCAGCTCGAAAATCCGATGAACGGATCACCCGGTGCGACTTTTCGAAGTTAATGGGTTTGAAAGGGTTTTTAAACACCCATTAATGGTTTATGATGCTTTAAAATCCGTGACGATGCATGAGGGGTATTCCGGGTATTTTGGCACGCAAATCGAGGAAAAACGATTAAAACGGTTACAAAATCTCTTATAAATAGGAGGGAATCTGGGATCGGTTTTACTTTACACATAAGAGAAAAAGAAATAAGAAAACTCTCATTTTTCGTTTTCGAAATAGATCGATTCCTCAGAAAAATACAAGCAAATAGCCGTTTTTCAATGTTTTTCCGCGCCGAATCCAAATCCGGCCTCCGATTAGCCTGAAACCTCTTCCAAGATTCGGCAAAAGCAACCGAAAGACAGGCTTGATCTAGAAATCTCACTGAGTCCGTCTAACACATCCATTTGACACGTTACCGGCCCGACACACCAATAATAGGTGTTTCACACCACGGATCACGGGGGAAAGCTACATGGGGATATGGGCCACTACAATACTCATACGGTGTCATAAATACCGAAAATACCTCCGAATAAGCCGATTTCGGCTCCGAAAGTCGCCAACGCTAAATTGAAATCACCGGACGAGCCAGGACAGCGTCGGGAACAGCCGAGAAGATCTAGCATCAATCATTAATCACCGCAATTCCTCGAATTGCGTGATTAATGCCGAATCGCCGATAAACCGACGATTTTGCCGATTTACGGTCCGGAATCTAATTCCTGCTCAACGAAAATCGTCGGATCTCCAATGAAGGGTTTAGAGATCATGGGCACACAGCTCAAAACAGCCCATGAGGCTACAATTGCAATTAGACCCCTAGGGTTTTGCAAAATTGCATAATCACATGCTTTTTAAGGCCTTTTTAGCTTGCATTTTATTCTTGAATGCTTTTGACACGTGGCACGCTTGCGTGCCGATGGATACGCATGACCTCCCAGTGGCACGCTCTGGCACGGTTTTTTTTTATTTATTTTGTTCCCAATAAGCTCTTATAATATTATTTTGAAATATTTAGTCAAAAAATTATGAATATTGACTATATATAGCTTATTATACTTACCAATTAACATATTGATAATTTTTTTTTATATACAAAGTACAATTATTCTTCATAGAAAATAGAAATAACAATATAATAATAAAATTCACAAGTATAATAAGTATTTAACCATGTGTTTACTGTAAAACCATGTGTTTACTGTAAAAAAGGCTCGGCACGCTCGGCACGACACGGGCATAATGGGTATCGCTCAGTCTCGAGCGATATCCAATGGGTATCGCCGAGATTTGGGGGGGGTAGTATCTACCCCCCCCCCCGCCGTATCGTGCCCCTATTGTAGGGGTACGGTACATGCCGGTCGGCATGGGGCGGCACTTGATTCCCAGGTAAAGACATACATAATTTATCTAACCCATGGACCATATTGAATTGACTATCCAATCTCTCAAAATTTTGGTTTTATTATCCAACCATTCAATTTGTTTGATTTGAGTAAGTCACCGACACTGACTAGAAAATTTGAATGCGTCGTTTATTTTATAGTTTTAGTTAGTATACCTCATGTAATTTTCACAACTATAAATTTATTAAAGTAAGTAATTAGCTTAGATTTTAAATTCAAAGTATAGTTGACTGACTCAAATCAAACAAATTGAAAGATTGGCTAGTAAAATCAAAACTGAAAGGTTGGGTAGCTAATTCAAAATGATTCATAGTTCAAGTACATTACATTTTTACCTAATATTAATGGCCTATAATTGAGAGAGGTCGAGACGGCTATGCATACTATATCTAAGCAGTAGTGTGCAATAAATTATATTTTTTAATTATTATCTTCTAAAATTTATTCTCTCAAGAAAATAATTAGATAAATATTTTGATATTTTATTATATATAATTGACAGTACTTCAGCAGAATATTAGTCAGACAGTGTTCTACAACAGACAACACTTATATAACAAAATCAACCAAACGCTCTACAACTTTTTCTCACAGCACAGCACTCTATGCCACCGCACTTTTTCAACCACACTATTCTTACCAGCTTGGCCAAACAGGCCCTTAAATTTAAATCCTACTCAATTTATCTTTGGTAAATTTAAATCACCATCCTAATCTAATTGAAGATTTAACTCCAAATCTAACCAAGTCCTAATATAATGTTCATCAACAGGTGTCCTATTGGTACTTGTTAAAAAATCGAAACAAGTTTTTTTATTTTTTCCCTTTGATTTATTTCCTTCTCTACTAAGCAGAACTAACTACTTTTTGAGTTTACGAGTCGTGCTTTACAAGAATTTACTTTTAAGACTGATGGTTGAAGGCTGATCATTCAGGCTTCTAAGATCTTGGTTTTCTGGACCTATTATTGTAACTCTACTATAACCATAATTCTTTTGTTTTTTTAATTTTTGTTTTATAATACAGAGGCATTTATTCATCACACGAAGGCACTAATTTTGATGAGGAATCTGCTTCAGAGGTTGCTATATTTTATTATATTTAGCTTTTCTTTCCTACATTCACTGGTTGTTGTTCGAAGATTTAATTTTATTCCTTGCTATTTCTCTCCTTAGGCTCTCGTAAAGGATAATCAAATCGAAACCAGTCGTCTAAAGGCTTTACTGGTAGAGCCTTCTGTTCCTACTATTGGGAATGTTTGAAATTTTGTAGTGCTAACCTATATTAACTCTATGATAACAATTGTAGCATCAAAAGGACATGGAGCTTTCCCAATTGAAGCAACAGATAGAAGAGGAAAAGGTAATTTTGCTTTCATTAGTTTGTATTACAGAAATCTGCTTTTCCCTGCAGCTAAAGAATTTTTCTATATTTACTTTTTACTGCAATAAATTTTATACTTAAAAACTTATACAGATGGAATGAGACCTTTGCCATTCTAGTGTGAAATTTAGGTCCTCATTTAATATTTTCACAATTGAGTGTTAACTGAACTAATGGCTCCAGAGTAAGAAGTGCCAGATACCAAATTAGAGGTTTATGTACTTACAAGTTGTTTATTGTTATTACATATTGACAACACTCACAATCGAACCTATTTAAGATTTGAAAGATATTGGGTAATGGGGAATAATATCTTTTATAGGAAGCAGCTCCAAGGTACTAAAAAACCTAAAAGGCCAATTTTCTTTACTTACCTGGGATTTTCATAATACATTTAATGTTTCCTTAAGGCATCTTAATTTGACATGTGGATTGGGTCATCCATATTTGTAACAGTAACTTGGTTTGTTTATATATTGGCATATTGATCTCTGGGAGACCTTCCATATGGGAGATTTTAGGGCAGTAGGCCTCTTTCAAAATTTTATTCTAAAATTAGGCTCGTCAAGTTTTTATTCTAAAATAGTCTCAGTTTCACTATGTTGGTTGCCAGCGTGGCGGGAGAGAGAATTAAGGTGAATCATTCACCGCTTTTACTAAAGCGGTGAATGGTTAACTGCATTCATAAAATTTTACACTCCTGTGAAAGCGGTGAATGGTTCACCATTCACGGCTTTTAAACACGGTGAATTATTCACCGCTTTCTTCCATTTTCTACTTCTCGGTGATAGCTGTTGCAGAGAGAGAGGAAGAGAGAATAATGAGAGAATGAGAGAATGAGAGAATGAGAAAGAGAAAGAAAAAGAGAAAGAGGGTGCACCGTAGGTTCCAAGGCGGTGGCGGTGGCGGTGGCGGCGGCGGCAGGTGTGGGGAGGAGGAGAGAGCGACAGAGGAGGAAGGGAGAGAGAGTACGAGAAAGAAATGAAGACGGTTAGTTGTTCACCTCTTTTAAAAGTGGTGAACAATTCACCGCCTTTAGAAGGAACTTTGAGTTAGAAGTATTATGAAAGCAGTGAACGATTTGCCGTTTTTAAATGCGGTCAATCATTCCTAAAGAGAAAGTTCTAATCAAGTTAGAACCTTCAAAACTCTTATTTGGAAAAACTCCAAATTAAATCCTAAGAACTACTCATCTTTTCTCCTCTAAACAAGAGAAATGCGTTTTGGGAAGGTTGCCTTCTCTCAACTTGAGCTCCCAAGTGTCCATGGTCTTCTTCAACCTTGCTAGATGATGGAGCCCTAATGTCCTAACAATGGTGGCCTAGGATTTCTTTTTCCCTTTTAGAAAGAGAAAGTAGAGTGAGAGTGAGAAGGGGAAATAAGGATGAGGGAGGTGTTGGCTGGAATTCTATAATTGCACTTAGACCCCCAATCATTTGTATTTACAAATAATAAACTGTTGCCTTTGCACCAAGTTTGGGGTGCCCGAAAGCCCAAGGTTGTAACTCCAGAGTCCTCAGGTTAAGCGTCTGGGAGTTGTTTTGGGAGCCTGCTTAACCGCCCGACAACATTTTCGAACATCCGCAGAACAAACCGGGCGCTTGATTAATTAATGAGTCGAGCTATCCCTTTTCTTGGGTTGTGTCTGGAAGTGAAACCAGGCACCTGCAGGAGCAGTTCGGAAGGTATTTTGGACCCCCGGAGGATGATTTAGATGCCCTAATGTTTATTCCTCTGCGAACCCCTGCTCTCGGGTAGAGCGTCCTGTCTCGTGTCGTTCGCGTTGGCTCGACCGTGACATCCTTGGGGGCCATTTTTGATAGGCATTTGAGTTGACGAAGTTGCGGGATTGCGAAGTTGGGACATTTCGTCAGGGTTGAGCTGGCTGCGAGCCAACGGAGGAAATTCCCTAGCAATGGCTCGTACCATGACAAGGAAAATGGTGCCGCATGCGGGGTTTGAAAACGTACCCCTCGGTAAGCACCTTTGTACCTCCGGGGTGCCAAAGAGGGGGATACCTTGTTGGATTTATAGAGGAGGGGTAGGACACTTGCGAAGTGGCCCCGACTCCCCCGTTGACCTATAGGACATAGGTCATCCCTTGGCGAGCGGAGTCGCCAAGCCTTGGTTCGTGTGAGTGGTATTCGATGGTTGATGAGCACACGGGCCTAGGGTAATGTCGAAGACACGAGGTGGACGACATTTCGGAATGGGGTATGCCATGAGGTTTTTCCTCTAAGTTCGCTTGCGCTACCTTATGCCGTTTCGGATCTCTGTAGTGGAGTGAATGAGCGGATGAGGGACAGTCTTGCGAAGGTCGGTCCGCCGTAATGGACAAGGCTCGCTAAGGCAAGTGTGCCTAGCTGGGATTCGTGAGGCGCGAGGCCTACGAAGTTTGCGAGGCAAAGGACGGTCGGTCTGCCGTAATGGACAAGGCTCTTGAAGGCAAGTGTGCGGAGCGGGGATTCGTGCAGCGCGAGGCCTACGAAGTTTGCGAGGCAAAGGATAAAGAGGCAATCGATGTTGGTTTTCGTTAAGTGAGCCTAGGATTGGACCAAGGGTGTTGGGGGCCAAGTATGGTCGTCCAATGGAGGTGCCAAATGGCTAGCGAAGCAGAGCTAGGACGATTCGATTGTGGGCGGTGTCCGTAAAGCAACCTTTGAGGCTAGGCCAAGTGTGTTGGCGGCCAAGCGCGGTCGGGCAATGGAGGTGCCAGGGGGTTGGCAATGCGGGAAAGGTCGCTGGGTTGGCGAACCATTGCGAAGAGAACACACGCGGGAATGAGTAGTGTGGGGTATTCGGGAAGCGAACCTTGGACCGAATCGGGAGCGATGACGGAACTAGGTGGCCTGCGAAACGGGACATGCCCGACTCGATTATGGATCCTGTAGTGGAAATTGAGCGGCGCGGGGCGCCTTGGCAAAGCAATGGGCTGGTGGACGGGCGTGACGCGTGGGCAGGTCGCTCGGTCGAGTAGACGAGCGGAACGCGCAAGGGCAGCTCGCTCGGGCCCATTCAAAAGGACTAAGTTGGGAGAACTTGTGTTGTTCTTGATTCTGGCTTTGGAGGCAAAGGGGTATTCGGCTAAGTAGCACTCTCGAGGAGAGTTTGCCCGGCTAGGCGAAAAATACTCGGCTTGGTGGCCAACCTCGCTGGCGGGGTTGTTCGTTTGGAACTCGAGGAGTTCGACGAGGGGTTCGACGTAAGGCGCGGCGCCGAGCAGTCAGGCTCGCGAAGGAGCATGTTTGGTTAATGCTGGAGTTGAGATCTTGCTGTTTAAGTTCGAGGGCGTGTTCGTGGCAAGGGACTCGGGAAGGCTGGCTCGGGTGTGCGACACTTGAGCGCCGCATGGGAGATTTTTAAGGCGAAAAAGCTGACCCCGTGACAGTCCGCTTGAATTGGGCGCTTGACCGGGTGATCCAAAAGATGTCGGGCGCCCGAAATGCTTTTCTCGACGTCCAAAAAGTCTGGAAACCAAATTTCCACTTTTAACGGAACTCTGTTTCGATCCGAATTAAGTTCAACTTGCTTTAGACTCAGCATAAGCTTCTCCAAATCTATTCTAATCATGTCTAACAGGACTTTAATCTACACTTTGCTATTTTGGCTAAAGTTTGGTGCACTATACTAGTTTTAGTACATTACATTTCCTCCCTCCTAAAAGGGTTTCGTTCTTGAAACTTAAATCTAGTTAACTCAAGTGGACTCCCCGAAGAGGTGGGGAAAACTGTCACGCCCCGAACCCGCCTATTTGGTCGGGTCGGGCACGCGCACAGACCGCTGAACGGGCAGAGTAAGTTCAACTTGCTTTAGACTCAGCATAAGCTTCTCCAAATCTATTCTAATCATGTCTAACAGGACTTTAATCTACACTTTGCTATTTTGGCTAAAGTTTGGTGCACTATACTAGTTTTAGTACATTACATTTCCTCCCTCCTAAAAGGGTTTCGTTCTTGAAACTTAAATCTAGTTAACTCAAGTGGACTCCCCGAAGAGGTGGGGAAAACTGTCACGCCCCGAACCCGCCTATTTGGTCGGGTCGGGCACGCGCACAGACCGCTGAACGGGCAGAGCTTCCTCTGTCCGCCCAAGGCGTCACAACCAGTACTAATCAAGAATGTTCCCACAATGAACCGATTTCATACTAGGATTGTGAAAGATTTGTACATAAAACATAAACAACTAACTATTACACGTATTCGTCCCATACATACATTACATTTCGTTGTCTTTTCTCTTTACATTTTACAAGAAAATCTTAATACAATTTACATTCTTTTTACATTTTGCCCTTAGCTACACACTGATGAGGGTACTCGTATCTCGATCTCGGGGTAGGGCGCTATTTACTGTGCTACGTCCTTGCCGCGCGCTGCCGGTAGTACCTGTAAGAACGTGGGTTGAGAACTATAAAAATAGTCCTCAATGGGTACGGCCACCCAAGTGAGAAGCTCGACTCACCGGATCCGAAGGAGGCAAAATGAGCATATAGCAATAAATAATCTGCTGAAATATAAAACTATACTATATGCGTCATGATCATATGCCATGCCTCAATGCAAATGTGATAATGAAATCTAACAAGTAGGAACTACCATCTATTTCTATTCCACTATCCATCTCTAACCACAGCTAGCCTAAGGTTCCATTACCTTAGCCATAATCCCGACTCGGTCTTGACTCTTGAGTCAATCATCAGCGGATTACCGCATCCAACTTGGCTTCGGGCGGAATCTCCACACCTTAGCCATGATCCTGTTAGCACACACCCTAAGCCAGGCAGGATCCCTTACACAAACCCCCGGGTCCTGTCATCCTACGGGAGTGGATCACCTACATATCTCCCTCGGAAGTCAATTGAGGATTCCGGAATCATTCCTTGCAAGGTCACAGGGGTCCACTGTTAACCCTATTTTACCGACCTTTCTAAGTTTCAGGTCCACTGTCCATGTGGTTTCTCTACTACTAATTTCATAACCTAGGTTCAACGACGCTTGGTCCCAAGCCTCTACCACCTAGGTTCACACGACTGGGGTTTTTTTGTTTTTTTCCTTTTTTTCTTTTTCCACCCGTGAATAGAATCTATTTTTTTCTTTTTTTTTCCTTTTTCTTTCTTCCCTCTCCTCTTTCCTCCTCCCGCAACAAATCTTCTCCTCTACTCTCTTTCTCTTTCTTTCTCTCTTTTCCTTTCTTTTTAGTTCCTACATATCTTCTTAATTTTTTTTCCCCTTCTTTCATCTCTTAAGAAAGGGGCAAAGAAATTGCAAATCGAAGATCTACTCATTAGGTAAGTAAAAAATATTATAATTTAATTTTTTATTTATAATTTTTGAATATTTCATAATTATAAAGTTCATTTTTTAAAGAAATAAAAAATTAGCCAATTTTTTATTTATAGTTTATAAAAAGTTGAAAATAGATCTACTTAATTTAATTATCATACGATCCTATTATAGTTAATCTAATTATCAGCAATATATGACTTCCGAGGGAGATATCAGCAATATATATATAAAAAGTAACTGATATGCTAATTGGTGAGTATAGTTAGCTATACATAGCCAATATTCATAATTATTTGACTACACCTTTCAAAACAATATTATAAGAACTTATTGGGAACAAAAAAAAAAAAAAAATCGTGCCAGAGCGTGCCACTGGGAGGTCATGCGTATTAATCGGCACGGAAGCGTGTCATGTGTCGGCACGGAAGCGTGCCTGTGCTGTACCGTGCCAGGCGGACAACGGCACACCCCCGTGCGACGACACGTTAATCCTTAGTCCGGACCTTCCCTCCAAGGTCCGGACCCCGAACGTGGGTTTTTAGGGTTTTCGCTTCTAGGGTTTGGACCTTGGAAAGTGAACAGTGATTTCATCATTTTTTTTTATTTTTTTTCTAGTTTTCGTTCCGGGACTCCGTTTTTCATTCCGTTTTCTCTCGAAATCAAATCCATCACTCCCAAAACTCTTCTTACACGTACCAAACACTTCCCAAACCTTCTCACATGGTAAATTTATAATTTTACCCCATCGAAATATTCTAATTTCAAAATACGATATTCCAAAATCTCCGTTTTCACTCTACGGAGTTCCAATTTTCTTCCAATTGTTCAGAATCCTTTGGAACACCCTTTTGGACTTATCCACAGTCATTTCTTGACTGTTCTTAGATCAATTGGTCAAAGTCTAATATTTTATATTTCCGTTTTCGCGCTGAAATCGCGTCGGAAATACTCCAACAAGTTTGAAACTTCACTCGGACTATAGAAAGTCCTTTAAGCCAGTTTTCACCTGAACTCTGTAATTTGCAAAAGTCCAAGTCAAAAACGCTCTCACATTGAGCTGTTGATGTCACGCCCCGAGCCTGCAACGGAAGTATTCACCGAGCGCGTGCACAGACCCGCCTAACGGATAAAGTTTCCCATGTCCACTCAAAGTGTTGCAACTTGTATACAACACATTCCAACCATGAATAATATACATGGATTTAATAAGGAAAATTTCACATAAACATAAGAAACAACTATCTATTACATCATTTATCACATTTACATTACATGGTTTTCCCCTTTTAATACAACCCAAAATAGGCTATACATTTTTTGTTTTCTTTTTCTTTACAATGTCCAATTGCTACATCTATGAAAACACCAAAAGTGGAAGGGCCCTTTTCTATTGTGCTATTCCCTTTCCTCGCTCCGCTGTGTTGCCTGGGGATGGACCTGAAAAATATGGGATGAGAACTATAAACATAGTTCCTAGTGGGTACGGCCACCTAAGGGAAGAGCTTGACCCACCAGGTCCAAAGGAGGCAACATAAGTATATATAAATATAACATGTAATCATCTATGCATATAAATCACTACTATATGCAAGGAAAACATGCTTATGCCTCTATCATGTGGTAATGAAATTCATACATGTAAGTTATACCATGTTCTACTTACTATTTCATTATCATGTCCATGTCACCTGACTCTAATCGTGAGTCAATCATTAGCGGAAATGCCGCTTTCATCTGGGCATTAGGTGGCATCGCTGCAGACCCTTGGCCATAATTCCATAGGTAGTGAAGTCACCCTCCACCTTGGCATTAGGTGGCATCCCCGCACACCCCTGGCCATAGGTCTATGGGCACGACGTCGTCCATCTCATCTCTCACCTAGCATTAGGTGGCATCGTTGCACACCCCTAGCCGTAGGATTTGGGATTTCGGAATCACCTCATTCATGGTCTCAAAAGGGTACATATGTTTTTGCCCTACTTTGTCAACCTTCCTAGGTTCATGTCATTCGAGTCCAAGCGGTTATCCTGCCCACTATATTTTTCCAACCTATGATAAATGTCACTAGGTTTAATACACATGCAAGTCTATTCTCTAATGCCTTAAGAGAGTGGAGAGCGTCATTGCTAACTTAACATATGTACACATGATCCACATGTCTAGTTTTTTACCTTGGTGGCATTTACTCAAGTAAAATGTATACCACCCATATTTTACCCATTTAAGCTACCTATTGTAAGCACAAACTCAAATTAGTTTATTACTCTCTAGACGTGAAAGTGATCAAATCACTTCGGTGAAGCACAACCCATCTCAATTCATCCCTGATTGCTTGTAGACACTTGCAATTAGGCTCCCGTAGGCTATTTGTTTCACCCCGAGCTACTTTGCCCAAAAACATCGAAATCGACTCATATTTTCAAATTGACCACTGGGACCTTGTCGTTCCACAAAATGAAGTTGTCCCCCGACCTTCTCTACCTTCAATTAGAGTTTCTAAGGGTTAAATAAATTTTAAACCTTCAACATGCAAAAACCATAATTTCATCTAGGGTTTCCCCAAAACCCCAACAAAGCTCAAATCCAATAGCTAATCTCTACAATTTGTAGTCTAGATTAGTCTAGGGTTTAATAAAAACTCCTTTTTGAGGGTTAAATCCAAAACCCCAACAAAGCTCAAATCTAATAGCTAATCTTTACAATTTGTAGTTTAGATTAGCTTAGGATTTAATAAAACTCCTTTTCCAGGGTTAAATTCAAAACCCTAATCCAAAACTTCAAAAACTTACCTTTGCCTTAGCTTTCCCCAAGCTCCTCTCTCCAAGAAGCTTGCTCTTCACTCCAAGAAGCTTCTCCAAGGGACTTTTTTCTCAAATAACCCTTACAAATTTTATAAATGGGTAAATAACCCTACAAAAATTATATTTGGCAAAATAACCTTTTTTTGCCAACTCAGCGCGGGTGGGGAATTTTTTTTAAAATGCGGTGAATCGTTCACCGTCTTCAAGAAAACGGCGAATGATTCACCATCTTCGTAAAATCCTACAAAAGCGGTAAATCGTTTACTGCCTTTTTGAAGGCGGTGAACGATTTATTGTTTTTAAAAGATTTATGTTGTTATTGTCCTCTAACTAATATAAGAAGGAAGAGAGAGCGCAAAATGGGAATGTGGGTACAGGTAGATCTTTAAGAGATTTTGGTTGTTATTATTCACTAACTAATATAACAGGAAAGCAAGGAATTAAATATCCATCCGTGCCTTACGGCACGGAGCGATACTTATCGTGCCACCAATTAGGCGGCACGGTATAGGGGGGGTCTCTCTTGGCCCTCCCGTGCCGCGATACCCTCTGAGTATCGAACGAGACAGAGCGATACCCAGAGAGTATCACGGTACGTAACGTTGCGTACCCACACAGGCACTGTTTTAATTTTTCTTTTTATATTTCGACCTTTTGTATTTTTTTGGTTTCTTACATAGACTTTTATCCCTCTCATCTATTTTCTTCTTTTCATTTCTACATTTTCTTCTATTCTTCGCTTTATTTTCTTTCCTCTCACATCTCTTACTCTTTTTTTTTTCTTTCTATTTTTTTCTTCCTTTTTTTCTCATAATTTTTTTTTTTCAGTTTTGCCTTTCCATCTCTTATTATTTTTTGATCACTTCGATCTTAAAAGAAAAAGTAAAAAAATAGTAAAATCGAAGATCTACTTATTAGATAAGTCAAAAATTTACAACTTAATTTTTTGGCTAAATTACAGAAAACCTCCCTGTAATATTCCGCTTTTTCACTTTGCTCCCCTGTCTTTTAAAAGCCTACATTTTGTCCCCTCGTAATTACCGAAATATGTATTTACCCCCCGATGTCACCATTCCGTGAGTGAACCGTCAATTTTTTTAAAAATATTATTAGATATACCCAAAATACCCTTAAAAAATGGCGGGAAATAAGCTAAAACTCATTCTCTCTCTAATATAAGGTAAGGGCATTTTCGTCAATTTACCTCCTCCGTTAACGCCGTTACCCCTAAGACAATTCGGTAATTATGAGGGGGCAAAATGTAGGCTTTTAAAAGACAGGGGGATAAAGTGAAAAAGCGGGATATTACAGGAAGGTTTTCTGTAATTTAGCCTAATTTTTTTTCCATACATTTAGAATATATTTAACTTGTAAATTTTCTTTTGTAAGGAAATATGAAATTATACAAATTTTTATTAACAATTTACAAAAAATTGAAAATATATCCTGTCACGCCCCGGGTGTAAACCAGAACCCGGGATCGTCCACAGATCCGCCGTGCACACGGAATTTCTCGTGTACACAAAGCGCTGGTAACCTGCTCAGATATAAGAGATACAATAAAAGAGCATAAATACAGAGCTGAACTAATAACTAATACATCTCAGACTGCAGCTGAAAAGTAAAGGTACAATAACACTCTCAATAAGTACATGTGCCTC
Source organism: Tillandsia leiboldiana (assembly GCA_029204045.2). Classification (NCBI taxonomy): domain Eukaryota; kingdom Viridiplantae; phylum Streptophyta; class Magnoliopsida; order Poales; family Bromeliaceae; genus Tillandsia; species Tillandsia leiboldiana. The sequence continues at coordinate 34,588,397 of CM055069.1, forward strand.
TCCCAGCTCGCCAAATAAATACAAACAGCTGGCTGAAGCTAGACCCAAAATAAAGATACAACTGTCTGAGAATATAAGGGTACGACCAAAAGTACAGCTACACTCGCAGTCGGGGTAGATGGTCTATCTAATCCGCAATCCTCTTACCTCGATCTACCGAAGATGGCCCAGCTACTCCCGCAGAAGACTCTGCAAAACAGGGGAGAACAAAAAGAAGAAGGACAATGGGGGTGAGAACTACTATAAAAACAGTAGCCTCCCCTAGTGGGTTAAGCCTCAAACTCTGACATGCCCACTAGGTCTACCAGAGGCGAGAAGGAAAGAGAGGTGGTATGCTATGAATATAACTGCTGATGAAAAAGCTACCACTAATATGCCTCTAAATGCCGAGCCGATAATAATAGCTAAATGTATGCATTAGTATAAAAATGCCTGCCTGAATAAACCCAATCAATGGACCGGTAAACACCGGCATTGCCTGCACTGCTGTCGAACTCAAGAATCCAGTAACGGTATCGGCACACATGGCTCGCCTCCCAAAATAACTAAAAGAACGGCACACATGGCTCGGCCATAAGCCTACCTCCGGAGTGGCACTCGAGGGGAGCGACCCACACGAGTAAAGTATCTCTGTCACAAGTATCACGATATAGCAGGACTGGATCATGACTATGATCAAAGTGGGAAAAATCTCTCCACTAAAGAAAAACCTTACTTCCAAATTTGATGCAATAGTACACAATAGGTGGGAAACTCCATCCACAATAAAAACTATCACGATCCCCAATCTGATGCACAGTAAAACGTCCGGTTGACCGCCCAATGTTCGCGGTCGCCGCAATACCCCCCCCCAATCCACTATCTAGTACAACAACCGATGTCCGGTCAACCGCCCAAAATTCGCGGTCGCCGCAATAACCGACTGACAAGTCCAACTTGTCCCAGATACCAAGATCCTGCCTACACTATCCCAACCCATGCTCGAACTCGAGCAACATGTACCCTGCGTCTAAAATAAAAGGAGAAAAGTGGAAAACATGGTTTCTCCGAAGTCAAATTCCAGCATGATAGTGTAGCAGAAAAAGGTGGCCTATCTAGATGTCCATACAAGCATGCCAATGTCCCAAGATGATAAGGAGTACAGTTAATAATTTTCTGGCATTAATTATGACATGATATTCCAGTCTTTAATAATCATTCTCACATGAAAGCTAATTACCAACATGATGTCCTTCGAACTTATACAAGCATGCGAGTGCTATCCATAGGGTGTAATTTATAATTTAATTGAAAGATTACTCCAATAAGCCTAGTGGGTAAGTCAAAATAAGAGGTTCACAACGATCACCCACCTCGAGCGCTAAATCCAAGTCCAGAAGGCACTCTCGCCCAAAAGAAGGTCGCCCGCCGCGATAACTGCAAAAGTATCCAAACGGTGCCCCAATTAAACATACAATTCCACACTTAAACACTGTCCAAAAATAACAGTCCTGAAGAAGCTCAGTTTTCACCTGCGAGAAGAACTCAGAAAAATTCGAAAAAATCACCACTGCGATTGCCGCATCGAGCCGATCGAAACGAGTACTTGCACGCCTCAATCCGAGTCCTGTAGGCCAAGTTACAAAATACGCAACGCGGTGAGCGCGATACTCCACAAGCACACTATCTGTAGCACTCCGCCCAGAAAAGATTGGATTTTTACCTTCGGGGAAGCCTAAAAAAATTCCAGAAAAAATACGAGGATGTCCCTTGCGATGTGTAGATGCGAAACGAGTATTGGCACGTCTCAATCCAATGCTCGAGCGCGGAGAAATCCTCGAAACACTCCGGTGCTGTCCAAAAACTCCGCCGTAGAAAAGAGGTCACAAGAAGGCTCGGAAACCTCCAAGAAAAACTCGAAATGATGGGGAGCTAAAAATTCGAAAATCATAGCCCTACCAGTCATGAAGCCAACGGCGCAAGAATCGTCCAAAAAGATGGTCGGAGTTGTCACGCCCCGGGTGTAAACCAGAACCCGGGCCCGTCTACAGGTCCGCCGTGCACATGGTATTTCCCGCGTACACGAAGCGTCGGTAACCTGCTCAGATATAAGAAATAATAATAAAAGAGCATAAAATCAGAGCTGAACTAAAACTACAACATCTCAGACCAAAGCTGAAAATAAAGTAAAGAACAACTGTAAATAAATACAAGTACTCTCCCAGCTCCCCACAAATATACAACCAGCTGGCTAAAGCCAAACCCAAAAGAGAGTACAACAAAAACTGTCTGAGAAGATAGGGGTACAACAAAAGTCCAGCTAGCTACTGTCGGGTGGACTCTCTATCTAATCCGCCATCCTCTTACCTCGATCAGTTGCTGACGACCCAGTAACTCCCGCAGAAGACTCTGCAAAACAAAGGGAGAAACAAAGAAAAAGACGATGGGGGTGAGAACTACTATAGAAGCAGTAGCCTCCCCTAGTGGGTTAAGCCTCAACTCTGACATGCCCACTAGGTCTACCAGAGGCAAAAAGAAAAGGAGAAAGGTGGTAAGCTAAAATATAACTGCTGAAGAAAAGCTACCACTAATATGCCTCTAAATGCCGAGCTAAAAGAATAGCTAAATGTATGCATCAGTACATGTCACTGCCAGAATAAACCCAATCAAATGGACCGGTATAGAACCCGGCACTGCCTGCTCTGTCCTCAATCTCACGAACTCAGTAACTGACCGGAACCCAACACAGCCGTAATGCTATCCAACTGACCGGAACCCAACACGGTCTAAAGCCTACTCCGGAGTGGCACTCGAGGGGAGCGACCCACACGAGTAAAGTAACCTTATCATCAGTATCACAAGTATCTCTGTATCGAGTATCACTGTATCAAGTATCACTGTATAGCAGGACTGGATCATGACGATGATCAAAATGGGGAAAAACCCTCTACTAAAGATAACCCGAACCCCCAATCGATGCGATAGTAATCAATAAGTGGGATACTCCATCCACTAGAGGAATCCTATCCCCCAATCTGATGCATAAGTAAACATCCGGTCAACCGCCCAACGTCCGCGGTTGCCGCAATAACCCGAAACCCCAATCTAGTATGACGAACCCACTCAACAACCCGGCTACACTATCCTACAACCCTGCTCAACCCGAGCAATACCCCAAATGTCAAAATGAAAGGAGAAGAGGTGACAACATGGTTTCTCCTAAGTCAAATCCCAAAGATAGTGTAGCAATAAATAGTGGCCTATCTAGATGTCCATACAAGCATGCAAATGTCCTCATCTAGAATAGAAGGAAAAGTGTCCACCAATGCGCTCACATATAATACATCATAATGTCCCAATATACTAATCTATTCACATGGATAACATGATATAACAATGAACTCAATACCAATGTTTCAAAGTGACGATCCCTATTTGCATAATCACTAAGTACTAACATACAACTGATCATACAGTTCCAGAGAAATAATTACTTTAACAGGAGTGATTATGGCATAATGATCAATTCCAATACCATTGTCTCAATCACATGGGTAAGCTATCAATTATGTGGTCCCTTTTTGCATGCAAGGTTATCAATATGTGTTCAACATTTTCTAACATCGGGTTAATCTGATATTCCTAGTGAGCATACCAAAAGAGAGGGATACAACAACCATCCACATCGAGAAGCGTGCACAACAGTAAAACAAGATCCTTCGCTGCCAAAATCCTCAATCTACAACAATCACCCCACAATACGGGAAAATACGATAACCCTGCAAACAAACCAACCGATGTCCAATTAAACAACATTCCACAATCATTCACAGTCCCTTAAAAAAATCAGTGAAGAAGATGCTCAATTTCCACCTGTAAAAGGGACTTAGAAAAATCCAACAAAAATACCACTGCGATCGCCTCGTCGAGCCCTTCGAAACGAGTACCTGCACGTTCCAAACCGAGCTTCGTAGGTCAAGTTACAAAATCGACAAGGTGACTACCTCAACAATCCCAAATATAAAAATCTGTAAAACTTTGCTCTGAAAGGGTGGGATTTTCACCTTCGAGGAAAACTCAGAAAATTCCAAGAAAAATACGATGATGTTCCTCGTGACGCGTAGATAGAAATTGAGTGTTGGCACGCCTCAATCCGATGTCCGGGTGCAAAGATATCGGCAAAATACTCCGGTGCTGTCCAAAACAACCCACAGCAAACAGGGGGTCAAAAGTGCCTCGGGAACCGTGCAAAAACTTCGAAACGGAGCAAAACGATCAACACGAAAAACGAAGCCTTACCTCTCGTGAACGCGCTGCCGCGAAAATCGTCGAAAACGATGGTCGGAGTAAGCCAAGGGAGCCTGCGCACCGAAACGCGACGAAGGGGATCATTGGTGAAGGAAGGTCGCACTGTGCCGAAATACCGCAAACCTCGAAGTGCGTGCCACCAAAAATTCTGAAACTTCCTCAGAAGATAGAGCATAAGATGAAGTCCAACTTTGCTTCAGGGCTCAGCAGGAGAAGAGCTCCGGAAAAGCTCCAAATCGCAGGCCAAAGGGGGCTATTTATAGCCAAAACCCAACAATTCCAAAAATACCCAACAAGTCCCAAGTTTCGGGCGCCCGATTAAATCGGGTTGCTACAGTAATGGGCCCGGCCCGTTACTGTGCTCGCCCGAAACAACCTCGGCCCGCCACGCGGCCCAACCGCGCCCCGCGCGCCCGGTGCACGTGCGCCCGCTTATCATGGCGCGCCGCGTGGCGCCGCGGTCCATGGCGGGAACCGTGGGCCGCGGTTCACGCCGGGCCACCCGGGTCCATGCGCCCACCAATGGGCGAGCTCCACGTGGCCACGCGGGGTCCACGGTGCGCCGCGCACGGCGCCCGGTCGCGCGTGCGCTGACCCACCAGTCACAGTGCGCCACGTGGCACCACATACACTCGCTGCGCCCGGTGCACGAAACTGATGCTCCCGCCGAACCCGAAGCCGCCACGTGTCCAATCCTCCGGTGCACGCCGGCCCCGTGGACCGCGCGCCTGCCCGCGCGCCCGAGCGCCTGCCCGCGCTCCCGTGCGCCTGCCCGCACCTGCCCGCGCCTGCACTCCGCCGCTGCGCCGCCGTGCTCCGCCTCCCGCCGGTCCCCGCCGGTGGCGCTGGCCGCCGGAGTTACTGTTCCGGCGTGAACAGTAACCATTGGCGCAAAAATCAAGTAAATAGCCCAATTTTATCGTTTTCGCGCGCTGAATCCAAATCCGCTGTCCGTTTTGCCAAATTCCGCTTCTAAAATTTGTCAAAGGCATCCGGAAGGGTAGTCTTAATCCAATTTTCGCGCTGGATTCATTCTTCAGGTCCGATTCGCGCGCAAACACCTCCAACACACAGCAAAGGCCTCCGAAAACTGCTAAACACACTGCAGAAGCTCCGTTGACCCAACAGTAATCCTCTTGTGGAAATTCGGGTCCTCACAGGAGTAGCCCGGGGGAGCCCGCGTACGGAAACGCGACAGAGAAGATCACCGGTGAAGGAATGTCGCGACGCGCCGAAAAGCTGTAGACCTCGAAGTACGTGCCTTCTAAAATCCCAGAAACTCTCCAAGCGATGCAGCACATGTGGGGGATGAAGTTCTCTGAAGACACCCTCGAGATAAACTGGCTAGAAGATGAGAAAAAGGGAGAAAAAAAGTCATTCGGCCTATTTATATGCCAAAGAAACAAATGCAAAAATTCCGGATGGGTCCCCGGATTCGGGCGCTCGGACCGGATTCGAGCGCCTCGAATCCGCGCGAGTACTCCCCCGTAGGGAGCGCCCGGATTAACCTGGGCTTGACACATGTCTCGAACACGGGACAGCCGTGCAAGCCCAGCCGGGCGCTGCCATGCGTCCGCGGCGGTCAGCAGGGGTAGGTGGCGCCCGCGAATAGCGGGGCGTCACGTGCCCCCCCGCGTCACGGGCCGCACGTGTGGGCAGGCGCCTCCTGCCCGCCCTGCCACGCACGCGCCCCGAGGCGGTCCCCCGCGTCTCCGTGCACCGCACCCGGTAAGCCCGCCAACCAGAATCCGCCATCTGTCCCCTGCGCCTGGTCCACGCACCCGCTTTCGGGTTTCGTGGACCGCGGCACGTGCGCCGACCAACCGGGGAGTGACACGTGTCCCCCGCCCTGGTCTATGCACCGCCGCGCCTCTCTCTGTAGACCGCGCATCAAGAGCCGGCCAATCCGGTAGCGCCACGTGTCCCGCGCCGGGTCCATGCACCATGCCGCGCCGTTCTGTGGACCGAGCGCTGCAAGCCGGCCAATGATAGGCCGCCACGTGGCATTTCGGCGGTCTACCGTCCCCCCCATGCTCCAGAATCCACTGAAAACTTTCGGGAGTTCGTTTTTGGGCATCCGGACTCAGAAACATACAAGCAAATAGCCGTTTTCAAGCATTTTTCCGCGCTGAATCCAAATCCAACCTTTGTTTGGCCCAAAACCCTTTCTAAAATTCGGCAAAAGCAGCCGAAGGCCAATCCAGCTCTAGATACCTCACTGGGTCCATCCGTGGCATCCCTTGATGCACTATGGGCCAGACACACCAACAATAGGTGTTTCACACTGTGTATTCGCGGGAAAAACTGCATGGGGACCTGGACCACTACATCCTCCCTCACTAAAAAAAGTTTCGTCCTCGTCGACTCGAACAAGTAGGGGTAGGTGTCCAGCATCGTCGACTCTAGCTCCCAGGTAGCCTCGCGCTCGCCATGGTTGCTCCACAAGATCTTCACATATGGGATGACCCGACTGCGCAATTCTTTCACCTCTCGATCCAGAATTCGCAGCGGCCGCTCCACGTAACCCAAATCCTCGCTGATCTCCAGTGGGGTGAAGTCGATGACGTGCGACGGATTGTATACATACCTCCTCAGAGTGGACACATGGAACACGTCGTGGACACCAGCAAGTCTGGGGGGAAGTGCAAGTCGGTAGGCAACTGGCCCAATACGCTGTAATACCTCGAAAGGTCCGATAAAACGGGGGCCAAGTTTCCCACGAATGTCAAATCTCCTGATCCCCTTGGACGGCGAGACCTTCAGAAAAACGTGATCTCTAACCTGAAACTCTAGGTCTCGTCGCCGCACATCTGCATTACTCCTCTGCCTGCTCTGAGCGGTCTGTAGATGCTGCCTGATCACTCTGACCTTTTCCTCTGCCTCTCTCAGTAACTCTGGCCCCAATGTCCGTCTCTCCCCCACATCGCTCTAGTAAAGCGGTGATCGACACCTGCGTCCATACAATGCTTCAAACGGAGCCATCTGAATGCTCGCTTGAAAGCTATTGTTGTACACAAACTCAGCCAGGGATAAGTGTCGGATCCATCCACCGCCAAAGTCCAATACGCAAGCTCTGAGCATATCCTCAAGGATCTGTATAGTGCGCTCTGACTGCCCATCCGTCTGTGGGTGAAACGCTGTACTGAAACTAAGCTGTGTCCCCAAGGTGGACTGTAAGCTCCTCCAAAAACGTGAAGCAAACCTCGAGTCTCGATTTGATACGATAGAGGTGGGCACTCCATGTAACCTCACCACCTCATCTAAGTACAGCTGGGCTAGCCGCTCCAGTGTCCAGGTAATCTGCATCGGCAAAAAGTGAGCGGACTTAGTAAGTCGATCATGTAGTGGTCCAGGTCCCCATGCAGTTTTTCCCGCGAATCCACAGTGTGAAACACCTATTGTTGGTGTGTCTGGCCCATAGTACATCAAGGGATGCCACAGATGGACCCAGTGAGGTATCTAGAGCTGGATTGGCCTTCGGCTGCTTTTGCCGAATTTTAGAAAGGGTTTTGGGCCAAACAGAGGTTGGATTTGGATTCAGCGCGGAAAAATGCTTGAAAACGGCTATTTGCTTGTATGTTTCTGAGTCCGGATGCCCAAAAACGGACTCCTGGAAGTTTTCAGTGGATTCTGGTGCATGGGGGGGACGGTAGACCGCCGAAATGCCACGTGGCGGCCTATCATTGGTCGGCTTGCAGCGCTCGGTCCACAGAGCGGCGCGGCATGGTGCATGGACCCGGCGCGGGACACGTGGCGCTGCCGGATTGGCCGGCTCTTGATGCGCGGTCTACAGAGAGGGGCGCGGCGGTGCATGGACCAAGGCGGGGGACACGTGTCAGTCCCCGGTTGGTCGGCGCACGTGGCACGGTCCACGGAACCAGAAAGCGGGTTCGTGGACCGGGCGCAGTGGACAGGTGGCGGCTTCTGGTTGGCGGGCTTACCGGCTGGGGTGCACGGAGGTACGGGGGACCGCCTCGGGGCGCTTGCGTGACAGGGCGGGCAGGCGGCGCCTGCCCGCACGTGCGGCCTGTGACGCGGGGGGGGAGGGGCATGTAGTAGCCCCGATCCCCGTGTAGCTTTCCCCATGACCCACGATGTGGAACACCTGTTATTGGTGTGTCGGACCCGCAACGCGTCAAATGGACGCGTTGGACGGACTCTGTGAGACTTCTGGATTGAGCCTGCCTTCCGGCTGTTCTTGTCGGAATTTAGAAAGGGTTATAGGCTAATCCGAGGTCATATTTGGATTCAGCGCGGAAAAACGTCGAAAGTCGGCTATTTACTTGCCTTTTTCGGAGTCCGGATGCCTAAAAACGGACCCCCGGAAGTTTCCGTGCATTTTGGGTGCATGGGGGTGCTGTGGACCGGCCGAAGCGCCACATGGAGGCACCGGATTGGCCGGCGCAGCACGCGCGGTCCATGGGATCGGCGCGGCGGTGCATGGACCGCGGGGCGGCGCCACGTGGCGGCCCCCAGTTGGTTGGCGCAGGGCGCGCGGTCCACGCGCGGTGCGGGGGCAGAGCGGGGCAGGTGGGGCAGTTGGGGGCATGCGGGGTGGAGCGGCGGGCTGCGCGGAGGGGGCGACACGTGGCGCCTCGCGAGTGGCTGGCGCCACCCGCCCCCCTTTCGGTCGGGCCACGCGGCGCGGGGCGGTTGGCCGCGCCCCGCTGCCGCGTGTTCCGGGACACGTGGCGCGCCCGGAACAATCCGGGCGCCGACTAAGGTGTCCCCTGTTCGGCGGCCGATTGTTCCGGGCGCCCGAAATTGTACCCCAAAGGGGTATTTTCCCCCCATTTTCCTTGGCTATTTATAGGACTTCCACCTTGGCTTGGGCTTTTCCCGAGCTCTCCTGGGAATGAGCCCTTAAGCAAAGTTGATTCTCTTCTTGTGCCCCATCTCTCGAAGGAGTTTCGGAATTTTTGGAGATCTCGACATCGGCGATTTCTGCGATTCGGCGCACTGCGACGTTCCTTCTTCGGAGGCCTTTTTCGTCGCATTTCGGTCCACGAGGTCCCCAGAGCTACCCCAACGGAATTTTTGGACGATTTTTACGGCATCGGTTTCACGAGAGGTAGGCCTTCGATTTTCGTGTTGATCACCTTGCTTCATTCTGAGTTCTTGGCACGGTTTACGAGGCATCTTTGAACCGCTTTCCTGCTGGTGGTTTTTCTGGACAGCGGAGGCTTGTCGGATTTTTATCTCAGCACTCGGGCATCGGATTTCGACGTGTAAGGACTCGATCGACATCTACGCTTCGCGAGGATCGCCGTCGTATTTTTATTGGAATTTTTGGAATTTATCTCGCAGGTGATAATTAAGCTTCTTTGGGACTGAATTTTCAGCAGATTGTACACTTGGAAATTTTGTTGATTGCAATGTTTGGACCTTATCTTTGTACCCGGGAGGTGTTTTTAAGTGCTTTTGGACCCGTTGGAATTGTGGGAATTGGAGGATTATTCCCGTGTAGTTTCAGCTTTTTGGCCTTTGGATCAATTTGCACTTCCAGGTGGATTGTTTCGTCTTCAAAACCGGTGGATTGATCATTAATTCTATATTGTAGTGAACATGCATGATTGTGAGATGTATTAGGAAGCATGCTAGAAGGAGAGAATTGATATTCTTTGTGTTGCTATGATGATCATATTGATTTATTGCTTCCTAAATATGTTCAATCAAATGCTATCTTTGGAACTTGACCTAGCACCCCCGTCATTTGCTGCATGTTTAACCTGACTAGTAGAAAACTCCAACTTGGGCTAGGTTTATTTATGCTTTAGACATCCACACGTTATACTCTATTCCTGGACTTAGGGTTTCTCCTCGCCCGGGTAGTGGGCCGAGTGGTCGGGATTTATTGTTAGTGTGGGATGCATGTTACACTCGTGCTTGGGAGCAGAGTAGAGTCTGGTAGATGTAGATGGTCTTTTATCTGTGGCGGGAGCCGTTTGGGTGAACGGTGGTCCCGGGATGTCTTGTTTCTCTGTTTATGTGTCGCCACTGTGTTGGTGGCAGTAGTATACCAGTCATAGCAGGACCTTGAACCCAGAACCTTTTTGGACATGATTTTAGTCAACCAATGTTTTTCTTCCAAACATCGAAGGGTCGCCGGAGTCTGTTCTTGTTTGATTGGACGAAGGCATTAGCCCTTCGGGGTTTGGGTATAAAAACTTGTTTTCTAACTGTTTTTCCTAGAAGAACTAAAAATCATTAAAAATGGGTTTTCCTCAAATCAAGATGGTTTTTAAAAAAGGAACTACTTTTAGTCCTCACCCCGCGTGGGTTTGAGTGAAAAATGGTTTTCAGTAATAAATGTCACATTTTTTCCTTTAAACTTCCCCACTCGAGAGGATTCGAGTAGTCTGGGTTCTAAGGGCTGCCTTTTCTTTGGGTCGAGAACAACGAAAGGCTATGCCTAGAGCCTGTTCTTATTTGATTTGGATTGTAGGTTCTAGTCTTTCGGGGTTCCCGAACCCTTCACTGTTGTTGGCTGTGGAGAATACCCAGCTAGTGAGTTTACATGTGGAGTTGATGTTCTTTTTGGAGAGCCGTTGGGTTGACAGCGGTCCCGACTGTTCGAGTGGTTCCTGTTAGTGAGTTAGAGAGATGATTTGGGTACTGTCGATATTGTTGATCGTGGATTGAACTATAGCCTGCATGAGCCATATTGAGCTCGACAGAGATGCGCAGATACTTTCCTTGGTGGGGTCGCGCCCCTCGAGTGCCACTCCAGAGTTGGGCCTGTTACTTTGCTATCGCGACTTGTCGGCGCAGTCCCTCTGGCTGGGCCAGTTTTGGCAGTCACGGACGTCCTACGTAAGTCCGGTCCTCCTTGGATGTAACGGCCGTAGGTGGGCGCAGGTTTGACTGGACCCTATGTGGCAGTCAGTATAGATTGGGTGATTATATTTGAGAGATAGTAGATGCATCATGTTTCCATCTGTTCCACTTCTTGAGCATTTAGATAGAGGCATAGAAGCTGTAGAGTTATTTTCCAGCTTTTTTCCTTTCAGTATTGCATTTGTTACTTTGTGCCTCTAGTAGATTTAGTGGGCAGACCGTCGGGCTTGTTGGCGGTACCCACTGAGAACTCTTGTGGGATGTAGTTCTCATACCCGCCGTGGCGACTTTTCCCCAGGGACCTCTACTCCTGTTCCTGCTGCTTCAGTTGCTGATCCTGCTGATCGAGGTAAGGGAGTCGTGAGCTAGATCCCTACCAGTCTTCTTCCGGTGAGAGTAGATGTACCCTTTTAGTGATGTACTAGTACTGTCAGTGATTGTGGGATGTATCATGTACTTTTTACTTTTGAGAGTTTTAGTTTTTGGAGAGACTTTTGTATTGTGAGGAACTGGCATGTACTATTTGAGGATTTGTATTATTTTTATTATTTCAGCAGTTTATTTTTCAGCTCTGATATCAGTATAGCTTTACTATCCTTCTTTTGCAGGTTAGACGCTTCGTCTATACGGGGCTTCCCGTATGGGCGGCCGATCTGTTGGCGGGCCCGGGTCGCAGTTTCGACCCCGGGCCGTGACAGGGCACGTGGCGCCCCGCTATTCGCGGGCGCCACCTACCCCCGCTGACCACCGCGGACGCGTGGCAACGCCCGGCTGGGCTTGCACGGCTGTCCCGTGTTCGGGACACGTGTCAAGCCCAGGTTAATCCGGGCGCTCCATGCGGGGGAGTATTTCCGCGGATTCGGGCGCCCGAATCCGGTTTGAGCGCCCGAATCCGGGGACCCATCCGGAATTTTTGCATTTGTTTCTTTGGCCTATAAATAGGCCGAATGACTTCTTTTCTCCCTTTTTCTTCTCTTCTAGCCGGTTTCTCTCCAGGGTGTCTTCAGAGAACTTCATCCCCCACCTGTGCTGCATTACTTGGAGAGTTTCTGGGATTTTAGGAGGCACGTACTTCGAGGTCTACAGTTTTTCGGCGCGTCGCGACGTTCCTTCACCGGTGATCTTCTCCGTCGCGTTTCGGTCCGCGGGCTCCCCCGGTCTACTCCGACCATCTTTTTGGACGATTCTTGCGCCGTTGGCTTCACGACTGGTAGGGCTATGATTTTCGTATTTTTAGCTCCTACTCATTTCGAATTTTTCTTGGAGTTTTCCGAGCCTTCTTGTGACCTTTTTTCTGCGGCGGAGTTTTTGGACAGCACCGGAGTGTTTCGAGGATTTCTCCGCGCTCGAGCATCGGATTGAGGCGTGCTAATACTCGTTTCGCATCTACACATCGCAAGGGACATCCTCGTATTTTTTCTGTAATTTTCTGAGGCTTCCCCGAAGGTAAAAATCCCGTCTTTTCTGGGCGGAGTCCTATAGATTTTGTGCTTGTGGAGTATCGCGCTCACCGCGTTGCGTATTTTGTAATTTGGCCTACAGGACTCGGATTGAGGCGTGCATGTACTCGTTTCGATCGGCTCGACGCGGCGATCGCAGTGGTGATTTTTTCGGATTTTTCCGAGTTCTTCTCGCAGGTGAAAACTGAGCTTCTTCAGGACTTATTTTTGGACAGTGTTTAAGTGTGGAATTGTATGTTTAATTGGGCACCGTTTGGACACTTTTGCTGTTATCGCGGCGGGCGACCTTCTTTTGGGCGAGAGTACCTTCTGGACTTGGATTTAGCGCTCGAGGTGGGTGATCGTTGTGAACCTCTTATTTTGACTTACCTACTAGGCTTATTCGACTAACCCTTGAATTAAATTATAAATTACACCCTGTGGATAGCACTCGCATGCTTGTATAAGTTCGAAAGACATCATGTTGGTATTAGCTTTCATGTGAGAATGATTATTAAAGACTGGAATATCATGTCATAATTAATCCTAGAAAATTGTTAACTGTGCTCCTTATCATCTTGGGACATTGGCATGCTTGTATGGACATCTAGATAGGCCACATTTTTCTGCTACACTATCATGCTGGAATTTAACTTAGGAGAAACCATGTTTTCCACTTTTCTCCTTTTATTTTAGACGCAGGGTACATGTTGTTCGAGTTCGAGCATGGGTTGGGATAGTGTAGGCAGGATCTTGGTATCTGGGACAGGTTGGACTTGTCAGTCGGTTATCGCGGCGATCACGGATTTTGGGCGGTTGACCGGACATCGGTTGTTGTACTAGATAGTGGATTGGGGGGTGGGGTATTGCGGCGACCGCGAATATTGGGCGGTCAACCGGGCGTTTTACTATGCATCAGATTGGGGATCGTGATAGTTTTTATTGTGGATGGAGTTTCCCACCTATTGTGTACTATTGCATCAGATTTGGGGGTTCGGGTTTTTCTTTAGTGGAGGGATTTTCCCCACTTTGATCATAGTCATGATCCAGTCCTGCTATATCGTGATACTTGTGACTGTGACGCCCCACTTCCCAGGGGGTCACCCATCCTAGAACTACTCTAGCTCTAGCACGCTTAACTCTCATGTTCCTCTTGGATCTTGCTACCATCCAAAATGCTATAGCCGGGTTAGAGATTTAGTCCTATTATATCATTTATATAGAGGACTAATCCAAATTCCGGGGGTGTCACATTCTTCCCCCCTTTAAGCCCTGGCGTCCACGTCAGGCTCAAGCACACTCACAAGCACCAGGCGATGTGAGACTCGTCTCGCTAGCCTTAGCCGACCTTGTGAGGAGCTGCACTCCACTCACAACGGTCATTAGCCGGGGAGCCTCGCTCTACCCGCTATATAACCCTGGCTCAGCCGAGACTCATCTCACATTTCCGGCTGGTAAATGGCTCTGATACCAACTGTGACGCCCCACTTCCCAGGGGGTCACCCATCCTAGAACTACTCTAGCTCTAGCACGCTTAACTCTCATGTTCCTCTTGGATCTTGCTACCATCCAAAATGCTATAGCCGGGTTAGAGATTTAGTCCTATTATATCATTTATATAGAGGACTAATCCAAATTCCGGGGGTGTTACAGTGACAGAGATACTTTACTCGTGTGGGTCGCTCCCCTCGAGTGCCACTCCGGAGGTAGGCTTATGGCCGAGCCATGTGTGCCGTTCTTTTAGTTATTTTGGGAGGCGAGCCATGTGTGCCGATCCCGTTACTGGATTCTTGAGTTCGACAGAAGTGCAGGCAGTGCCGGTGTTTACCGGTCCATTGATTGGGTTTATTCAGGCAGGCATTTTTATACTAATGCATACATTTAGCTATTATTATCGGCTCGGCATTTAGAGGCATATTAGTCGTAGCTTTTTCATCAGCAGTTATATTCATAGCATACCACCTCTCTTTCCTTCTCGCCTCTGGTAGACCTAGTGGGTATGTACGAATTTGAGGCTCAACCCACTAGGGGAGGCTACTGTTTTTATAGTAATTCTCACCCACATTGTCCTTCTTCTTTTTGTTTTCCCGTGTTTTGCAGAGTCTTCTGCAGGAGTAGCTGGGCCATCTTCGGCAGATCGAGGTAAGAGGATTGCGGATTAGATAGACCATCTACCCCGTCTGCGAGTGTAGCTGTACTTTTGGTCGTACCCTTATATTCTCAGACAGTTGTATCTTTATTTTGGGTCTGGCTTCAGCTAACTGTTTGTATTTATTTGGCGAGCTGGGAGAGGCACATGTACTTATTGAGAGTGTTATTGTACCTTTAATTTCCAACTGCAGGCTGAGATGTATTAGTTATTAGTTCAGCTCTGTATTTATGCTCTTTTATTGTATCTCTTATATCTGAGCAGGTTACCAGCGCTTCGTGTACACGGGAAATTCCGTGTGCACGGCGGATCTGTGGACGAGCCCGAGTTCTGCTTTACACCCGGGGCGTGACAGATTAGGTTGGTATCAGAGCTTAGGGATAGGTCTGTTGGGACTCAGGAAACCCTAGGCTTTTGGCAGACCCTAGGAGGATAGGGCGTGAGTGACGCGACATTTTACGAAAGTCGACGATTTATTTATTGGACTCTTCTAGTGAGTGAAGAGGGATTGGCATACCCGATTTCTGGTGGGCAATTATGTTGGCTGCATACAACATAAAGTTACAGAAATAGGGTGATGTCCTTGACTTTCGCTAGATTGGGTCGAGTGTGGTTTTGTTACTGACATGTGGTTTCTTGTGGCATGATGCCTCCCCGACGTCAGATCCCTACCCGGGGTACCCCTGCACCCTCGGAGGAGCCAGAGCAGTCGAGACCTTCTGAGCTCAGTGAGTTGAGGGCCATGATGGCCCAATTGGCAGAGAGCCATCGCCGACAGGAGCAGAGGATCGATCAGTTGCTTGCCCAGAGAGAGGCACCGCCCCCGACTGTTTCTGAGGCCCCGGCACCACCAGTTGTACCATTTGTACCGACGGCGCCATCGTCGAGTAGCGGGGCACAGGGAGCGATCCAGCCGTTGACCTCGACTGAGGAGATGGATATCGCTGACAAGCTCACCAAGTTTTGTCAGCGAGGACCGCCTAGATTCTCGGGGCGGGACACACAGCCGTGAGAGATTGGGACGTGGTTATTAGCGATGGAGAAATTATTTCGGGACTTCTTCATCGACCCGAGGTACTGTAGTAATCTAGAAATTAAAGACTTTAAATTTACTTTGGAATTTATAGAATTAGTAATTTGGGCAAAATAGAGACATAGTGGATCAATGGTTTTCCAGAAATATCGACTTTTGATCGGGGTCTGATCTCGAAAATCCGAGAGCACCATTGCGATCGTCTCGTCGAAACATGAAAGTTTCATATTCACTTGTCGACGATCTGACGGTCGGATCTTCCGCAAAACAGCGAAGAAGAACGGGTCCCACAATTTAAGTTGTGAATAGTAACCTTGTATTTTTAATCCCCTTTCGACCACTATTGGCCGATTCACTGTCTGAAACCCTGACATAGGGGTATGAGTAGTCGAACCTAGCTAATTTCGACGTTCTGAGCGCAATGGCACTGACGGATTTCGCGTTTGGTAATCCGAGTGCATCGAAGTGCGTGCGTCGGATTGCGACCTACAAGAACTAGATGGCCCGAGATTTTATCCGAGCACCAAACTAAACAAATGAATAGTCTATTTTGATGGTCTCGACGAGCCGGACGTCGTGGCGAAGTCCGATTCGCAAATCGTCGAACGGATTTTCTCGAAATGCGTGAAAAATACCTAAAATTGGACTAATTTGCAAGAAATGCTAATATTTTATGTGTTAAAATATTAGAGGCTTTAACCATGAGGAGTTGGGTGCAAAATGCGCCTGCTGTAAAGACCCCGGAGTCCTGGATTATGTGTGAACCGAGTTTAGGTGATTTGGCTTAAGGAATCTTGCACTTATTTCCTTTTGCCTCTTGAACTCCCTTGGCTGGATGCACGAGGGGTCTGAGGGAGGATACGAGGCATCACCTAGAGCTTCTGCACCTTCCAGACTTAGCCTCGAATTGCGGGACAGCCAACTAACACCAAGCCATTGATAGTAAACCCGAGAGAGTGGGGTGGGAACAAAGGCTTCAACTCATTTTCTCTGGACCTTTGGAGATCCTCTAGCTTCCTGGGAGTCTTAGCTTCTTCCATATCAAACCCAAGTGTGGGGGTGGCTGTGGGACACCATTCCTTTGAGAGACCAAACCGAGGGAGTGAGAGGAAGGAGAAAGTTGGAACCAAACCTCACCAAACCTTGTTCTGGAGCTTTGGTGGTGTTCCTCTGTGCCAGAGAACCTTGCTGGAGTTGCCGTGGCCGCGCGTGCAAGAGGGACAAGTTCCGGCTTCATCCCATCTTCTTCAACCTAGGCCAAGGTAAGGATTACCGAACCAAAGGTTGGTTGAACCCGAGACCCTTAGCAGTGGCTTTGTTAGGCCCTAAGCATGCTCCCTGCACAGCCCGAGCCCCCATGCATGTTGGTTAGCCGGCAAAGTCTCGCCGGAAACCTAGGTATGCTCCGCCTTGGAAGAACTTAGCAACCACTGAACCAAAGTGGGATCTAAAATCATGGGCTTGGACTGTAGGACCTATAGAATATTTCTGCAAAGTTTCATCATTTATAGTTGAGTATTTTGAAAGAAAAATGAAAACCTAGTTTTTCGGGTTTTCGCACTTGGCCGAGCTCTTTGCTCCGGCGCCGGCGAGCTTCTCCGACGCCGGCCCCCACCCAGAAGTGTTGCTGGGACCCAGAGGATCCCAACCATGCCTTTGCATGGTTTCCATGCAGCCGAATAGGGGTCGGCCATGGATGAACCCGAGAATGGAAAGAATTTGGCCGCCGGCGTTCCGGCCATCTCCGGCCGGGGAGGAGGTGTCGGGAAGCTTTGTATGGACCAGAGGAAGCTTCCATATAAGTTGGAAGACTTCTTATGGCTTCTGTAAAAATCCGCCATTAACGAGTTTGAGCTCCAAAATGGAGCTTTGCTCCCCGCCGCCGCCGCCGCACCCCGTGGCCGGGCACGGGTATGAAAAGCATCAGTGATGTAATTTGAACCTGTTGGTGCATTTAGTTGGAGCCCAGAAGCTCTGGGAGAGTGATCACAAATTTCAAGGTTTGGCCCCATCATCTTCTTCATGTGAACGGCTAAATCTGGGAGCAAACCTGGAAATTTGTTGGAGAGAAACATTGCTACAGACACTAGAAACATTTCCCTTCAAGTTTGATGCCCTCTGGTCCAGTAATTGCAGAGATCCATTTCTCATTGTAGCCTGTGTTAGTGTTCACAAATTGTGCCCACCAAATGTTTGATTTAAGGCCACAATGAGGAAAACTTTAGAATTTGAATTCACTGTAAATATAAAAGTTGCTTCCAATGATCCCCTGAGCTTGATGCTCACCTCAGATCGAAAGAATTCTGCGTGGAATAAAGTTTGGAGCAATGTGAACCTTATATGAAACTTGGCTTTGGTTCTGCTTGAACCAGCACACCTGGGGTCCAACCAGGGTGAGCACTGTGGTCCTAGCATGTTTTAGATCAACTTTGATATACAGACTTTTGCTGTTTGATGTTGGGATTAAAAGATGGGATTAAATCAACCTAAAAATGTAAGTTTTAGAAACCCTAGGGGTCTAAATGCAAAAGTGACTTGTGTGCTGTTTAGTACTGTGTATAATAGTTTCCTAAACTTTTTGTTAGGATTCCAACGGCTCCCGTTGAGCGGAAATCGGATAACAGTCCGAGAATCGGCAAAATCGTCGATTTAACGGTATCCGGGTGGCAATCGCGCAATTTGGGAAATTGCGGCGGTTTCACAAGCCGACTGTTGAGTCCCAGTAGAATCTGGTTGAGCCAGCGGCAAGATTAAGCCTGAGTGTTCCGGAAATTCAAAAAGAAATTTCCGGAGGGGCAATTGGGTAATTTTACCAAAGAATGAATATAAGATTATGTGGGTCTAAGTATGATTGTCAAACGCTGAGGTTAAGTAATTAAAAGGGTTAAGTTGACTTGAAATAAGTTAGAGTTAAAATCGATCCCTGATCAATATGTTTGATTCAGGTCTGTCCAGTTTGCATCTGGTTCTGAGCGTACAGTCGATTCAGTCTAGTCGCCTGCGATTTGACAGGTGGGTTTATCTTCGGTCCGGGCTTTATCATTTCGGCCCTCTGTGTACGGTATTGGTTGGACCCCTGTTTTTGGTAGCTTAACTATTACTTTGAGCCTGCCTTCCTTTTGATTCAGTTTATACTGCTTCATGCCTGAGTTATAACTTTTATCGGTTATCTGTTGCTTTACATAGTGCTTCCAGTATTTCATATCATTATTCTGGACATTGCCATGCCTGATTGTTCATAGTACCTCTAGCATTTATACTTTTACTTGGACCCTTCCATGGTTGATTGGTGAGCCTGTTTGTCCTGCTGATCAAACGATACACTGCTGAGCATATAGATTTACTTAACTGATATTTTACCCAGCTTCGTAGTGTCGCCGGAGTCTGTTCTCGTTTGATAGGACAAAGGCACTGCTCTGCGAGGTTTGGACTGAAAACCCAAGCTTCGTAGTGTCGCCTAAGTCTGTTCTTGTTTGATAGGACGAGGGCAACGCTCTTCGAGGTTTGGACTTTTCAAAACAGTTTTCTTAAACATATGTGTTTAAGTTTTGTATCATTTGGTTGGGTTGTGTGGTTGAGTTGAGTTTATCTGTGAGCTTCTGTTGAGAGAGATTTGCCTTGATCTTGCATATGAGTTGAGATTTATTGTTTAGTTGCTGAGTGTTCCTGCATGAGTGTTGAGATTCAGTTGATCTTGTCATTGCATCCTAGTGGGGATTTCCCGGCTTGTGGCCGATTACCCGGTCAGTGGACCGCCAGTTTGAGCATTTGCATATGATTCGCCCGCACCGTTGTTCTTCACGTACACCAGCGGACCGATCACCCGTAGCGGTGTACTTTACCGGTAAAGTGGTTAGCAGTTGCAACCCGTGACCCTCAGTGGAGGGAATGTCAACTAGGTGGTGCCAGGTGGGCAGCCTTGCCTGAGGTCTTGTGAAGGCCAATATGGTAGCTTGTGATTGGGTCTTTGTGTTTTCATTTATTTGATGCATGTGTTGTTAAGTTACTTTAACATACTTCCTTGATTCTTTGATCTGGCTTCTAGTTATCTACCTGTATATGATTCTTTGTGATGCCTTTGATTATAGTTTCATTGTTATCTTGCTGATTGTCCTAACTCCTTGATGCGTTGATTATCCTGATACATGTTTGTCCTATTTTAAATTCTGCTAAAATTATCTCCTATGCTTGTACCCAGATTATAAGTTTTGCTTTCTTTACAGCACCAGTTATATATCTGCTTTACCCTAACCCATGGTCTATTACTATCCTCTAGCATTGTATACCAGTAGGTACGATCTGCTATTTCTCGGCTCGTCGTGCCCACTGGGATACACTCCGGTGTGTCTCACACCCTCGGGTGACTGTTTTTCTGTCACGCCCCGGGTGTAAACCAGAACCCGGGCCCGTCCACAGATCCGCCGTGCATACGGAATTTTCCGTGTACACGAAGCGCTGATAACCTGCTCAGATATAAAACAAGTAATAAAAGAGCATACAACAGAGCTAAACTAAAACTAATACAACTCAGACAAATGCTGGAAATGAAAGTACAGTAAGCTCTCAGAAATATACAAGTGTCTCTCCCAGCTCACAAAATATATACAACCAGCTGGCCGCAGCCAGACCCAAAATAAAAGGAAAATACAACCGTCTGAGCGTACTGGGGATACATCAAAAC
Source organism: Tillandsia leiboldiana (assembly GCA_029204045.2). NCBI lineage: Eukaryota > Viridiplantae > Streptophyta > Magnoliopsida > Poales > Bromeliaceae > Tillandsia > Tillandsia leiboldiana. Next base: position 34,608,823 of record CM055069.1, read on the forward strand.
TACTAAACTCGAACTCGGGCAGTGGCTAGCTAATCTGCGATCCTCTTACCTCGATCCAGGGAAGAGGGTCCCGCGACTCCCGCAGAGAACTCTGCAAAACAAAGGGGAACAGAAAAGAGAAAACAGTGGGGGGTGAGAACTACTATAAAAACAGTAGCCTCCCCTAGTGGGTAGACCTCAAGCTCAGACATGCCCACTAGGACTATCAGAGGCGAAAAATGAAACAAAGGTGGTAAGCTACAAGTACACTACTGATGCAGAGCTACCACTAACGTGCCTCTACGATGCCTACTAGAGAATGGCTAAAAACATGCACCAGAACGTAAGGACTGTCAGACCAACCCAATCAAAACACCAGTAACCACTGGTACTGCCTGCTCTGCTGTCAACCTCACAACTCAGTATCTCCCCTGTCCAAAATAGACCAGAACCCAACACGGTCTAGTCGGCACCCAACACGGCCTGACCGGCACCCAACACGGTCGGAATCCTACTCCGGAGTGGCACTCGAGGGGAGCGACCCCACACGAGCATAGTATCACAGTCACTAGTATCATCAGTACCATCAATAGCAGGACGGGGTCACGACCCTGATCAACGTGGGAAAAAAACCCATCCACTAAAGGGAAACTCGATCCCCCTACCTCCAATCTGGTGTAAAAGTAGTAATAATAATCCGGTCAACCGCCCACATTCCGCGGTCGCCGCAACACCCAAACCTCGATCCCCGACTGTCCCAACTCTGAACATCTGACTACACAATCCCCTAAGGCTAGACGACAGGAGAACGAATAAAAGCATGGTTTCTCCTAAGTCAATTCCAATAAGTTTGTGTAGCAGAAAAAGGTGGCCTATCTAGATGACCATTCAAGCATGCAAAGTCCTTTATTTGCTATAATTACTCCAATTATTCAAACATATGCAACATTAAGTGTTTGGGAAATCCCGATGTACATGTGGTAAGATATATGATACTTAATACATTTTAGATGCACAATCTACTAGCAAGTACCCCTTATACAACATTCATTTTAAATGCACAATCTACTAGCAAGTACCCCTTATACAACATTCATTTTAACCACATGCCCAAACCTTCCCTCAACATACAATATGATATGGCTATAGCATTCTTTCCAACTAATTAAATTGCATATCTAAACATGGAAACACCACTTACTAACTTGTAGCCTGCTAACAATGCAAGTATTAGCAAAGGAACCTTAATCTCATGCAAGCATGCTAGATACATTCATATTTAATAACACATAATTGTGGCATTCTAATAGGCCTAGTGACATTCACAAGTAGGAGGTTCACAACATCACCCACCTCAAGCGCTATTCCAAATTCCCAAAGGCGAAGTCCAAGATCAGTCCAAACACACCACCAATCTGTACAAAATACCCCAAAGGAAAATACATGAGCTAAACATCCACACTTTCCAGAATCTGTCCCCCAAATCAGCAGTCCACAATTCACTAATTTTTACCTGCGAATAATGCCCAGAAAAATCCAAGAAAAATACTATCGCGATCCTTGCGACGAGCCCGTCGAAACGAGTACCTGCACGCCCAATTTGGAGTTTCCTACGCTGAGATAAAAATCCGACAAGGGGTACACCCCGAATCCAAACTGTACCAAATTCCTGTAACAAGGAACCACAGAGAAAGAAGATTCTCACCCACGGGTAAAATCCAGAAAAATCTGAGAAAAATCCAGGAGACTCCTTGCGAAACGTAGATGAAAATTGCCTTTTGAATCGCCTCGTTCCGACGCCTGAGCAAAAAGATATGGCAAGAACACTGCGGTGCTGTCCCAAAAGTCCGCGAAGAAAAAGGGTCAAATGGGTGCTAGGAAAACTCCAAGATCAGCACGGAAATCGAGAAACCACAAAACACAGGAGTTGAAGCCCTACCTGTCGTGAGTCCAACGGCGCAAGAATCGGCGAATTCCGAGGTCGGGGTGAGTCGGAGGAGTCCAAACACTGAGAAGGGGCGAAGAGGATCGCCGGAGAACAAGCGTCGCGCCGCGCCGTAAAACGGTGAACCTCGGGAAGCGTGCCACCAAAAATCTTCAAACTTCTCCAAAGGGTAGAGCACTGAGGGAGGAGGAATTTCTGTGAAGGAAGCCCAGCGAAAAGAAGTCCAAAAAAACTAAAGGGGTGAATGGGGGAGCTATTTAAAGGCCCAGCCCAATAACACCAAAGTCCGGATTTCCGGGCGCATGTTTCGGGCGCACTGCGCTCGGAAACCGGTTGCATGCCTCCTGTCCGACGCGCCCGAAATCCTCTGGTGCTGCCATGACGCCCCACAACAGGGGACAGCCGTGCAATGCGACCGCCGCGCGCCACGCGTCCCCCCGCGGTCAGCGGGGGTAGGTACGGCCCGCCTATCGCGTGCCGACACGCGTCGCACTCGAGTGCGGCCGACAGCCCACCTGGCGCCACAGTGCGCGCGCGCCGTCCCGAGGCGCCCCTCTGCGCACTCCGGGGACCGAGACCACGTGAGCCAGCGAATCCCACGCCGCCACGTGTCATACGCCCGGTCCACCGCAACCCCGCAGGTTCGCTGAGCCGTGCCGCGTGCGCCGACCTATCCGGGCACGCCACGCGTCCCGCGCCCGCGGTCCATGCACCGCCGCGCCTCCCCGTGGACCGAGCTGCGTGAGCCGGCCAATGATAGGCCGCCACGTGGCTCAGGCCGGTCCACGGACCTCCCCCATGCACCAACAATCCCCCAAAACTTCCGGAAGCCCGCATTTGGTCATCCGGACTCCAAATTCAACAAGCAAATAGCCGTTTCCAAGTGTTTTTCCGCGCTGAATCCAAATCTAACCTCAGATTGGCCCAAAACCTTTTCTAAAATTCGGCAATTACAGCCGAAGGCCAATTCCGCTATCAAAGGCTCACAAGGTCCATCTGTGGCACCCCTTCGATGCACCATGGGCCAGACACCAACACTAGGTGTTGTACACAATGGATTCACCGGAAAGTTGCAAGGGAAAACCAGTACACTACATTTTCAGGTCAAGCGGGTGTTGGGATGTCGGGACGAATTGGCGAGGTATCGATATAGAGGTTGACCCTGGACAGCCGAAAAGTTATGTAATAGTTGTTTGAGAGAAAGGAAATTGTATTTCAGTTGTATAATTGTAAAGAAATTTGTAATATTATTTCTAATTGTGCTAGCAATCTTCCGAAGATTGAGAACAATGAATTAATTGTGGAGGACTTGAGGAAGAAGATAGGCGGCTAGGGTTTTCTTTTTCTCCTTTTTTTCTATCGTTTTCAAAATACGTCACATATGACATATATTTATATTGAGAAAACCCTAATCCATTATCCTTAATCGAATCCTAATCCGATTGGATAATCCATCACCCATTTTCGGCAGAATCCCCCATCTTGTGTTGCCCCCAATTGCTTGTAGACACTTGCAATTGGTATCCCCGCGATTTTCTCGCCTCTTCAAGGTTGCACGCAAAACGGTGCATGCCTTTCGAGTCTGCACGCAAAATGGTGCACGTTATCCAAACCTGCACGCAAAACGATGCACGTACCTCGGGTTTACACGCAAAGCGACATATCTTCCTTCAAGGTTGCACGCAAAACGGTGCACGTTCTTCGAGCTTGCACGCAAAACGATGCGCGCCAAAACGCACGGCGACACTTCGCAAAGTAAAACGACACAGTCAACGGCGTCCCTAACATGCACAACGGCATGGGGTCAAATCCAAAACCCAAAGGGGTAAATCTCAAAACTGCGCCGAAAACACCGCAAAATAACATACGGGACCTACCTCGACATCGTCGTGCCGTCCAACGCGTGCACACGCGTCCATCCGGCTTCTTGGAACACCTTGCGTGCGCTCCACGGGGTCACCGGCGAGCTAGCGGCACCCCAAAAATTGTAGAGAACGGGATTTGCATTGAGCACCGACTCCGCAATTATTTACAGAAAAATTTGGAAATTCTTGGAACATGTGTATTTTATGTTTACAGCGGGGTTCGGAAGGTTTCTGAGTGTTGCGGAAGCTTCCGGGGCGAAAAGCGAGTCGCCGGCGGAGTTTTGGGAGCTTACTGCAGACTGGATGGACTCATGGCTGCTGAGTTCCGGAACTAGTAGCTGGGTTCCGGAACCAGCCATTGAGTTCCGGAACCAGCTAATTAGTTCCGGAACTCAATGGGGGGTACCGGTACCCAGCACACAGGAAGCTCTAATTAGGCTGCTAACTTGGAATTTTTGAAGGGCATTGAGGTAAATTCACTTCTCTTATGTGTTTGCCATATACTTGGTCTATTTATACAAGCCTTCACCTGCTTCTTCTCCACGACAGCCTAAGGAAAGAAAAGCAAGAAAGAAAAGAAGGAAGCAAGGGAAAGAAAGTGAAAGAAAAGAAGGAAGGAAGGAAGCAACTGGTTTCCTGCTGCTTGGAGTTGTGCTGAGCCGCGCGCGCAACAAGCTACATACAAGGTAAGTTGATAGATATTATTAGTTGGGCTTTTGGGATTTATTGTATGGATTTGCAGTAATTATTGAGTTGAATTGGATTATTCCTTCTCTTTTCCCCTGCATGCTGTTGAAAACAGCTTGTGTTGTTGGCTGCTTACCTTGGAGTTACTGCGCGGGGCCGAGCTTTCATGCATGCATGCACGTGCGGTTTTGGCTGAGAGGGAGCCGTGTTGCGCAGGGAGTTTGTAGTGGACTCGAGCTTGCTGGTTGAGCTTCCGGAGATTTTCCGAGGTGCGCGACAGTGCGCGCGCACGCGCGGCGCGGTTTCAGATTTTTTGTCAGATCGTGGTTTCGGCGCGACCCCGACTTCGGCTTTGCCTACGGAAAGCTTTTTAGGTGGGTTGGAATTCTTCCAAATTGTATGGAATGCCTCCTAATGCTTCTGTATGCATTTTGATCATGTCTAGTGTAGTATTTTTACTATTGGTAAATCTGATAGTTGCCTAGGAAATTCCAGAAAATTCAGTAGAACCCCAGATCATTTTTAGTATGCTCCTAATACTGCATGACACTAGATTGCATGCTTAGATAGCATTACTATCGCACCGGAACTGTTTTAAAAATCATAAAGCCGTTTTAAGGAAAAACCGGCATTTTAAAAGTGATTTATTTAATTGGGAGGTCGCTAGTGAGAGGACCTGGTTCCAGGGTGCATGTGACCTCGTGCCCGGGGGCCGAGGGGTTTATATTTGACTTGTGGATGATTTTACTAGTGTCTTGGGGGTTAGAGAGGGCTTATCAGATTGAGTCGGGAGAGTTCACCGACCTAGACATGAGTTGTGATGTTGGCATTCGAGTTTCCGATCTGTTTGATCGTGGATTAGAGCCTGTAGGCGTCGCTTGTGACAGATGTGATACACTTGAGCTCGGTAGGGTCGCTCCCCTCGAGTTACGCTCCGGATGCGTTTGAGACGATTGAGATGGTCAGACTAGGACGCCCCACGTGGAGTGGGCAGGTGCGCTCCTAGTAGTTAGTAGGACGCCCCACGTGGAGTGGACAGGTGCGTTCCTAGACTATAGGCGCAGGCCTGACTGGACCCGATGTGGCAGTCATAGAGATTGGGTGATATGAGCGGGTGGTTGCATTATATGTTCTTAGATGGTTTTCCTTTGAGCATTGTACTTGAGGCATGTAGCGGTAGTTTATTTCCAGCTTGCATTTTATTTATCTACCTATCTATCTGTTGCCTCCAGTAGACTTAGTGCGCATACCGTGGGCTTTGGTGACGGTACCCACTGAGAGCTACCTTCTGCAGTAGTTCTCACACCTGCTGTGGTGACAGGTTTTCCTGAGGCGGCTACTCCGGGATCAGCTCGTGCGGAGTCATCAGACCGAGGTAAGGGCATGGCCGACTAGTTGCTTACCTGAGTCTGTCGAGTCAGAGGTAGAGTCGCCCTGTATTTTTGGTTCCCACTTTTGTACTGGACAGAGATTTTGTACTTATGTCAGTGTGTGGTTTATGTATTTTGATATTGGATTTTTAGTGATTTCAGCTGTTCAGTTTTACTTCCTTAGCGTACTTTCGTTTCAGCTCTGATATCTGTATAGCTATAGATCTTACTTGTAGGTTAGACGCTTTGTCTGTGCGGGAAGTCCCGTGCAGGCGGCGGATCTGTTGGCGAGCCCGGGTCGCAGTTTCGATCGCGGGACGTGACAAAAATTCTCCCACGAAATCCCCCTCTCCCTCCCTTGGACGCTCGGTTTGGAGCAAAAGGGGAAAAGAGAAGAAATGAGGGGAGTTCGGGCTTTTATAGTCGAATTTCCCACATTCGGGCGCAACATTCGGGTGCCCGAAACCGGTTTTCGGGCTGCTACAGTGCCCTGCTCCACGGTCCACGCGTCAACGCCGCGCCAGTGATGCACCACATCATCCGCGTTCGGCCAATCGGGGAGCGACACGCGTCCCCGCACCCGCGCATCGCGTCCACGGACCAGCGGCAGCCAATGGGTGGACGCCGCATGGCACCCACCCCGCGCCCTTCCGCGTCAACGGGGCCAGCGTTGCGTTGACCGGCCAATGGGAGCCCGCCACGTGGTGCCCCCGCTGACACACGCCACCGCTCGCGCCAGGCCCGCGCGCCTTGCGCTGCGCGCCCTTGCGCGCCTCGCGCCAAGACTCGGTTTCCGCGCATCACCTCGGGATACACACTGATTGCCTCGGGATTTGTGCCCGCTGCGTTGGGATCCGTGCCAACTGCCTCGGGATCCGTGCCAACTGCATCGGGATTCGTGGCACTGCCTCGGGATCCGTGCCACTACAGTATATTCGGGCGCTCGCCTGGTCCCGAACCGGGCTGCTACAGTAACCGGGTTCTCTACAGTGTTGGGCCCAGTCTGCTACAGTACAAACCGGGCACCCGAAAATAACTTTCGTGCGCCCGAAGGTTCGGCCCACTTCCGGTTCCGCCCGTTTCGCCCGTTTTCGCCCGTTTTCGCTCAAATTTGACAGGGAGCCTCAACTTAACTTAATCTATCACGGGATATCCAAAATCCTCAGTTCGGGTTATTTACGGGTCACCAAAAGTCTCGTTGTATTCAGAATCGCTGACGGACCCCGTTCTCACTGTCCGGGCATCCGATCGACGCGAAACTTTTACTGTGGCCTTAAAACATAATTACGGAGCTCCCCAAATTTTCTCAGAATTTTCTGACACTGTAAATTTTCTGCTAAAATCTGAGCCCACTTTCTCATATAAAATTCTAAACTCTTCATTTTTATCCCGATTTGGGCCCAATTCATTTTCAAATTATTCTTTACTTTACTGAGTTCAATAAAAATAGTATGAAATACTATTTTTATTTATATTTGCTTATAGACCGAAATCTGGTACGCTACATCATCAATCTTGGAATACCCCAACTGAAGATTGATCGAACAGATCAATCTTCGAATACGCTGGGTGCATGAAGTTTATTCTTGATTGTGACCTTATTGAGCTCCCTGTAATCCAAACACAACTGCAAAAATCCATCTTTTTTCTTGACAAATAGTACCAGAGCTCCCCACACACGTGCACACACACCCAAGCCTCAATGTACATGTATTTATAAACTACATGCACCTAGCGTAGGACTCCTAATATTAGTCCAAGTCCTTTTCAAGTGGGCCTGGTTTAAAATTACTTTGAGCACAAAACAGTTCAACTAGTAATAGTTGTGATCTGATGTAAGCACCTTTTGTCCACCAATGAGATAACTTCTTGTCTCTTCAAATTAATTGTTTTGACCTAGTCGATGTGCACCAAACCAATAATGATATAAAAAGGCATATCTTATTGGGTTCATGTTCCTCAAAGTCCTAATGGTCTTTGATTAATCACGTTTTTAACATTCAAACTACCTCTAGTTAAATTGTTTAAATAATTGCGCTCACAAATGAAATATTGTATCATGGATATTTTACATTCTTGTATATCAACAAAATACAAGAATGTGTAAAAAAAAGAAAGAAGAAAGAAAGGAAAAAGATGTCCTAATGTAGGATGGTTTAGAGAAGGCAAAGGGAAATAGGGTTTCTATGAGAATTGCTTAGTAATCAGATTAAATAATTTTTATGAATCAAATTAAAAAGAAATAATTGATATAATCAGAGAATTCAAAAATCTAAATAAGAGGATGGTTAGAGAAATTCACACCTTTCAGGTTTTCATAAAGTCGAATCGAACGCATGAGCGTGGATGAGCCATTTCGAATTCTTGTTGATGGTCGATTCTTGGTTGCTTCAGTAGAACTTCTAATATGGGAGAAAGAATGTTAGGGTCAAGGTTTATATAATGACTGTATAAAGAATAGAGACTACAAAGGAATTTGAGGTTTTGGTTAGCCATGTGAAGGACTAGAGAAGCAGAAGGATTTGTGTAACACACCGCAGCTACCACCTCTAGAGGAGCTGGAGAGGGTGGAGTAGAGTAAAGCAACATGGGTAAGGGCAAGAAGAAGATGGGATCGACAAAATCTAGCATCAGTCAAAGAGGGGCATCCAATGTAAATAAACACAAGCTTAGCGGATTGGGTATGAGACTGGAGCGGAGTGGGTGACGATGGGTGGTGACGGATCCGTCTGGCGAGCCCGGCCGGCCTGCAGATTAAGGCCCACATGGACCCAGCTATTAGAATAGTATCTCTTGCAATGTAATCCTTTTATTTTCTGTATATTTACATTTTGGCACAAGTCATAGGAGTATAAGAAGTAAAATTGTAAAGAGGAGAAGGACATGAAATAAATTTCTTCCCCAATTATCTCCAACCTTCTTCTCTTCTCTTCTCCATCTCATCTAATCTCTCTCGATTCTCTCTGTTCCCAGTCTATTTTCCGCTTACCTTCCCCAAAATTCTCTCAATTCTACCGATCCATCGGATTGGAGACACCATCATCCCCGACGTCGTCCACAACTCAAAGAAGCCTCATCCTCGCAGGTTTGCGACGAGTTTGGGATACAACAATTTGGTAGCAGAGCGAGGTTGGATCCCAGGGAGCCACATCGAGTATTCTAATCAAGCAATTCTGAGCCAAACCAGCTTCGAGCACCTTGCAGGCAAGGTAATCCCCAACCTACGAGCCTACTCCCTGTCATAGTGTCTAGCTTACCAACTTGAAATGTACCAAGGAAAGAGAAATTAAGTTTCTGATTCATTGATTGAATTAGAACCAGAGCCTCAACATTGCATCATAGGTACCCTTGGCATTTACTATATCTAGGGAAAAAAAAAAGATAGGGGCGAAGAAAGGAAATCGGTTTAAATACCACAATAAGAAGCTTATAGAAGAAGTAGAGATGGCAGAAGGCACCCGACTAAGAGATATATCCGAGCATCTCAATGTTCTGGAAGAGAAGGTGCAGTAACTCACCATAGAGTACAATGACAAGGTTGAGGAAGGGTTACAACAATTTGGTGTCGACTGCAGCAAGAAAATCGGAATACTGGCGCAACAATTGGATAAGATGCAACTGGAAGGGTATAATCGAAGGGTCTAGGATGAAGACAGCCTCGGCGGAGTTAAAATATGTTACCGCCTCACAATGGTGCAAGGCATGCTTGGAGGGCAACTGTTGTGCCATATGACATTATTTCCAGAGGAGTTAGCAAAGGAGGAGAGTACACCGAGGCTAATACAGTAGATGCTACGAACTTATGAAGATGTATTTCAAGAATCAAAGGGCTTACCACCTCGGATAGCACAAGACCACCAGATTCCTTTGCAACCTGAGACGAAACCCATGAACATCAGATCCTATTGCTACTCCTATGAGTAAAAAAATGAGATGGAGAAACAGATCAAGGAGATGTTGTGCGCAACCATCATACAACCCAGCACGAGCCCTTACGCCTCGCCCGTGTTACTGGTTAAGAAAAAGGATGGCAGCTGGCGCTTTTGTGTGGATTACCGACAATTGAACAGGTCCACGATCAAGGATAAATATCCGATACCTCTTATAGATGACCTGCTAGACGAATTGGAAGGCTCGAAGTATTTTTCTAAAGGTTACCTGAGGTCCGGATATCACCAGGTGAGAATGAGTCCAACAGACGTGCATAAGACGACTTTCAAGACACACCGGGGTCAATACGAGTTCCTCGTTATGCCTTTTGGGCTAACGAACGCGCCCGCGACCTTTCAAGCCATAATGAATGAGGTATTCGAACTTTACGAAAATTCGTATTAGTGTTTTTTAACGACATACTCGTATATGGCAAGGACTTGGAGGAACATGCAGGTCACCTGGAGGAGGTACTAAATGTGCTTAGAAGGAATCAACTATTCGCCAAGAAAAGTAAATGTTTTTTTGGGCAAAAACGGGTGGAATATCTGGGGCATCTGATAGTTGAAGAAGAGATAGTTAAGATAGAAGCCATGAAGAAATGGCCGACACCTACCAAGATCAAGGAGTTGAGGGGCTTCCTTGGGCTCACAGGGTACTATAGGAGGTTTATAAAGGGTATGGAGGGATTAGCAAGCTCTTGACGGCACTACTAAAAAAAGACTAGTTTGCATAGAACAATGAGGCAGATAAGGCATTTGAGAGGCTCAAGGGAGTGATGACTTCCGCACCGGTACTCGCCATACCTAATTACACTCAACCCTTCACCATAGAAGTGGATGCGTGCGGGAGTGGCATAGGGATTGTGCTTACACAAGAAGGGCGATCTATAACATACATCAGCAAGGCTATTAGTAAAAAAAATGGGATTATCGACATATGAAAAAGAGTTCTTAGCTATACTATTAGCGGTGTCGAAGTGGAAACACTTCCCTAGTCCACTACCTTTTGTCATAAAAATCGATCACGAGAGCCTAAAGCATCTATTAGAGCAAAAAATCACTACGACCAGTACAAAAAGGGAGGGAAAATATAGCAGCCGACGCCCTCTCCAGAATGAGAAGGGAGGAGGGTCACAGCCAGGCCATATCTGCCATCATCCCCACGTGGGTACAAAAGGTAGCCAAAAGCTATGAAGGAAACCACCAGACACAACAAATCATTGCCGGGCTGCTACTAAGCCCTGGATCCCATCCCAACTATTCCTATAGTCAAGGGGTGCTCAAGTATAAGGACCGAATCTATGTGGGAAAAACAAGGGACTTGAGAGATAAATTGATGGGACAGATGCATGCCTCGGCAATAGGAGGGCTATTCGGAATGAATCACACTTACAAAAGAGCCAAGCAATTGTTCTACTGGCCAGGAATGAAGCAAGAGATAGAGAAGAAGGTCAAGGAGTGTGATCGACGGAACTCCATACGCTAGGTTGCTACAACCACTGCAAATTTCCACACAGGCGTGGCAAGAAATCAGCATGGACTTCATAGAGACCCTACCGAAATCCGAAGGGAAAGATGCAATTTTGGTGGTAGTAGATAGACTTACTAAGTACTCTCATTTCATCTCATTGACACATCTCTATACAGCCGAAAAGGTAGCGAGAGCATTTATGGACACAGCTTATCGACTACACGGGTTACCGAAGGGAATAGTGTCTGATAGGGACAAGGTTTTCACCAGCCAAGTGTGGCAAGACCTATTCAAGCTGCTGGGAGTCAAGCCGCAAATGAGTACAGCGTACCACCCACAATCAGATGGACAAACGAAGCGAGTTAATAGGTCCGTCGAGACTTATCTTCGCTACATGAGTTTCCAGTACCTGCACAAATGCCATAGGTGGTTGGCACTGGCTGAGTGGTGGTACAACACTAACCACAACTCGGCCCTAGGGATTACCCATTTTTTAGGCCCTTTACAGATACCCCCCCCCATACGGTGTAGTGAACTTGGACCTAGACAAAGGGCGGACAGTGAAGGAGTGGAATCAAGAGAGGGAGAAGATGATTCGGGTGCTGCGTGAGAGGCTTCAGGAAGCGCAGAACAGGATGAAGCAAAATGCTGACTGGAGAAGAGTAGATAAAGAGTATCAGGAGGGGGAGATGGTATACATGAAGCTTCAACCATACCGTCAGAGTAGCGTCATCCTGAGGCGCAATCTTAAGCTTACCTCGAGGAATTATGGATCGTATAAGATATTAGCCAGGATCGGCCCTATGGCGTACAAGTTGCAACTGCCGGTGGGCTCGAGGATTTATCCAGTGTTTCACGTATCTCTCCTCAAGCGCGGAGTACCCTCAGCCTCCCAGACTTCACCCACCGTGCCCCTGGTAGGCTAAGGAGGTCAGTTGTTGGCTCAGCCTGAGGGGATACTAGACTGCCGAATGGTTCGCCGTAGAAATAGGGTTGCGACACAAGTCCTCATCAAATGGACCAACTTGGAGGAAGCCGAGGCCACTTAGGAGGACTACCGAAGCACCAAGGCACAATTTCCCGACTTCGACCCTTGAGGACAAGGGTCGATTTAAGGGGGAGGTAGCTGTAACACACTGCAGCTACCACCTCAAGAGGAGCTGGAGAGGGTGGAGTAGAGTAAAGCAACAGGGGTTAGGGCAAGAAGAAGATGGGATCGACAGAATCTAGCATCAGTCAAAGAGGGGCATCCAAAGTAAATAAACACAAGCTTATCGGAGCGGGTACGAGTCTGGAGCGGAGCGGGTGACGACGGGTGGTGACGGATCCGTCTGGCGAGGCCGGCCCGCCTGCAGATTAAGGGCCATATGGACCCAGCTATTAGAATAGTATCTCTTGCAATGTAATCCTTTTATTTTCTGCATATTTACATTTTGGCACAAGTCATAGGAGTATAAGAAGTAAAATTGTAAAGAGGAGGAGGACATGAAATAGAATGTTTCTTCTTCCCCAATTATCACCAACCTTCTTCTCTTCTATTCTCCATCTCATCTAATCTCTCTCAATTCTCCCTGTTCCCATTCTATTTTCCGCTTACCTTCCCCCTAGATTCTATCGGCCCATCGGATTGGAGACACCATCATCCCCGTCGCCGTCCACAACTCAGAGAGGCCTCATCCTCGCAGGGTTGCGACGAGTCCGCGATACAACAATTTGATGACCACATGATCTCGCAGAGATGTAGATGGCCGTTGTGAAGGAGTAGGGAGAAAAAGCGAAAGCTTGATTTTTTCTTTTTCTTTTTATGTTGGATTCTCTCTCTCTCTCTCTCTCTCTCTCTCTCTCTCTCTCTCTCTCTCTTTTTCCTGGTTTGATGTCTTTCATGCCCCGGAAAGGTACGACAGACGGGAGGGAGAGTAAGTTGCTATCTCCTTCTATTGGTTGCATCGTGGCCTTTGTAGATAAGTTGATCTCGATTGTTCTCTATTTTTTGTGATGGATCCAACCACTAATATTAAAATCGGAATAAAAGAGATGACGAAGAGGAAGAGAGAAATATCATTAATAGGACTTGCTCCCGTTGCAGACTCGTATGGTTGACGCTTTTGTGAAGGTAAGGAAAATTATAAGAAATTTAATAACTCAATTTTTATTAACAGAAGCAGGCTTTGCAATAGAGACTTGATCCTTATTTGTAGAATAAGCATCATACAACTAGGAATCCTAATAAAAGGAAATTGAACAAATCTCATAGTAGAATTCGAAAGTCCTAAAAAGAAATAAAATTCTAAAAGCTTCCTTTCAAGAATCCGTCACGCCCCGAGATTCACCATTTATGATTGGAAAAGAGTGGTCCCTTTTTCTTTTCTTTTTTTTTTTAAAAAAAAAAAAAAAAATAGAGTTTGCGCAATCAGTCACCACTCAAGTTTTAAAAGGATAAATACTACAACCTAGGACGTGCACAGATCTGCCACGTGCATAGAGTTTCTCTATCCAAACGGACAGAGTCTTCCCTATACATGCACGGCTACGAGCATGATACAACACAACATTCACAAACTGTTCACTAAACGGCATAATCCTTGAAACTCCATTTTTATAAAACCATTTTGAAATCCGCAATAAAAAACCAATATGTAATAGAATCAAGATTTATCATTAATCATCACCAAAATTGCACATCAAATCTTCAATCATAAAAAGAAAACATAAAAAAGGACCGGCGACTAAAATTAATTAATTAATCGAGTCTAACAGGAATCAGATTCAATGAGAATCCAAAAATAAGGACCGGCGACTCAGATTCAAGGAGAATTCAATAATAAGGATCAGAATTGGGTGTCCAAAGAAACCACTCGATAACCAGACAATTGGGCATCCAAAGAAGCAACCAATGGTCTTAGAGACTTGTTGTTTAGTTGGTTGGCCGACAATTGACACTTGAAAAAGCCGTTTGTTGGTCACCATGGCATAGGCCCGATTTTGTGGTTGGCATTTGAGTGTCCAAAGAAATCATCCGAGAAACCAGTGTTGAGGTTGTTGGGACATTTTTTCGAGCATTTGCTGTAATGCGCCTTAAGTCGATCGCGATTGACTAACACTCGCGAAGGATTTGGATTCCAAAGAAATGGAGAGCTAAAAGCCCTCTTATTATTATTATTATTTTTTCCTTCGAGAATGTCATCAGAACATCGATGTAAAGCTTACAAGCTGCATTGAGGGACAATGGTGGTGCTAAAGATCAACAGCAATGGTGGCAGGGCGGCAAGAAAAACGGCTGCAGCAGCTCTAGCGGCAATTGCGCAGCCTTTGCAGTGCAGCAGTTGCAGTAGCTTCAGCAACACTAGCAACGGCTGCAGCTGCTTCAGCATTAGCAGTGGCCACACAGCAACCGCAGCAGCATTGACAGCAGCCACAGTAGTCTTAGCAGCAATTGCAGCAGCTGCAGCAGCACCGGCAGCAGCAGCAGCAGCAGGAGCATTAGCAATAGCAGGTGCAGCGAGAATCATATCAAGTGACAATAGTGGATTGGGGCATTGGCAGCGGAAGAGCAGTGGCGAGCCTCATTAACCGAGGATTCCGGATCAAGCAGAGGGATCCGAAGAAAAGGAGGGTAATTTGCCCTACTTCCCTCTCCCTTTGAAGATGTTGATGCGATGTTCACCGACTAGTTGGCGCTCATGGGCAAAGCAGCAGTGGTGAGCAGGGGAAAATTGGCAATGGCGTGTGCTGCAGCAACATGCACTTGGATCGAAGATGGTAACAATGACGCATGTTGTGTTGAGTGGCGTTGGCATGCACACTGAGTCAGCACACGTGGGAAGATCAGCAATGGTGCACTCAGACTAGATCCTTATCACTTTCATATTGCTTAGAGTTTGCATGAATCCATATTTCATCCTTATCTTCTAAAATTTGCTGATTTGGAAGCCTCTCTTTCTTATCCTCGTCCTGTTTCAATTTATAAATTTGATTTAGCTCGGTCCAAATGATCCAAATTGCTTAGATGAACTACACCCAACAAGTACAGCTCTCAAGTTCCTAGCTTTTAGGAATGTCTTCTCAATAAAGATTCTATGAACGATTCATTTAAGTAATTTGCACTGCTAACAATAAATACGAATATAACTTTCCCTTAATTAAAATACAAAATGGCCTAAGTCACCAATTGGCTTTACGGTATATGACTAACAATTTGTTCATAGTATTGTTAGATCGCTCTATTTCACTTCTTTAGACCACTGTAAGCTTGTACTTGTTGGCATCCTTACTGGGTAATCAGCACAATACATGATACATTATTGTGGTAACAATAACATGCAATCATGGCCACATTGGTCTTATGGCTTAAGATTGTATCTGTGGCCAAGAACATCTTTATTTGAGGCTTTTGAAAGCTCTGGAAAGTGCGGCAGAAACGTAGAGGTGTTTTTTGCATTAACAACTGTGTTCCATAAAATTTCCTTCCGTAGCTTTACTCTCAATGCATATCTTTCGAATACAATGCCTTTTTTTGCTTTCTTTTGGAGAGAATTGCTTCCTTGTTGATTGAATTATTTTTGATATGATATGATCTCTGTTCAAGTATGTTAAATATCTTTATTCATGAAGAAACTTAAATTTATTAGAGGTCTTTTATTTACTGTATTGCCTCTTTTCTCTCTCATTCTTCAGCTTGCATTTCTCAATTTACAAGCTAAGTTGGAAGCTGACATTTCGAACATACAGCAAAATATTGCACAAAAAGATGTGGAACTCCGTACAGCTGAGGAGGAACTTATCGGATTAAAAGAGGTATGCCACATCCTTTTCAATTTTCCAGATGTTGCATGCGCTCAGATGTCTTTCTATTATCCATAGTAGGAGAGGTCCAACTTGACCATATTGTGTTGTGAGGGTGGAGTCTCTTTGCTTTGTTGGAACTATTGACTGATGTTTATCGGTTCTGATGAAACTGATGTTAAAATTGTGATTAGGGTTCTAACTTCCCTAACCTCAAAGAGATATATTTGTATATTAATATTTTTACAACTAGGTCCCTGACACAATGCAAAATTACAAAATTATAAAAGAACAACACTCCCCCTCAATATGGTGCATAAATATTTCTGATGCCCATCTTGTACGCAATGTTATTGAAGATTGTTCTCCCAACTCCTTTTGTGAGAATATCAGCTAATTGATCACTTGACCTCACAAATGGAATGCATATGATGCCCTTTATCAAATTCTCTTTGATAATATTCCAGTCGATCTCAATGTGCTTTGTTCTATCATGTTGTACCGGATTGTGCGCTATATTAATAGCTGCTTTATTGTCACACGTATAGTATTGATTGTTTCTCATCTGCCATACTAAGCCCTTGCATAAACCTTCTAAGCCATAGAATTTCACAAACACTTTGAGCAATAGCTCTACATTCAGCTTGTGCACTAGATTTGACAACTACATCTTGTTATTTGCTTCTCCAAGTAACCAAATTTCCACGTACAAAGGTACAATATCCAGAGGTTGATCTTCTATCGTCTGGTGATCCTGTCCAATCAGCATTAGTGAAGAATTCATTCTTCAAATGACCATTTATAGAAAATAGAAGTCCTCTTCCCAGGGCCGATTTCAAGTATCATAGAATACGATAAATAGCATTAAAATGTGATACTCTCGAATCATGCATATACCGGCCAACCACACTAACCGCATAAGAAATGTCAGGTCGTGTGTGAGATAAGTATATCAATTTACCCACTAACCTCTGGTATCTTTCCTTGTCTACTTATTTTCCAATTTTACTTTCCAAGCGATGATTCACTTCTATTGGCGAATCAACTGGTTTGCACCCTAAAATTCCAGTCTCTTGAAGTAAATTCAGCACATATTTTCTTTGAGTGACAAAAAATCCTTTGTTAGATCTCCCCAGCTCAATTCCTAGAAAGTATCTTAAGTTCCCAAGGTTTTTTATTTCAAATTCCTTAGTCAAGTAGCCTGTCAGTTCATTCATTTCTTGTGGGTCATTTCCGGTGATTACTATATTATAAACATAAACAATGAGAATGGTGATTTTGCTCTTGTATTTATTGATGAACATAGTGTGGTCAACATCACTTTGTTTATATTTAAAAGTTAACATTGCTAAAATCCAAGGAATAAAGTGCCGTGGCACGGGGGCGTGCCGTTGTCCGCCTGGCACAGTACAGTATGGGCACACTTCTGTGCCGACACGTGGCACGCTTGCATGCCGATGGATACGCATGACCTCCCAGTGGCACGCTTTTTTTATGGTTTTTTTGTTCCCAATAAGCTTTTATAATGTTATTTTGAAAGATATAATCAAATAATTATGAATATTCACTATATATAACTTACTATACAAATTAATTAATATAGTGGTAAGTTTTTTTAAATGTAAAAAAAAATTATACCTCATAGAAAATAAAAATTAAAATATAATAATAAAATTTATAAGTAAAATTTATTTAAGAAAGTTAGAAAAAGAACAACATGATGAAAAAAAACAATATGAGTAATAAATTATATGACAAATAAATTAAACAAATTTAAGTATCAATTCATTTAATTTAACTTTTAATTTTATTAGTATTTTTAATTTTTTAAATTTAAAAATAAAATTATTTTTATCGCAAATCTTACATAAAATACTAGATCTATCCAAAATAATTAAAAATTTAATTATATAATAATTAAATGAAGTATATCTATTTTCAACTTTTTATAAACTACTGATAAAAAATTATCTAATTATATATATATTTTTTTAAAAAAATTACAAATTTAAAATATTCAAATAAAAAAAAATTACGGATACAAAGGCCAATCCCCAAATTTTTTTTTTCAAAAAAAAATCGAATGAAGGACATAAGGACCTATAAAAAAAAATCTACCAAAAGAAAAAAAAAACAGATAAAAAACACAAAAACCCACCAAATAAATAAATAAATAAATATTTTTTTTTAAAAAAAAATAATCAAAACTGAAATAGAAAGAGAGAGAGAGAGAGAGAGGGGGGGGCGGCAAGAAAAAAAGAAAAAAAAAAAGTGGCACAAAAAAAAAAGAAGAAAAAAGAGCGGCACGTGCGGCCCGTGCTGTCCGATACCCACGCGAGTATCGCGCTGTCTCGCGCGATACCCGCGAGGGTATCGCGGCACGGGGAGTGCTGTGGCACCCCCCTGTACCGTGCCCCCATACGTGCCGAGCGGCATGGGGCGGCACTTAAAACCCAGCTAAAATCTATCAAACCATACTCTTGGTGATTGTTTCTGGCCATATAATGCCTTTTTTAGTCTACAAACCTTTCCAATATTGTTTTGAGTCAAGAAGCTTGGAGGTATCTTCATATATACTTCTTGTAAATCTTCATGTAAGAATGCATTTTTTGCATCCAGTTTTTGTAAATTCCATCGTAGATTTGCAGCACATGAGAGAAGGACACGAATGTAATTCAATTTTGCCACCGGAGCAAAAGTCTCTTGATAATCAATCCGGTTTGTCTAGGTGAATCCTTTTGCCACCAATCTTGCTTTGTACCTATCCATTGAGCCATCGGCTTTATATTTCACTGTGAAAATCCATTTACATCCTACTGTCCTTTTTCCCGCTGGAAGATCAACTAGTCCCCATGTATTATTTTTTTTGAGTGCCCTCATTTCTTTATTCATAGCTCCTTTCCATTTAGGATCCATCAATGCCTCTTTCTAATTATGTGGAATTAACGCAAAAGACAAGGACGAAACAAAAGCTCTATATGAAGGTAATAAAGATGCATAAGAAACAAAATCAAAAATACGATATTTACTTTTATTTCGAACACCTTTTCAATGAGCAATAAAAACATCAAGATCATCAAAAGAGTGTGTAAGGTTAACAATAGAATATGAAGGATGCGAAGGATCAACAAAGGAATGTGAAGGGTACTCTCATTGTTCTTGATTAGATACCTAGAGTGGATTCGGAACTGGAGTCAAGGACGGCGCCAGACTGCGCCGTTTGGCTAGGTGATGAGTGCATGATGGTTTTATGCTTCCTCTCCTCCATTTATAAACTTGTCACTCTCCACAATTCTCTTTGTCAATCTTATCGATGTGCATTTGTTGTCATTCTCAGAATCACAATAGAAGCTCTCGGGAGCGTCAATAGATTTGCCGTATGTACAAGACTTTTCTGCACATACGAAGCGTCCAAACAGGAACCTGTCTCAAGATAAGCAGTCCTAGGAGTCCACAACTAAAACAATGATCCTATGGGACTACAACTAAATAAGCACAGGTATCAGAGTAAATGAGACAACTATATTGATATACAACCAAGGAATTAAGTGCCGTGGCATGGGGGCGTGCCGCTCTCCGCCTGACATGGTACGGTATGGGCACGCTTCCGTGTCGACACGTTTCCATGCCGATGGATATGCATGACCTTCCAGTGGCACGCTTTGGCACGTTTTTTTTTTGTTTTTTTTATTCCCAATAAGCTTTTATAATATTGTTTTGAAATGTTTAGTCAAAAAATTATGAATATTGGCTATATATAGCTTATTATACTCACCAATTAACATACTAATAATTTTATTTATATATAAAGTACAACTATACCTCATAAAAAATAAAAATAACAATATAATAATAAAATTGACAAGTATAATAAATATTTAACTATGTGTTTATTGTAAAACCATGTGTTTAAAAAAAAAAAAAAAAATCTCGGCACGCTTGGCACGGTACGGGCGATACCCAATGGGTATCGCTCTGCCCATTGGGTATCGCCGAGACGGGGGGGGGGGGGGGGGGGGGCGGGGGTAGATACCCCCCCGTACCGTGCCCCTATTGTAGAGGCACGGTACGTGCCGAGCGGCACGGGGCGACACTTAATACTTTCTAATACAACACTGTACATACATATACATCAAACCAGATGTCATACATATACAAAAAATTTGCATATACAAAATTGCTGCACCTGCAGCTACATGTATAGCGTATATCTACATCCATAGCTGCGGTCCTCTCTAGCTCAAGCACATAGTAGGATACGCTATCTAGCCAGCCCATGGCAAGGATTAAAGTGCCGTGGCACAGGGGTGTGCCGACCGTTGTCTGGCACGGTACAGCACAAGCACGCAAGTGCCGTGGCACAGGGGTGTGCCGACCGTTGTCTGGCACGGTACAGCACAAGCACGCAAGTGCCGTGGCACAGGGGTGCCAACACAGGGCACGCTTACGTGCCAACACAGGGCACGCTTACGTGCCGACGGGCACGCACAACCTCCGAATGACACACTTTGGTACGGTCTTATTTTATTTTTTTGGTCCAATAAGACTTTATAATGTTATTTTAAAAGTTTTTGAGTAATAATTATAAATTTTTGCTATGTATTGATTTGTCTTGATCTAATGTCAATAATAGCTTACTTACTAGTTAATAGCTTAATATAGTAGTAGTTTTCTTTATATGTGAAGTAAAATATAACTATATCTCATAGAGATAATTTTTTTATAAAAATTTATAAGATCCATTCATATTGATTCTCTGAAGGACCATATGATGACTAGACTAAACTAGAATAGGACTGCAAGTGCATTGATAGTTCCCTTTCATTTTCAAATTTTTTAAAAATATTTATGAAAAAATTGAAAAAAATTATTTTTTCTAATTTTTTTTTTAAAATTGTAAGATCTGGACATGAAAATTTAATAATAAACCATACGATGAATAAACTAAGAAAGTTTATAATAAAAATTTATTAACTTTTAAAAATATTTTGATTTATCTTTTATTTTTTTAGAATTTTAAAAATTATAAAGTATAAATCGGAGAAAATTATTATTTTTTTAATTTTTATGCGAAATTTGCAAGATTCATCCAAGAATATTACTTTTTCTTAAATTTAAATAAAAATTTGTGAGATCTATTTATGAAAATTTAACAATAAACCATATGACATATACATTAAGCAAATTTAAATATCAATTGTTTCTATTTAATTTTTGATTTTATTAGAATTTTCATGTTTCTAAATCCAATAATAAAATTTTCAAAGTTAAGAATATCTTAGATCTCGCACAAAATGCTAAATCTATCCAAGAAAATTAAAAATGGATCATATAATGACTAATTCATGCGAATGTATTTTCAGATTTTTGTAAATTGTTAATAAAAATTTGTATAATTTCATATTTCTTTACAAAAGAAACTTTACAAGTTAAATATATTCTAAAAATATGCAAAAAAAATTAAGTACTAAATTTTTTAACAAATAATTAGATCTTCCATTTTGCTATTTCGTTACTTTTTCTTTTAAGATAGAAATGATCAAAGAATAATAAGAGATTGAAAGAAGAAATTAAAGAAAAAATTATCAGAAAAAAGGGAAGGAAAAAATAGAAAGGAAAAAAATAGAGGAAGAGATGTAGAGGAAAGAAAAGAGAGCGCAGAAGAGAAAAAAAAGGTAGAAATGAAAAGAAGAGATAAGATGAGAGGGATAAAACTCTATGCGAGAAACCCAAAAAAAAAAAGTTCAAAGTAAAAAAAATATATTAAAAACAGTGCCTATGTGGGTACGCAGCAGCACGTGCTGTGATACCCTTTGGGTATCGCTTTGTCTCGTTCAATACTCAGAGGGTATCGCGGCACAAGGGGACCAAGAGTGTGATGAACTGGGACCCTGTGGTAGTGGTATTGTGGGTTTGGAGGGCTTTGACCATACCTTTTCGGTGTGTCGGAGTCCTCGGTTCATCAAATGGACATGAAAAATGGATCCAGCGCGAAAAATCGTGAAAAATGTACTATTTCTGGGTATTTTGGAGGTAAATCTGAGTTTTGGGTGCATACTGTGCTGTAGGCCGGGCTCACAGCGGGGCGGAGCAGGCGGGCGCACGGGCGTGCGCCAGCGCGGTGCGCCGCAAGGAGCACACCGAGCTGGACCGGGCTCGCGGCGATGGAGCGGCGACCGGTGCACAGCGCGTCTACCGGAGGCCGCAGCGCGCGCCAGCGCTGCATGCGCGTGGCACGCGCTGCGGGCGGGTCCCTGCGGGCTTGTCGCAGCGCGGTGCGCCACCTGTCTGGTCACACTGCAATGGTCCGACCCGCCTTGCGCGGGATTCGGAGCAAGGGAGCTGTGGAGAGTAGTATGTGTGGTGTTGTGGTGCACCTTAAGGCAATTGTTAGAGCTGGTTAAGGCTATTTAAGGGAGCCTAACTGCAGTCTTTTTACCTTTTTGATCTCTTCTCCTTCTCTAGTTACTTGGGAGATCAAAAGAGGAGCTCCACACCTTTCCCCTTCATCAAGGAATCACCATTGTTGGAGCTTGGTCATTGCTGGTTCATGGTTTCACTTCGTCGCATTTTCTTCCCGGAGGCCTCCAGAGCAGTAGGAGTGGAATTTTAAGGTCATTCTTGCGGGGTTCTCTTCACAACTTCAAGATCTTCAACTTTCGTATTGAAGAGGGGACCTAATTGGAGCTCTAAACCAGATAAATATAGTGATCTTTGAAGCATTTGTTTTCAGTTGTGGATTCTGAGCAGTGGTTAGTGATTTTACTCCCCTGGGATGTACAAATGGAATTTTAAGTTGATTTTTGCTGGAAAATTTCCAGGACTTAGAGAGCTTCAATTTTCTTATTTGCTGGAACTTCAAATTTGGACTCTAAAATAGGTAAATTAAACCATTTCTGGGACTCTTGTGTACAGCTGAGATTTTGGACCTAGTTTTGAGTCATGCATAGTGTTTTTGCTCCCTAGGACTGAAGAAGTTGAGTTTTGGGCTCATTTTTGTGGGGAATTCACCAGGACTCAGAGCCCTACATTTTTTCGTGTTGAAGAGGAGGGCTAAATCTTGCTACAAACCAGGTAAATTTCATCATCTTTGAAGCCCTTTGTTCAGATTGCAGTTTTTGACAGCATGTGGTAATTGTAGGTTTTCTCCTTGCTCCCTTGGTGAAATATTGAAATTTAAGTTGGGTTTTCTTTTAGACTTCAAGAGGAACAAATTGATACCTTAATCATGAAATTTGGATAAGAATTGATACACCATCTCTAAGTTCTTTTCAGTCCCATTGCTGCTGAAAATCTGCATGTATGTTGGAATGGCTCATATAGTAAATTGAGGGTTGAGTATGATTTCGTGGTTAATTGTGATTGTGGGGGTTAACTTTAAGGGATGGTTATAATCTCAGATGCAAGATGAACAATTTTACTTTTGGGTTCAACTTGTAAAGGCATTTAAATTGGAAGTTATAGCAAGCTGAATCTCAGCTTATAATTCTGCATCGGAAATTGGGTTAGTAATGCACTTTAGTAATTTTTCTCCAAGCAGGAATCTCAAGAGAAAGGCAAGTTGTTGGAAAGCCATCGAACAGCATATTGTGATCGCCAAAACTCTACGTGATTGGATTCCAGCCATTGGGCTAACAGGTGGGTTGTTGAGCACATTGAAATTGTGGCCTACAAGTCGACTCAACCAAAAGTGCAACTTTGTGTGATGCTTACTATCTATATGGGTTTAATCATGCTTATATCTAAGTTTCTTGTTGAGAACTATATTGATCATGTGTGAGAACTATTCCTTGGTATCTAGACATATTGATAGGCCATATCTCTTTTATTCATGTTATACTATTCATGTTGGAATCAAACTTAGGAGAAAACCCTTTTCTTTTCTCTTATGCTATTTATTGCTCGGGTTAGTGAGCAGGGACGGGGATAGTATAGCTATGTTGTTGAGTCGGGTGGGATAGCACCAGATTATCGACTTGGGATTTGTTTCGGCAACCGCGGATTGTGGGCGGTTGAACCGATTATTGAGTCGGGTGGGATAGCACCAGATTGTCGACTCGGGATTTATTTCGGCAACCGCGGATTTTGGGCGGTTGAGCCGATCAGTTTATGCATCGGTTGGGCCGGGTATTGCATTGTGGATAGAGTGAGTCTCCACTTTGAGCATAGCGTCGACTTTTGCCTGCTTGACTGAGATACTTGACAGAGCTGTTGGACATGGGTTACTTATTGACTCGAGCGGGTCGGTCCCCTCGAGTGCCACTCCGGAGTAGGCGAGACCAGTGTGACGCCCCCAATAGTCCCACATCGGATGTGGATGGATTTATGATTGGGTTTATATGAGACTTGGACACTAGTAATAATAACTGGGCTTAAGCATTTTGGGCTGTGGTTTGGGCCCAACAAGTTATTATTGCTAGTGGGCCGGGTCGTTACATTTTAACGACCCGGCCCACTAGCAATAATAACTTGTTGGGCCCAAACCACAGCCCAAAATGCTTAAGCCCAGTTATTATTACTAGTGTCCAAGTCTCATATAAACCCAATCATAAATCCATCCACATCCGATGTGGGACTATTGGGGGCGTCACAGACTCCCCCCGTTTAGGCCTGACGTCCTCGTCAGCCCAAACACACACAAGCCCAAGATCACCAGGCGATGTGAGACTCGTCTCGCTAGCCCTGTCATCTAGACCCAGGCTCAGCCGAGACTCATCACACACTTCCGGCTGGTTATTGGCTCTGATACCAAATGTAACGACCCGGCCCACTAGCAATAATAACTTGTTGGGCCCAAACCACAGCCCAAAATGCTTAAGCCCAGTTATTATTACTAGTGTCCAAGTCTGATTTAAACACAAAAAAAAAAAAAAAATTTCAGACCTGATTTTTAAACTCGGGGCGTGACAGATTAGATGGTATCAGAGCCTGAGTAGATAGATTGGATACTGATATATCTGTTGATCTCTGATGATGATTTTTAGCCGTGCATGTATAGGGGAGTCTCTGTCCTCGGGGCAGAGAGTCTTCTATACGTGTGGCGGTCTGTTGCGCCCAGTTTGCAAACTCTGATTTCAAAAAAAAAAAAAAAAAAAAAAAAAAATTTTACCGGATTTTACCGAGTTATTTCAGACCTGATTTTTAAACTCGGGGCGTGACAGATTAGATGGTATCAGAGAAATAGGTATACGGTACCTAGGAAAAGATGATTAGGAACTGGGCTTAAGCATTTTGGGCTGTGGTTTGGGCCCAACAAGTTATTATTGCTAGTGGGCCGGGTCGCTACATTTGGTATCAGAGCCAATAACCAGCCGGAAGTGTGTGATGAGTCTCGGCTGAGCCTGGGTCTAGATGACAGGGCTAGCGAGACGAGTCTCACATCGCCTGGTGATCTTGGGCTTGTGTGTGTTTGGGCTGACGAGGACGTCAGGCCTAAACGGGGGGAGTCTGTGACGCCCCCAATAGTCCCACATCGGATGTGGATGGATTTATGATTGGGTTTATATGAGACTTGGACACTAGTAATAATAACTGGGCTTAAGCATTTTGGGCTGTGGTTTGGGCCCAACAAGTTATTATTGCTAGTGGGCCGGGTCGTTACAACCAGGTTGTTGTACCGGCATTGAGAGTGATACTTGGACCGGGTTGTTGTACCGGCGTTGAGATTGAGCTATATACCGGGTTGTTGTACCGGCGTGAGATTGAGCTCTATACCGGGTTGGTGTACCGGTTGTTGAGATTGATTTATACAGGCAAGTCTGGGCCTATACAGGACCATTTGATTGGGTTATACTTTGGCAGTCATCTTTCCATGATGCATATATATATATATATATATATATATATATATATATATATATATATATATATATATATATATATATTTGAGATCATACAGTTGAGGATATCATGTAGCTCAGTAGTTGTTTTCTATGAGTTATGCATGTATATATTTGAGATCATACAGTTGTGGATATCATATAGCTCAGTAGTTATTTTCTATCAGTTATGCATGTGTCTATTTGAGATCATACAGTTGAGGATATCATATAGCTCAGTAGTTGTTTTCTATGAGTTATGCATGTGTCTATTTGAGATCATACAGTTGAGGATATCATATGGCTCAGTAGTTGTTTTCTATGAGGCATGCATGGATCTATTTGAGATCATACAGTTGAGGACATTATTGGTACACGAGGGTAGTGATACATTCATTCATACATACACTTGCTATTATTCAGTTGGCATCGGGCACAGCAGAGTAGTCTTCTTCCAGCTTTTATTGTTATTTCATCTTACCATCTCCTACTTTGCCCTTTCGGTAGACTCGGTGGGTAGGTCGGAGGTTCGATGATTTACCCACTGAGAACTGCTTGTTAGTAGTTCTCACACCCGTTGTTGCTCCCCAGTGATCTTTTCAGGAGCAGTGGTACCGGCTGAGCGCGGCAAGAGAGTCGCGGACTAGATAGAGCTTCACCCCGATGGTTCTGATAGTGGTTGTCCTATAGTTTATTTATTTCTTCTAGTCTTTTTATGTACCCTGACTACTGTATATTTTTGGTTTGGTTGGAGCCACCTTGATGTATTTATGTCAGTTCTGGAGTTGTATTTCTTTTGTGAGAGTTGTATGTTATGTCAAAAGTTGTATTATTAGAGTTGTTGTAGACCTGTTTTATGGTGATGATGATGATGATGATGTTGATATGTTGGAGTTGTTTATGTTGGGGTGGTATATGTGAGAGTTGTACATTTTGGAGTTTTTCTTTTGTGGGAGTTGTTAGTTGTTTAGTACTTATGGTTGGCTTTGGGAGCGGTTATTTGTAGTAGTGCTGGTGGAGTGGTGTTATTATTTTGATGTAGAGAGCTATGTAATATTTGTGTTTGGTTTTGTTTTATACAGTAGTTTATGTTTACTCCTCGCTCTGCACCACTTTTTGTGGCTATACTTCCTCTTGTATATCATATTGATTGCTTGGGTTATGTATCGCTGCGTATATGTGGGAAATACTGCATATACAGTGGTTCTATTGCTGCCCTCGAGTTCTGGTTTACACTCGGGGTGTGACAAAGAGAGATCCTTCCTGTACCGTGCCCCCTAATTGGTGGCACGATACGTATCGCCCCGTGTCGTAAGGCACGGGTGGATACTTAATTCTTTGGCCCATGGTCACCTTACCTCGCTCAGATGCTTGTGCTGAAGACTCAAAAATAAAAATAATAAATGGAGGGCATGGGAACTACATACATGTGGTGCACCGGCTTTCGCTAAAGTAGCAAAGTGCTGCTAAGTCACCTTGAACATGTGTAAAAACATGATTAAAATGAGTTAGAGTAGGTTTGGTTCGAAGCAACATGCATTTGGACCAAAGTTGAGTCAGAAAATAGGCGAAAAGAACTCAAATTGGAGTTCTGAGCATTTTCGGGCGCCCTAAACAGGGTGCGGGCCCCCTGTCCGTACTTTCGAACTCCCAACCCGAGAGTTGGAATTTGGTGCGCGCGGGCTTTCGGACGCCCGGGGTGTCCTGCAGGCGCCTGGATCGACAGTAGCGGGCGCAGGTAAGGGCGCCTTAGAGAGCCAGCGGGCTATAGCCGCGAAGTTTCGGACGCCCGGAACAGGGTCGTGGGCGCCCGAAACGCGCGGACACTGACATGGGTCAGTGATAAATAGGGATTTTTCTTAGGAACCCCAGAGTCTTAACTTAGGATAAAGATGAAAAGAAATGTAAAATGCTCCTCCGGATTTGAGATTCGTCAATTGGGAGCATGACTCTTAGGGTAGAGGCCCATCGGACGAGGTACATCCGGAAGAATTAAAAGGTGAAAAAGTATTAAAAGAAAAAGGTAAATGTCCATGAGACATGCAATGACCCTAGGGGCAAAAGAGAATGTAAAATGTACGTTCGGATTTGAGACTCGTTAATTGGGAGCATGACTTCTACGGTAGAGGCCCATCGGATGAGATACTTTCGAAAGGTTAAAAGTGACAAGTGCCAATAGGAGAGTGCGAGTGTATATCGACTCTCGGTGTGAATGAGTGCCAAGGTGCCTTAGCTCATTCATGGCAAGCTATGATAAATATGAAACTTAAAGCAAAATGAGTAAAGTAACCGAGTGCGGTTGGGTTAGACATGACCCATGAGTAGCAGCATAATGGCCAGGATACAGTTGAGTAGCTTAGTGTGGCATGATTTAGCAGCATTATAGCATTGAGCATGAGCTAGTAGTGTAGCGATTTCATACCTGCATACTAGTGTAATATTTTCTGCTTTCCCTATTAGCTTGCTACTAATGCTTCCACTGGACCAAGAGGTATAGAGCATGTTTTTCGGTGGATGAACCCACTTGAAACTATTCGTAGTTCTCACACCCTGTTGGTTTCCACTTTTTGCAGATCTATGTACAACCGGTGAGCAAGGAGTTAAGTATCCATCCGTGCCTTACGGTATGGAGCGATACGTATCGTGCCACTAATTAGGCGGCACGGTACAGAGGGGGTCTCTTTTGGCCCTCCTGTGTCACGATACCCTCTGAGTATCGAACGAGATAGAGCGATATTCAGAGAGTATCACGGTACGTGCCGCTGCGTGCCCACACAGGCACAGTATTTTTAATTTTTTTTTTTACTTCGACCTTTTGCATTTTTTGGTTTCTTGCATAGACCTGTATCCCTCTCTCATCTATTTTCTTCTTTTCACTTCTACCTTTTCTTCTATTCTGCGCTTTCTTTTCTTTTCTCTCACATCTCTTATTCTATTTTTTTTCCTTTCTATTTTTTTCTTCTCTTTTTTCTTATAATTTTTTTTAAAAATTTTTCCTTTCAATTTTTATTATTTTTTATCACTTCGATCTTAAAAGAAAATGTAAAGAAATAGTAAAATCGAAGATCTACTTATTAGGTAAGTTAAGAAATTTACAACTTAAATTTTTTTTTTAATACATTTAGAATATATTTAACTCGTAAAGTTTCTTTTGTAAAGAAATATGAAATTATATATATTTTTATTAACAATTTACAAAAATCTGAAAATATATCCAATTGATTTAATCATTATATGGTCCATTTTAAATTTTTTTGTACGGATTTAGTATTTTGTGCGAGATTTAAGATATTCTTAACTTTGACAATTTTATTATTAGATTTAGAAATATAAGAATTCTAATAAAATCGAAAACTAAATAGAATCAATTGATATTTAAATTTTCTTAATGTATATATATCATATGGTTTAATGTTAAATTTTCATAAATAAATTGCACAAGTTTTCTTATTTAAATTTAAGAAATTTTATTTTTTGAACTTGCAAATTTTTCATAAATTTTTTTTAAAAATTAATTTTCTCGGATTTATATTTTATAAATTTTAAAATTCTAAAAAATAAAAGATAAATTAAAAATTTTTAAAAGTTAATCAATTTTTATTATTGAGTAATTTATTCATAGTATGGTTTATTATTAATTTTTTATGAACAGATTTTATAATTTTTTAAAAATTTTTAGAAAAAATAAATTTCTTTAATTTTTCATAAATATTTTATAAAAATTTGAAAATGAAAAGAAAGTATCAGTGTACTTGGGGTCTCATTCTAGTTTAGTCTAGTCATCATATGATCCTTTATCGAATTAATACAAATGGATCTTGCAAATTTTTATAAAAATTTAAAGAAAAAAATAATTTTTTCTATGAGCTGTACTTGTAGTTAACTTTCACCTATAAAGAAGACTACTACTATATTACGCTTTTAACTAGTAAGTTAGTAAGCTATTATTGACATTAGATCAAGACAAATCAATACATAGCCAAAATTTATCGATATTACTCTAAAACTTTTAAAATAACATTCTAAAGCCTATTGGACAGAAAAAACTAAAATAAGACCGTGCCAAAGCGTGCCAGTAGGAGGTTGTGCGTGCCCGTCGGCACGCATGCGTGCCATGTGTCGGCATGCATGCGTGCCATGTGTCGGCATGCAAGCGTGCCTGTGCCGTATCGTGCCAGGCAACGTCCGGCACACCCCCGTGCCGCGGCACTTTAATCCTTGCCGGTGAGGCACACGAGAGGGGTAAGGGCCTAGTAGTATAAAGACCTAGAGGGGCTAGTGGGATTTTATCCTTTTTTGCATTTGAGTGAACCTTGTATTTTCTGAGGAAAGAAAAAGAGAAAAATTGTAATTAAATGATATATTGAGATATTCACTCTTGTACCCTTTACTTGCAACTTATTATAACTATTTGTTTAAAGTTGATTGTTTATAGTTTAGTAGTCTACTCTTATATAGTTATCTCACTATACACTTTGTATGGCTTGAAATGGTTACCGTTCCTTTCGGGTATAGGAGAGGTCATGCCTGATTGGCGGGTCTGTTGGCGTGCCCGAACCGACCAAATTGGCGGCCACAATAGTCTCCAGTGGGTAATAGCTGCCAACCACGACAATCTACACCACTAGGTCTACTAGAGACAAAAATATGAGATAACTACTGAATTGTAAATAAGCAGGGTATAAGCTGAAATGAATCTACCACTATCATGCCTTTACTAAGCTATTAAAACTTGTAAATCATGATCATGAGTCTCATGCATCAACATGATACCATATATCCAAACAATGATAATAATCCAATCATATCGACCGACAAAAAGATCCGGTTCAGCCCGCGTCGCTACGCGCTCGACTACCCGGATCCAAGGCTCAGCCGACGCGCATAATGACTGTCAATGGCCATACTCCGGAACGACATTCGAGGGGAGCGACCCAATCGAGGAATACACATCACTAGGAAATCACATTGGCTCAGGTAGGCGATAGTCAAATGTGATGATCAAACCAATAGTCAGAATGAAATCTTTAAAATCCTTCTCTTTGAATAATTCATAATTTGTATAGGCACGCTTAACCCTTATTTTCGAGAAAACTATATCAAACCAATACAACATAATTTGATCAACAGCCTAAACGGATTTGACAACAAATGTATCAACAACTTACAACATAATTCTTCTCCGAAAAATTTGACGGAGTAGAGATGGAATAATCAATTTCGCAGGATTAAAAAGGAGTTGATGGAGGTGAGAGATGGGCAAAAGAGCACGTTCTATGGTTTGTATTAACATCAATTATATAGTACATGAGAAGGTATTTCTATGGTAACAATGACAACCATAGTAATAATATAACTAGGATTACATGCTATATAATCCTACGCTATAAATGGTAAGTAATATATAGTATAGAAACAATAAAGATAATACTAAATATATCGTAACATCCCCCCGCAAGGTAAGCATCAGGTGGACGGATGCGAAGATTGAGCCGTAATATCGAAAACCGAGAGGGTGACAAGGGCTTGGTGAAAATATCAGCAAGTTGTTTATCAGAAGAGATATGAACCAACTCTAAATCACCAGTCTGAACTTTTTCGCGCAAGAATTGATGATCAAGTTCAATATGCTTTGTGCGAGCATGAAGAACAGGATTTACCGCTAGATAAGTAGTGCTTAGATTATCACAGTAGATGCTAATAGGTCGCCAGAGGAAAACACGAAGATCACGAAGTAGACGACGGATCCATATCGTCTCCGCAAGCGCGTAGGCGACATCACGGTATTCTGCTTCAGAACTAGAGCGAGAAATGGTGGGCTGCTTTTTGGCGGACCAGGAGATAAGATTGGGCCCTAAAAATATACAATATCCAGAAGTAGACCAGCGTGTATCTGGACAACCGGCCCAATCAGCATCTGCAAATGCGACAAGAGAGGGATTGACACAGCGAAATATAGGCAGTCCATAAGTCAGAGTGCCCCGAATATATCGTAGAATGCGCTTAACCGCTTGCATGTGTGGTTCACGAGGAGCATGTAGATACAGGGCAACAGAGTTGACAGCATATGATATATCCGGTCGGGTGAAAGTAAGATACTGAAGAGCACCAACAAGCTGACGATAGCTATAGGGATCCTCAAGATGTTGCCCTTCATGAGAAGATAGACGAGAGGTTGGAGAGAGAGGACTAGAGACGGGCTTACTATCAAGAAAACCATAGCGCTGAAGTAGCTGATGCGCATATTTGTGCTGAGTCAGATGAAAACCAGAAGATGACCTATTTACCTCAATGCCCAAGAAATAATGTAGCGGCCCGAGATCCTTCATTGCAAATTCCTGCCGTAAGGTGGTAATAAAAGCCCTTAGAAGAGAGGAGGAACTGGCAGTGACAATAATATCATCAACATATAATAGAAGAATAAGAGTGCCAGAAGAGGAGTGACAGATGAACATTGAAGGATCAGCAGTGCTCCCAACAAAACCAATTTCAGATAGAAAGGACGTAAACCGTTGAAACCAAGCCCGAGGTGCTTGCTTAAGACCATAGATGGCTTTGCGTAGACGACAAATATGATGCGGAAAAGAGGGATGCACAAAACCAGGCGGTTGTCTCATATAAACTTCTTCAGAGAGTGTGCCATGAAGAAAAGCATTCTTCACATCAAGTTGTCGAAGAGACCACCCTGAGGAGAGGGCCACCGAAAGAACAGTGCAAATAGTGGTCGACTTGACAACGGGAGAAAAGGTCTCATCAAAATCATTGCCTTGTTGCTGTTTATAACCTTGAGCCACAAGCCGAGCTTTGAGACGCTCAAGAGACCCATCCGCCTTCTGCTTTACTTTGTATACCCATTTACAACCAATAAGATTAACAGGCGAAGGATGTACAAGATCCCAAGTAGCATTTGTCAGGAGGGCATCAAACTCCTCAGCTATGGCAGCGCGCCAACCTGCATCCTGAAAGGCCTCATGAAATGAGTTAGGTTCAGTAGGTAGAGCAGAATCCGTAGAGGCCAGTAGGGAGGTAGACTCAGTTAAACCCTTAGTCATAGATCGAGTGCGCATAGGATGTATGCGGGGAGGTGAAGAAGGCTCAGACGACACTATAGTAGGCTGAGGGGAGGGCGGACGATCAGAGGTGGATGGTGGTGGTTCAACAATAGTAGGTGTAGTGGCAGCAGATCGTGTAATGTGTCGTCTGGTATAGACACGGAGTTCTGATGGACCAACGGCAGTGGCATCGTTCCCATTCCTAACCTGTGAGTCATCAGAATTCAAGGTAGAAGGAAACGTTGATAAATTCTCAGACGGTGAAACAGGTGGACGTGTACCAGAACCACTCTCAGCAGAGGGGCGTGTGAAGGAGAAGCCAGAGATTGCATCAATGGTAGAAGGATTCTCACCCAGCAAAGGAGGATTTGAAACAAAATTTTCAAACTTATCAAGGTTGGAAAAAGTAGAGGAAGGAGAAGAAGAGAATTTAGAAAGACAAGAAAACGGAAAAACAGTTTCCACAAAGGTAACATGTCGAGAAATAAAAACCTTGCCAGTGCAGGGATGGAGACATCGAAAACCTTTATGTTTATCAGAGAGTCCTAAGAAGACGCAAGGAAGTGACCGAGGAGAGAGCTTGTGAGCTGGAATATCCTGCACATCATGGTAACACAAACACCCAAAAACTTTGACAAGTTGCAAGTCAGGGGAAGAGCAACCATGCAGAATTTCATATAGCGATTGTCCTTTTAAAATAGTAAGAGAGGGAATTCGATTCACAAGAATACAGCAGTTTGAATGGCATCAGCCTAAAAACGAGGAGGCATACAAGCTTGAAATAGTAAACTTCTAACAATGTTAGTTAAATGTCTATGCTTCCTTTCGGCGAGGCCGTTTTGTTGAGGAGTATAAGGACAAGAAAAATGGTGAAAAATTCTATTTTGTGAACAAAGGTTGGAAAACTTATCATTTACAAACTCCGTACCATTATCAGATTGGAAAATCTTGATTGAGCTATGAAATCTGTTTTCCACCATTACTTTAAATTCGAGAAATTTGTCAAAAACTTCGTGTTTAAATTTCAAAAGGTAAAGCCAAGAAAATCGAGAATAATCATCAATAAATATAATATAATATTTATAACCAGAAACAGATGGAACAGGTGATTGCCACACATCAGAATGCACAATATGAAAGGAAAAAGCAGATTTAGATTCTGAATCAGAAAATGAGAGTTTAACATGTTTTCCCATGTTACAAGCATTGCAAACAGATAATGTCAAAGCAGAATTACCATAAAAAACAATGTTATTATTTTTAATAAATGCCGAAAGAACAGGAAGACTGGGATGACCTAATCGTCTATGCCAAACATCGCTACTAAATCTAGATGCAACAAGACCAATCTGTTGCTTATTCCCTACACTTGCAACTTTAGAAGGAATTGGATAGAGTGATGTTCCCGAGCTAGGGCAGTGCAGAAGCTCCGTCCTTGTTACCTTGTCCTTCACAGAAAAACCAGAAGAGTCAAATTCAAAAACGGAATTATTGTCACGACAGAATTGACGCATCGAAAGTAAATTTCTCTTGATGGAAGGAACAACAAGAACATTTTTAAGAGCAAAGGATTTAGAAGATGTATTCAATTGAGTTTCACCTGTCTGAGTAATATCAAGTAAATTTTCATTACCAACTAGAATTTTCTCATGCCTAGTATAAGGTTTGGAAGAGGAAAGAATACCAGAATTCGCGATCATGTGATTGGAAGCTCCAGTGTCTGGATACCATACTTCCTCAGCAGGTTCATAGAGATTCATAGCAGCAAAAGTTTGAGGGACATCATCGGCCACGAATGAGTGATTGAAGCGTTGTCTGCATTGAAGAGCAGAATGGTTGTACTTTCCACAAATCTGACACTGTGTGCCAAACTTCGAAAAATAAGATTGTTGATTTGGAGTATAAGGTGTAGGAAGATTATTGGGTGAAGAATGTGGATAGATTCCAGGAGATCCACGACCATGATATGAGTTGTGTCTACCGTGATGTCCTCGACCACCGCGATATCTGCCTCCACGACCTCCACGATTTCTGCGTCCACGATTTGCATAGAGAGCTTCGCTGTCGATAGTGGGAATGACAGGTGATGTTGTTGAACTAGTACGACGTTGTACTTCTGTTTCTTCTTGCATCAGAAGTGGACGAAGTTGATCAAAAGTGGGCTTGTTTCGGTGTGTATTAAGGGCACTGACGAAACCTCTATATTCTTCTGGTAACCCGAGAAGAACAGTCATGACCAAGTTATGGTCTGACTCAGTTTCACCAATCGCTTGCAGGGCATCGCCAATAGATTTAATCTTTTGCATATAATCGGTCATATTCATTGAACCTTTCTTGATGCTTCGTAATTCAGACTTTAGAGAGAAAGCGGTGGAAGCAGTTTTATCAAGAAAATATGTTTCGATAATTTTCCAAGCATCATACGCAGTTTTAGGAGAGCTAGAAACAATCATCTGTAATATGCTAAGCGAAAGGGTGGCATTAATCCATGAGAGTATAGTGGTGTCTTCTTTTTTCCAATTTAGATATTCCGGGTTCATAATTGTTTTCTTTTCAGAAGTGTCAATAGTCTGAGGCGGTATAATACCAGTTCCGTCCACATGTGGAGTAACACTAAAACTCTCCAAAACATTAAGAAATATTTGTTTCCACACAAGATATGTGGAATCTGTTAGTTCAAGTGGTATGAGAGTTTTGATATTAACCACTGGTAAATTTGAGAAAGAAGACATGTTACCACAAAAAGAAAATATCACAACGAGAGAGTAACCGAGGCAAATCCGACGAGTAGAAAATAATACCAAGTAGTCACAAATCCAAAATAAAGACAAGTAAGTCAGATTAGAACCCGATGGGAAAAGCTGAATGAATCAAAGTTCACCTTGATTGCACCAGAGAAGAACCAAACTACACCAGGGAGCAAGTACGCATCTGAACGACACCAGAATAATGAAGAGGCCGAAATTACTGTAGCGCTGGTACTGTAGCAGCGGCACTGTAGCAGCAGTTGTGACGGAGAGAGAAATCCAAAGAAAAAAAAAAAAAAACTATGGAAGAAGGTAAGACTCGTGGTAGATGGTGGCTAAGGATTGATATTCCCAATATTAGGGTTCCCGCTCTGATACCATGAGAGATGGGCAAAAGAGCATGTTCTATGGTTTGTATTAACATCAATTATATAGTACATGAGAAGGTATTTCTCTGGTAACAATGACAACCATAGTAATAATATAACTAGAATTACATGCTATATAATCCTACGCTATAGATGGTAAGTAATATATAGTATAGAAACAATAAAGATAATACTAAATATATCATAACAGGAGGCCAAAAAGGAAGGTTAGGCAGCTACTGAAGCATAATGATGGGGAAGGGAGATTTATGCGATGGAGAGTTAGTATAAAAATATTGAAATTTAGGTTAAAAATATCTAAAAATTTGCTAATAAATCAATAAAGAGCAGCGTTGTCATTCTTGTGTACAAACCAAGGATTAAAGTGCCGTGGTATGGGGGTGTGCCGGCCGTTGCCCGGCACGGTACGGCACAGGCACGCTCGCGTGCCGACACATAGCACGCTTGCGTGCCGACGGGTATGCACAACCTACTAATGGCACACTTTGACACGGTCTTATTTTAACTTTTTGGGTTCAATAAAGCTTTATAATGTTATTTTATAAGTTTTAGAGTAATAATTATAAATTTTGGTTTTGTATTGATTTGTTTTGATCTAATGTTAATAATAACTTACTAACTTACTAGTTAATAGCTTAATATAGTAGCACTCTTCTTTATATGTGAAATAGAATAGAATTATAGTTTATAGAGAAAATTATTATTTTTTAAAATTTTTATAAAGATTTGCAAGATCCATTCGTTTTGATTCGATAAAAGACCGTATGATAACTAAACTAACTATTATAGGACCACAAGTGCGCTAATAATTCCTTTTCATTTTCATTTTTTTAAAAAATATTTATGAAAAAATTGAAGAAAATTATTTTTTGTAAAATTTTTTAAAAATTTGTTAGATCTGTCAATGAAAATTTAATAATAAACCATACGATGAATAAATTAAGCAAGTTTATGATAAAAATTGATTAACTTTTAAGATTTTTTTGATTTATCTTTCATTTTTTTAGAATTTTAAAAATTATAAAATATAAATCGGAGATGTGAGATTTATTTATGAAAATTTAACAATAAACCATATGATATATACATTAAGCAAATTTAGTTTTCAATTTAATTAGAATTTTCATGTTTCTAAATCCAATAATAAAATTTTCAAAGTTAAGAATATTTTAAATCTCGCACAAAATGCTAAATCCATCTAAGAAAATTAGAAATGGACCATATAATGACTAAATCAAGTGAATATATTTTCAGATTTTTATAAATTGTTAATAAAAATTTGTATATGGAACTTTACAACTTAAATATATTCTAAATATATGAAAAAAAAATTAAGTTGTAAATTTCTTGACTTACCTAATAAGTAGATCTTTGATTTTGCTATATTTTTGCGTTTTAATTTAAGATTAAAGTGATCATAGAATAATAAGATATTGAAAAAAAAAATTAAAGAAAAAATTATGTGAAAAAAAGGAGGAAAAAATAGAACGGAATAAAAATGGGGAAGAGATGTGAGAGCAAACAAAAGAGAGTAGAAGAGAACAAAAGGTAGAAGTGAAAAGAAGAAAAGGTAGAAGTGAAGAGAAGAAAAGAGATAAAAGAAGGAAAAAGGTTTATAAGAGAAACCAAAAAAAAAAAGGGCGAAGTAAAAAATAAAAAAATAAAAATATTGTGTGCCTGTGTGGGCACGCACCGGCATGTGCCGTGATACCCTCTTGGTATCGTTCTGTCTCGTTCGATACTCAGAGGGTATCGCAGCACATAGAGGCCAAAAGAGACTCCCACTGTACCGTGCCTCCTAATTGGTGGCACGATACGTATCGCCCTATGTCGTAAGGCACGGGGAGATACTTAATTCCTTGGTACAAACTGATAACATACCGAAAATTGCAATATTTTGCTCATTTGGTTTCGGATTTGTTGGAAAGCTTATTCCATAAGGAATCCAATGAGCATATATTTGAATGGTAAATAATCACATTTATTTCCTTAGAATATCAAAACTTCTCAGCCTTTAGTCTAATCCAATTAGGATTATGAAAGAATAACTCGGATTACTAAAATAGATATGATCAAGATAGGAACATCTAAAATCCATAATTTTAGTAGATCAAATCATGATAAATTTCCTTACTAAAATTCCGACTCAAAATCAAATTCGTTCTCACATATGGAATCCCGATTATTTAAGAATCTTAATCAAAATTAATATTGCACCAAATCTGTTAGCTTATCAATATTCAAAAGATAAATTTATGCCTCATCGATCATTAACTAAATATCAATATAATAAAATAATAGAAGATCATGGGTTGGGGTACTGCAACTGTTGAAACCAAAACTCTGGGAATATGTGCTTTGAGTAGGGAACAGTTAAATTAAAGCCCAGAAATCGAAACTTTATCTGACTATTGATACTTACATATTTTTGACATTTTCTCAAACTTTTGAATTAGTGTCATGTCACGCCGCGAGTTTTGGAAAACGGTCTATTTTTTTTTTTCAATCAGAGTTTCAAACAGGAATCCCAAGACGTGAACAGATCGCCACGTGCATAGAAAATTCTCTGTCCACTCGGACAAAGTCTTTCCTATACACGCACGGCTAGGCAGATACAATGAACATTCAATTGCAATCAGAGTGGACCACTTAACATTTTTAAACAATTTAAACAGCTTACAAAATAATCTGATAACAAAATATCACAATAGAATCCATAACTAACAATAATAGAGAGCTACTAAATCTTGAATATAGTAAAAGAACACTGATAATAAATGGTACTGGCCAGCTATCTAGCTAGCATTAAGGGAGAGCTCTATCACGAAATCCTCACATCACCATCCTGACATCCCACCACCCGACGAACCTGAAACTGGTGTCACCAGAGGGTGTGAGATACAATTGAATGTATCCCAGTGGGTACAACGAGCCGGAGACGAGCAAGTCGTACCTACTGGTATACAATAATCAAAAGGCGGTAATAATCAGTAGGAAAAGCTAATACGGAAGCAATAACAGTAAGGCATGTATAGAGCGATAACTGTGAATCAAGTATGGATCAATAACAAAAAAACAAGTATGGAAGCAATAAAGGTAAACATGCATCAACATAACTGATCAGTAAAGATACCCAATCATATGCCACTGTTGGTTACGAGGATCTCAGGCTAGCGCCGAACCAAGTCTGACATGTACCCCACACCTGGAACCAAGTCTGACATGTACCCCACACCTGCTGACTGATAACAAAAAGGGGCTCAGTATGCCCGGTCCCATAGGTGCAGCCATGTAAAACGGGCTCACGGGTCTCGTAGACCACTCTACCGGTAAAGAACACCATTGTGGGGGATTAGCCCACTGGTGTACGTGAAATGTACAGCTGGTGCATAGTGATCTCATGCGGATGCTCAAGCTCGCGGTCGGAAGACCTGAAACACGGCGAATCGCCGAAAACTCCCAAACGGGATCAAGTATATCAAAAATACATACTGTAGCAATGAAAAATCCACCTACTCTATCATGCAAGGTAAAACTGGAAATAGTGACAAGTGAAATCTAGTAGTAGGTGGCATATGGCATAAATGCAAGAGTATCTAATAATACTAAGTAATGTACTAGGAGTGTCAACTACACTGAATATGGGCATGATATATGGCAAGTACAGTCTAAGAGTGTCTAGTAACACTGATCATGGCATAAATATATATAAGCAGAGACGAATCCCTACAATGCTAATAGTGTCAACTACACTGAATATCATGGTAAGTCACAATAAACAAGATAGATCATAGAGCAGAAGAACTAAAAAAGGGCTAGCAGGATAACCAAAGGGTCCAATCAAACACGGTACCCAAAAGGTTACACTATGCCAATACTCGGATCGGAGTACCCACCTCAACTCAGGCGGTCCTGGAATCCGCTGCTCAATGGGCGAGAAGGCTCCTGGGTACTCGGGCCTGAATCACAACCAACTGTCAAAACAACACTCTCATACCCACCTCACAGACTCAAGGCATACAAAAGACTGAATTGGGAACTTCACTGAAGTCCCGGGATCCGCCGGAATTTTCGGTAATCCGCCAATGTAATTATTTTCACTAAAAATCAATTTATGCGAAAACGGTTCGCTAACAATTATTACCCACTAATCCCATATCAATTAATGCACGATAAAAACATTATAGGCCACAGGAGGAAATTTTGGGGTGTATCGTACTCAACTGGTAAAGAATCAGTAGCCGAAGGAATATCCGGGTCGCAAAACGATGTACCGCAATCCCGAACGCGAGAGTCGGACGGCGACCGCTTCGTTGGGACAATCTGCCGTCAGACCGGACTCGTGCTGATTTCGGACGATCAGGGAGGCAGCACGACGCTCACCGGAGCGACAGACGGCGAATCGGTCGGTGAGCGATGCTGCAGCAGTGGCCGCGACAAAATTCGGATAACTTCGGCTCCACAGAAAACTGTAACGGTACCCGAAAATTAATTAAATAAAAAAATAAAAAATCACCTTGAAAGGCACCGCAAGGGTGGGGCGGCGCGGGTACCAAAGTGGCGACGCAAACAGCGCAGGATGAGCGGTAGCGTTGCGCGCGAAGTGCGCGCGACAGAGTTGCACGCTGCGCGCTAGGGCGTGCACGGCAGGGGCAAAGCGGCGCGCAAGGCGCGACAGCAAGGGCGGCTCTGCAGCAGGAGCGGTGCGCGCTGGGTGTGCGGCAGCAGGCTGGGTGGCACGCGTGCAAGGGGCGCGCGACAACAGCACAGAGGCAAGGGCGGCGCGCTCTGGGCGCGCGGCAGCGGCGCAGGGCGCTCGCTCGCAGGGTCGCGCGCTGCAACGCGCGGGGCTGAGCGCGTGCAGCAGAGGCGGCACGCACTGGGCGCGCGGCAGAAGCGCACGGCGGCAGCACGCGCGCGGCAGGAGGCACCCGGCATGCGCGCCGAGCGCGTGCGGCGGCGGCGACGGTTTGCAGAGTGCGGCAGCAGCGGCTTGCAGAGCTCGGCGGCGCGCTTGTAGAGAACGGCGGCGGCGGCGGCTTGCAGAGCAGCGACGGCTAGGGCATCTGAACCCGAGAAAACAAGAAAGGGAAGATAATGTGAAGGAAACCCCCACCTGCTTCTTCTCCGGCGCTGGCGACAGCTCCACTCACCGAGGCGCACGGATGCGAGGCGGAGGGGGGGTTGTTCTGGACAGCAGAGAAGAAGGGGGAAGATGATGGATTAGCGTTAGTTCTCCTTAAGCCCTAATCCTAATCCCCTCTATAGCAATTGGTCAAAAGACCAAAATGCCCCCAAGTCAAGATTTGGGTTT
The DNA here is from genome assembly GCA_029204045.2 of Tillandsia leiboldiana. NCBI lineage: Eukaryota > Viridiplantae > Streptophyta > Magnoliopsida > Poales > Bromeliaceae > Tillandsia > Tillandsia leiboldiana. Next base: position 34,650,174 of record CM055069.1, read on the forward strand.
ATGTAAATCTAGCGGAAAATTCAAATCCCAACTAAAATTTTCAAAAACATGCCACAAATCCAACCTGTCCAAAATAGCCGGTTTTGCTGATTTTTAATGTGGAAACTGACCCGATTTATCCGAAGTCATCGTAACTGATTTTTCAGTCTGATATTTCGCAAAAATTGCTATTCCGGAAGATCCAAATATCGGATTTCAAATCCGATCACACCACCATTTTTAGCTCGTCGATTTCGTCGCAGTGAGGATTTTGTTTTGTCGAGATGGGGCTCAGATCCAAAATTAGTTTTACCAGGCTCAAACTTCAAACAGTACTTTAAAAAAAATCAACTTAATTAAATTTCGGATTTAAAATTCTCGAGTATTACATGTCACTTCTACTTTTGTTCTCGATATCACATTCTTGTTCTAGTTCTCTTCTGTCCTCTCAAACATTATTCATAGCCAACCTGATGCTCTCTTTAGGATCACTTGAGTCAATCATAAACAAATGTTAATTTGTCAGTTCCTATATTCTGGGATTGTAATTTAATCCTAAGTTTCCTTTTGTACCTCCAAAATTTTTTTGCAAATTTCATCTCTTTCAATTTATGCTCAGCCAATCACAATTTCCCAGGATAAAGATTGTTTAATTACACCACCACCACCTCATCACAACTGCAACTATGATGTCAGTAACATTCTGCTACTGCCTTCTTAGCTAGTTTAACATCCTCCCTACCTTTGACTATCATATTTGCTGCTCATAATCAACAAAATTTTCTCCTTTATTTCCGTTTCTCTCTTCTCTTACCCTTTGTACGGACAGTGTAATAAGTTATCATTGGACAACTTATTCACTACAGGATTTATTATCATTGGACAACTTATTCACTACAGGATTTTCTTATGTAATTGGAAGCAAAGGAGTTTGATTTATCTTATTCTGAAAAAATTGCTTGAAGGTGGATTGTGGTATTCCATCCTAGTCGTATGATCGCACTCCTCATCTACCAAATATTATTAGCTTCTTGAGTAAATCAAAGAAATATCCTGGATAAGATGTTCTTGCATCACTTACTGTTGAAACTTGAACAGAATCCAACAGAATTTAGGGTTTAAATTAAGGATTTAAGTGCCGTGGCACGGGTTCGTGTCGAAAACTTGCCAGCACGGTATGGCACGGTGCGTGCTGAGCCGTGCTGATGAGTGCAGGTCACAAAAAATACATGCGTGCCGACACATAATGGCATGAAATATTTATTTTCTTTAGCAACAAAATTTTTTAATTGCTTATTATGTTTCTTTATTAAATATTTTGAACTTTATTGAGAAAATTATTTAGTAATTTTAAGAAAAAAGGGTTTTGAACTGTGCCATCGGTGCGGGGGCTGTATCGTGCTGGTATCTTGTTGGCACGGTACTGCACGGTGGATACGGCCCGTGCCGATGGATACTTAAATCCTTGGTTTAAATGTATAGCTTTTCATCACTAGTAATATGTTGTATCTCTCCAGGCTTTGGCTTTTGTTAAGGGCATTGTTGGAAGCAACATAAATCTGACCCATTCCACTCGTACCTTTGTGAAAAACTGTTTGTCCTGCAAGCAAGCGGAAGCTGCCAGAGAACAGTGGTGTTTTTATTTTTCATATTCAACAACTTTAACCACTATGATAATGGACTGGTTTGTTTAGGCTTTTCCAATGCTATGCATGTAATGTTTCTGCGTCAGGGCAAATCTTTTCCAAGGTTCATGTAACTATGCAAGTATGCAATGACTGAGACTTGTAAGCAGATTAGGGAGATTCTGATGCCAAATGTTTCAAATTGAATCTCGTCCCCCACCATTGAGAGCTCCAAATTGAATTAGTCATTAGAACCACACATGCACAATAGTAGGTTTTCATTTACTGTTTTCCTGTCCTTGTTTTGAACTAATGTCATGTTTGAATATGAAGTCCAGTATAATGGTGCGACTATCATTTTGAGGTGCTTCTCTTTGTGCAGGTTCAAATTGACTACTGGGCAAATGGTGGTGTTATAGAGGTAGCTGGTAGCTTCAATGGATGGCAGCATCGGATCAAAATGTATTTGGATTCATCATCACAGTCAACAAATCCATCTGTATCCAGGTCCTATATTTATATTTTCTGTAATTGCTTTTGCTTAGTGTGTGTGTACTATATATATATATATATATATATATATATATAGAGAGAGAGAGAGAGAGAGAGAGAGAGAGAGTGTTCGGCTACTGTAATCTTATGAGTACGATCGACTTCGTACTCATAAGTTGTTTTCGATGATAGAGTTGCCGGATTGACGATCCATACCATTAAATATAATTTAGAGCATTTGAAATTTCTAAAAATTAAATTTCATGATTTTTCGATATCATTTATCTTACGATCAAAAGATCTCAAAATTGACAATTTTTAACGGCCGGTATAGGATGCTTGCTAGTTTAACGGTGTAAAAGAATTGGAATAGATTGAATTTTTGATAGAAAATTCTATTCATTACTTAGATAGAGATCTATAACTCCGATCTTAAATTAAAGAATCCGATCCTCTATTTTTAGGAGGTCGTTCAATTTTGACCGTTCATTTTATGCTAACTTGATGGAATTTATTATAATTTTCGAAAAATTACGAAATTTAGTTTGTAAGAGTTTAAAATGCTCTAGATCATATTTAACAGTATGGATAGTCGATTCGGAAGCTCCATTATCGAAAACAACTTATGAGTACGAAGGGGTCAATACCAGGGAATCAAGTGCCGCCCGTGCCGCGGCGGCACGGGCGGCACGTACCGTGCCCCTCAAAGAGGGGCACGGTACAGGGGGGGTCTCGCACCCCCCCTGTCTCGAGCGATACCCCAGGGTATCGCTCGAGACAGAGCGATACCCGAGGGGGTATCGCGTGCCGTGCCGACCGGCACGGCCTGTTTTCAATTTTTTTTTTTTTTTTTTGTTTTTTTTTAATCACATGCGTAGAATATTTTTTATTATTATTTTTAAAAAAAATCACATATTGTACGATACATATTTTTTTCTTTTAATCTTTAAGAGATTTAGGTTATTTTGTTCACTAACTAATTTAGGTTGTTAATTTAGGTTGTTAATAATTTAGGTTGTTATAACTAATTTAGGTTATAACGAATTTAGGTTATAAAAAGTAAAGAGATAAAGATAAAATGAGAATATGGTTATAAATCAGATTTTTAAAAGATTTAAGTTGTTATTATTTACTAACCAATAGCAATCTAAATCTTTTAAAGATTTAGGTTTTATGATTAAAAATATTTTTTATCTCTTTTCCTTCTTATATTAGTTAATAAATAATAACAATTTAAATATTTTAAAAATCTAATCGGTACCACATTCTCATTTTATCTTATCTTTCTACAATAACAACCTAAATCTCTTAAAAATCTGACTCGTACTCATATTTCTATTTTATTTACGTATAGAATTAACTTAATCATGAAAACTATAGCTAAAGGCGGTCCACCGTCTTTAGAAGGCGGTGAGCTTTCTGTATGTGGCGCTGATATGGCAATAATAGGGTTAGTTTTACAAATAAAATTTTGATAAGATTATTTCGCAAATTATAAAATTTTAGAAGGTTATTTTGAAAAATAACTCCATTGTACTTTATATATAAAAAAGAATATCAATATGTTAATTATAAAAAAAAATATCAATATGTTAATTGGTGAGTATAGTAAGCTATATATAGCCAATATTCATAATTTTTTGACAAAACATTTCAAAACAATATTATAAGAGCTTATTGGGAACAAAAAAAACAAAAAAAAATCGTGCCAGAGCGTGCCACTGGGAGGTCATGCGTATCCATCGGCACGCAAGCGTGCCGGTACCGTACCGTGCCAGGCGGCGAGCGGCACGCCCCCGTGCCACGGCACTTCGAACCTTGGTCAATACTCATAAGAGTATAGCAGCCCTACTCTCTCTCTCTCTCTCTCTCTCTCTCTCTCTCTCTATATATATATATATATATATATATATATATATATATATATATATATATATATATATATATATATATATATATATATATATATATATATATATATTAGTCCAGCTAGGGTGCTTTTAGAAGCACGGAGGCCTCCGTTCTTCTAGGTTGATGGGACTTACGAGTCAATGATCGACTCCATTAGATTTGATCTATAGTATTTGAATTATCTAGAAAATAAATTTTATGATTTTTTAATATTATTTACTTAGTGATAGAGGAGGCTCAAATATAGTAATTATAATGGTCGTAGTGAGCCGTTTGCAAGTTCAAACGTGTAGAAATATTGAAATAATGTGAAATTTTGATAGAAAATTTTTTATACTATTTAAAACAAGATTAATATCTTTGATTTAAAGTTTTAGTATTGTATCATCATTTTTTTTGAGATTTTTATTTTCGAAAGCAACAATTATGTTAGATGCGAAATTTGGTTTTCCTTTTCGATTTTATGCCCCTAATTCATCGATAGCTTCGCGGTATGACAAATTTTGGAAAACAATTTGTGAAAGGAAAATTAGATATTTGTGGTGGAAGCAGAGCCCCCCGTGGTATAGATCGGATCCAATATTGAAGAAATTCGTAAAGAAACTTCTTTTTGCCGTAGAGCTAGGTTTAAAGTGCCGGCACAGGGCAACATGTGCCGTGCCCCTAAGATAGTGGCACGGTAGAGGGAGGGTCTTGTACGACCCCCTGTGCCGTCTCTTTCCTTTTCTTTTTTTCTTTTTTTTTTATTAAAAAAAAACACATTATTTTTTTTATTTTTTTGTTGGACCGTACAATCTTTTTTTTTTTTTTTTTCTCTTTCCACTTTGGTTTTTTTTTTTTTTCCTCTTTTCACCTTGGTTTATGTGTTTTTCTTTTTTACTCTTTCCACCTGTGAATGAATCTTTTTTTTTTTTTTCCTTCTTTCATCGCTTAAGAAAGAGACAAAGAAATTGCAAATCGAATATCTACTTATTAGATAAGTAAAAAATGTTATAATTTAAATTTTTATTTATAATTTTTGAATATTTCATAATTATAAAGTTCCTTTTTTTAAAGAAATAAAAAATTAGCCAATTTTTTATTTATAATTTATAAAAAGTTGAAAATAGATCTACTTAATTTAATTATCATACGATCCTATTATAGTTAATCTAATTATCATACGTTCTCTCGTCAAAACGATATAGATTAATCTTGCAAATGTTCGTCAACTAGTTAAGAAAAATTGTTCCTCTAATTTTGTATTTTATGCTTTTTTTAAAATTCGAAGAAAAGAAAGATAAAATCAAAAGAATTTTAAAATTAATCAATTCTCACAAGTTTCTAATTATTTTGATTTTTTTTTTTCAAATTTGAATAAATATATCAACAATATATGACTTTCCCACAATACCAACAATATCTATACCAACATTGTCAAATAAATTTTGTATCTACATATCACAATATGCCATATGATCCACCGCGACGATTTATGTGGAATTAAACAGTCGTCTCTCTGTAAATATGTAAATTTAAATAATTATTGTACTTGTAAATTTTATTATTATATTATTATTTCTATTCTCTATGAAGTATTAGTTGTATTTATATATAAAAAAGGTTACTTGTATGCTAATTGGTGAGTATAATAAACTATATATAACCAATATTCATAATTATTTGACTAAACCTTTCAAAATAATATTATAAGAGCTTATCGAGAACAAAAAAATAAAAAAAAATTGTGCCAGAGAGTGCCACTGGGAGGTCATGCGTATCCATCGACACGCAAACATGCCACGTGTCGGCACGGAAGCGTGCCTGTGCCGTACCGTGCCAGGCGGACAACGGCACGCCCCCGTGCCACGACACTTTAATCCTTGCCGTAGAGGCTATACATCGTACTGTACTTTCACAACATCGTACTCTCTATTTTCATATAAGGAAATTCTGTCCTCCGCCATGGTTTTTTCCTTGCAAAGGCTTTTTCCTCGTAAATCCTTGTGTTATATATCTTTTATACATTTTGTGGTTTGTCTACTTTGCGATCGCCATTTTTTGTTTTTATTTGTGCGCTCGTTGTAACAAATTATAATGGTCGATGTGAGCCATTTGTAAGTTCAATAGTGTAGAAATATCGAAATAATATGAATTTTTTTTAGAAAATTCTTTATATTATTTAAAACAAGATTAATATCTTTGATCTAAAATCTTAGTGATGTATCATCATTTTTTTTGAGATTTGTTATTTTTAACCGTTAATTTTGAGCCCTCTCGATCACTAGATAAATTGTATCGAAAAATTATAAAATTTGTTTTCTATATATTTCAAATAGTCTAGATCGAGTCTAACAGAGCCGATTGTCGATTCGGAAGTCTCTTCATCGAAAAAAACCTGAAAGCATAGGTTTCTGTGTGTCTAAAAGCACCCTAGCTCAACTAATATATATATATATATATATATATATATATATATATATATATATAGGACTTGTTTGCTATTAGGAGCCGTGCTCCTAAGCCGTTTTCGTAATGGAACTCCTGAATCGACGATTGACTCCGTCAAACTTGATCTAGCGTATTTCAAGTATTTAGAAAATAAATTATAGTTTTTTTATATCATTTACCTAGTAATCAAAATGACTCAAAATCAATGGTTGAAAATAAAAATCTCACAAAAAGTTATGATATAGCAATAAATTTTTTTATTAGAGATATTAATCTTACTGTAGATAGTACAAAGAATTTTCTGCCAAAATTTCATCTGATTTGAATACTAATACACCATTAAACTTGCAAACGGCACACATCAATCATTAAAAATTGTTGATTTTGAGCCTTTTCGATAATTAGGTAAATGATATTGAAAAATTACAAAATTTATTTTCTAGATAATTCAAATTTTGATAGAAAATACTTTAAACTATTTAAATCAAGATCAACATCCTTGATCTTGAATTCAAAAGTCCTATCCTCAAATTTTAAACCTTGTTCAATTTCCACCGTTCATTTTGACATGTTTACTAAGTAAACGATGTCTAAAAAAATTAAAATTTTATTCCTAAGAACTTTATATACCCTAGATCAAGGATTTAAGTGTTGTGGCACGGGGTCGTCCACGGTGCGTGCTATCTTTATCAAACCTTTTGAACTTTATTTAGAAAATTGCGTACTAGTTTAAAGAATAGAGAGTTTTGAGTTGTGCCATCGGCATAGGGGTTGTATCGTGTCGATATCTTGTTGGTACGATACGGCACGGTAGATACAGCCCGTGCCGACGGGCACTTAAATCCTTGCCCTATATCATATTTAACGGTGTGGATCGTTGATTTGAATACCCTAAGATCGAAAATGAGACTATAGTTTCGGTGCTCTTATACTATAGATAGTATAGAAGCCTAACTCTCTTTCTCTCTCCTCTCCCTCTCTCTCTCTATATATATATAGAGAGAGAGAGAGAGAGAGCTAGGCTACTATGCTATTGATAGCATCAAGGCATTGGTGCTATTAAGTTTTTAGTCCTTAGATTAAGGGATGTGCGGAGGATGATAATGGGCCTCTAGGATTTAGTGGGTAGTTGGGAGAATAGTATAATCTAACGGGTAGAAATAATCAAAGGGGTTGATCTAATGGCAAAAAACTTGGTAGCACCAATTGCTTGGTGTTATCGATAGCATTCCAGCCGGACTCTATATATATATATGTATAGAATTGAGCTCCTATGCTTTTAAAAGTACAAGTCATTGGTGCTTGTAGGTTTTTACCCCTTGGATGAAAGGATGTGCGGTTAGGATGATAGTGGGCCCCTTGGGTTTAGTGGGTGGTTGGTGAAATAACATGATCTAAGGGGTGAAATTAATCAAAGGGATAGATTTAACGGTAGAAAACTTACAAGCACCAATGACTCTCGTTACTGTGTTACCGAGAACTCTGAATAGTTTAAGACAATCTGAGTGATAGTACATGGACTGACCAAGTTGACTCATTTTCTTCCAGATAGATGACTTGGTCCTGAGAGGGGAATTCACTCAGCTATTTGTAGATGAGATAGTGAGGTTACATAGAGTGCCTACCCCTATGGTATCATAATGGAATCAGAAGTTTATAGCTCCTTGTTGGAGAACTTTTCAGATAGTTTTGAGGACTTCGCTCAGTTTTGGTGTAGCTTTTACCCACGGATCGATGGATAGACAGATTGGATGATCCTGATATTGGAAGGTCCAATTATGTAGTTTGGACTTTGGAGGAGGGTGGAATCGACACTTATCATTGATTGAGTGTGTGTACAACAACAACTATCAAGCGAGCATTCAGATGACTCTATTCGAGGCGTTGTGTGGACGCAAGTGTTGATCACCCTGTGTTAAAGTGATGTGGATGGAAGGAAAACTTTGGGATTTGGTTCTCCACTGCAGACAGAGGTAAGGATTAGAGTTGCATGATGACACTCAATTACAGCCAGAGCAGATAGTAGAGTTATGCAGATTCTAGACGGGTGTGAGAACTATTAGAAAACCAGTACCCCTCAGTGGGTATGTCATCGAACCTCCGACCTACCCACCGTGTTACCGAGACGGGCGGGCCGGGTTAGACCCCCCCCCCCCCGTAATAGGGGCACGGTACGTGCCGCTCGGCACGGGGCGGCACTTGATTCCCAGATCAAAACTAATTAGTACCATGATACCATCCAACTTTACTCTTTGAATATGTTTGCACAGGTCCTTACTCTTTCACAGAGTTTTGTCTTGGTTGTAAATCTTCTTTCTTGGATGGAATTCCCATCCAAAATCTTTGATTTCTGCTAAGAGTCTTTTGAGGCAAAACTAACCCAAGGATAATTGAACTAATGCTCAACCTAGCCTTCTTTAAATTTTTTTTTCCCAATCTAGCCTTCTTTTTTAAAAAAATCCCAATCTAACCTCATTTGAATAAATTAGAAAAGATAAGATAATTTAATGTTATTAATATGAGTTTATATGTTAATTAGTAGAGAATTTTTTTTTTCTTCCAACCCACTCTCTAAATAATTTAAATTTTAATAAAATATAATAATAACAATAATAATATTATTAAATAATAATTTAAATTAATAAAATTTAAATTATTTAGAGAGTGGGTTGGAAGAAAAAAAAATTTCTCTCCTAATTAACATATAAACTCATATTAATAACATTAAATTATCTTATCTTTTCTAATTTATTCAAATGAGGCTAGATTGGGAATTTTTTTAAAAAGGAGGCTAGATTGGGAAAAAAAATTTTAAAGAAGGCTAGGTTGGGCATTAGTTTAGGATAATTGCATGAACTTAAAGAGTTTAGAACTAATTAGTTTAAGTGAAGAATTGGAGATCACATTGCAATTCATTGAAAATTCAGGGACTTCCATGCAATTTATATGCGCTGGTACTTTCTTGCTGTAGAAAAATGTAGCTATATATACAATTTGAATAAAAATTTATTTAAGTAAATCCTTGCATGGTAGTACTAGTGCGTATAAATTGCTTGAAAAAAAATATATTGTTCTCTCATTACTTCTTTTCATATTAGTGAATCCCATAAATCATAATCATAATGGTCCTCTCATGTCTTGTTTTCCCATGTGACATATTTCTTCCTCTTTGGAACTGGAAAATCTTATTGTTTTTGCCTGAATCTTAAGATGACAATCAGTTTAATTCTGATACGTACCATCCAGGCAATCACTACACTGGACAGCCATCTTGTGGCTTTATCCTGGAGTTTACGAGGTATGTAAAGCTTTTGTTTTTTTGTTTTCTAGTTCTTTGGTTTTTTTTTTTGCTCTGACATTAATTTTGCATAGTATACAAAGAAGTTTCATTTTGTGCTTTTACTTGTTTCCTATGTTGATACACTGCAATTTGTTACGATGTACAGAAGCATCATTCTTGATGTGAAAAGTGTATTATGCAAAATAGTGAGCTACCCTTAGATGTAAGAGAACCCACTAAATTAAGGATACATTTTAATACATCACTCCTAGCATCATGTGTGTTCGGGCTGTTGGGAACATGATTGATCGTTCTTCATGCACTACTTACACAGATACACGAAAATAGATAAAATCAAATGGTAAAAGTGTTACGACAAAAGTGGAAAAGATTTAGTTTGTCGGGTGCGAAAATACCAAAAAAGAATCGAGAAAGAGAAGAAAAATAAAGTAAGAATTTAAGTGTCGTGACACGTGGTTGTACCGAAAACTTGCCGGCACGGTGTGTGCCTAGCCATCCCGATAAGTGCCGGTCATAAAAAATACATGTGTGCCGACACATAATGACATAATATATATATTTTTTTAGCAGCAAAATATTCTAATTGCTTATTATGTATCATCGTCAAATTTTTTGAACTTTATTGAGAAAATTACTTACTAATTTTTTTAAAAAAGGGTTGTGAGTTGTCCTATCGGTACGGAGGCTGCATTGTGCCAATATCTTGTTTGCGCGATACGACACGTGGATACAACCCGTGTCGATGGGTATTTAAATCCTTGAAATAAAACATACAAATATTTACGCGATTCGGCCGCTAACCTCCATTCATGGGTAAAAGATAGAGCGGAAACTTTTATTACTGTTGAAGGTAGCGTACAAAAAGGGTAAAAATGTACAAAACTTATCTAAATTATGGATCATTTTTGAATTGGTTACCTAACCTTTCAAAAATTAGATTTTACTACCCAATCTTTCGATTTATTTGCTTTGAATGAGTTAACGGTACTTCGACTTCAAAATTTGAATATGCCGTTTATCTTTAGATTTATATTTCATTCAATTCTCGCAACTATAAGGATAAACAACACATTTTCTAAACCAAAGTACCGTTGACTGATTTAAATCAAATAAATTGAAAGGTTTGGTAGTAAAGTCAAAGTTTTGAAAGGTTCGGTAGCCAATTCAAAACGGTTCATAGTTAAGTTCTATAAGATTTTACCTAGAAAAAAAATACCTCTCGAAAGACACAAGCCCGAAAAATACTCGATGCACACTATGGCGTATGGCCCAATATTCCAAAACCACGTCCACACAGGACACTTGGCTCAGCCCCTCACTAGTAGCCCGGCTCGGTTCTCTCACCCAATGCTCAGTTAAGCGCACCCTCCAATGTGCACCCAAGCGTACTACTTTGATGTTAGTGCATTAAAGCTAGCATGCTTATATATATATATATATATATATATATATATATATATATATATAATTGAGTTTCTATGCTTGTAAAAGTACCAAGTCATTGGTGCTTGTAGGATTTTATCCCTTGGATGAAAAGATGTGTGGTTAGGATGATAGTGGGCCGCTTGGGTTAAGTGAGTGTTTGGTGGAATAGAATGATCTAAGGGATGTAATTAGTCAAAGGTTGGATTTAATGGTAGAAAACTTACAAGCACCAATTGCTTGATGCTTGTACAAGCATAGTAGCCGGACTTGTAGGTTATGGATCCCCAAGAATCTAAATGGTAGAAAACTTACAAGCACCAATTGCTTGATCTTTAATGTTCGGTTCTCGTCTTCAAGCTCAAGTCGTTGTTTCTTCAACTTCTTAATGTGCTTGGCCATCTTCTTTGATTCCACAAGAAGTTGTTGATAAGCCTCAACAAGTTCTGCTTTGTCTGACCCCCCCTCAATTGACTCTCTGTCGGATGTAGATGATTCATGCAAAACCAAAGAGGTAGAGCCAGTAAGTAACGATGACAAGCAAACATTAGAGGAGGGAACTAGAGAAGTATGAAAAGCAACAACATTGTTCTTTTCCTCTTTACTCGAGGTCGATTCATCAGAAGTAGGATCGTTCTAAGTTTTTGCTTGCAAAGCCTTCTTTTTATATGATTTCTTAGAAGGACAATCCGTCGAAATATGGCCGAAGCCTTTGCATCTGTAGCATTGGATTTTCTCTTCGAATTTACTTTTTTCTTTTTCTTTAGAAGGTTTTGCAAATCTCTTGAGTTTAGAGGATTTAGAACCCGATGATCCTTTAGATGAACTTTTCAGTTTCGAGGATGAAGATCTATCGGTTCTATTCTTCCAAAAATTCCGACGAAATTTTTTCGTGATTCGCGCCAGTTCTTCGAAGTCGATTAAAGAGATTTCATTGTCGGAGTCTGAGTCGCTATCTCCTTCCTTTGTTGATTTGAATGCAATATCTGTATGCTTAGAAGAAGACTTGGAACAAAATTGAATAGTAGGAAAAGTCATTTCATAAGTTTGTAAAGCACCTACTAATTCCTTTACTTTCATGTCATCCGGATGATTGACGGTTTCAATGGCGGCAACCTTTGCCCTAAAACGTTCCGGAAGAGTCCGAAGAATCTTTCTAACAACTTTAGATTCCGGGATCTTTTCTCCTAAATTAGCACATATATTGATTATATCTTGGAGTCTAGTATAATAATCAGTAAACGATTCATGCTCCTCTATATGAATAGAGTCAAATTGACTTGTAAGCATCTAGAGCTTTTGAATTTTTACTAAACTTGTACCCTCATGTGTAATTTGAAGAGTATCCCAAATCTCCTTTGCAGTTTCGCATGCTGAGACACGTGTGAACTCAGTCGAGGAAAGAGCGTTAAATAAAGCGATAATACTTTTTCCGTTGTAAGAAGATTTTTCGATCTCCTATCTGGACCATCTAGAGCGAGGTTTTGGAGTAGTAGAGTTGTCTATTACATCAATTGGATGCACCCAACCGAATTCCACGGTTTGCTATACCCGCTCATCAATTGCGATGAGAAATGCTCTCATCCGGACTTTCCAATAGGCATAATTGGTCCCATCGAAAAAAGAAGGTCTATTAATATTACCACATTCACTTGACATGATAGAAAAACCTAAACCCGCTCTGATACCAATTGTAGGTTATGGATCCCCAAGGATCTAAATAGGTTCTATCAAATACCTAGAGGGGGGGTGAATAGGTATAATATCCAAAACTCAAATCTCAGTGCAATTTAAAATAAATGCGAAAAATAAAAACAACACACAGATATTTACGTGGAAAAACTCCAACCAGGAGTAAAAAACCCACGGGACCAACATGCAATAACAATCCACTAAGAATAGAAAGATTACAAGGTGATTACTGACTCCACGGACTCCAACCCCTCCTTCAACTTCTTTGGATCTTGCGCTCACCGACTGTAGGTCCATGCACACGTCCGAATCCACGAACGCCACTCGAATCCACGAGCAACACGTTTCGAATCCACGAAACGCCTTCAACCCATCGAATTCACACGATGCCATGTCAAATCCTTGACGCAATCTCAGCCGTAACAGAAGTATAGGCTTCGATGGTGATTTTTTGCTTAGAATAACATTAGAGAACCATGGATGAAATCTCTAAGCAAAGATTAGATCAATTCGACAAAAAACATATCGTGAAAAACCGTCGAATTGACCTAAGAGAGGCTAGAAAGATGAACGATAAAAACCTAGCCTCTAGGATTGCTCTCAGGTTTTTCTAAGTTGGTCGCTACCTCTTGAGAAACCCTAAGTATCTATTTATAACCTCTGGAATATAATCAAAGTCGGTTTAGCGTTCAAATCAAAACTGAACATTGTGTACCGGTACTAAAAGTCAAGCTCCGGTACTCAATGACGCAACAGACAAAATTTTCTATTGCGTACCGGTACTCAAAGTCAGGTGGTGGTACTCCAGGCAATTTTCAGAAAATCTTGTGACGGGTTTTGAGGAACTCAAAGTGTGGTTCCAGTACTCAAATGTAAAATAATAAATTTTTCAAAGATAAGTTTAACAAAACAAATCAGTACCGGAATTCAAACTTAAAATAAATTATGAGTTAAAAAAACTTGTTCCCAAAATCTCTTGTAAACCCGGTTTTGATTTGTTCATGATTCCAAAGATTTTAAATAAACTTAAATCATCATGAATACTTTAATCATACCTGAATGCAAGGTTTAAAGTGCCGCCCGTGCCGCGGCGGCACGGGCGGCACGTACCGTGCCCCTCAAATAGGGGCACGGTACAGGGGGGGTATCGCACCCCCCCCCGTCTCGAGCGATACCCTCGAGACATGGCGATACCCATAGGGTATCGCCGTGCCGTGCCGAGCGGCACGACCCTTTTTCCCTTTTTTTTTTTTTTTTTTTTTTTTTTTTTTTTTTTTTTTTTTCTTAATCACATGCGTAGAGTATTTTTTTTCATTATTTTTTTTAAAAATCACATATTGTACGGTACATATTTTTTATTTTTTTGTTTTAATCTTTAAGAGATTTAGGTTATTTTGTTCACTAACTAATTTAGGTTGTTAGTAAATGTGAGTATCTTTAAGAGATTTAGATTATTATTATTTACTAACTAATATAAAAAGTAAAGAGATAAGATAAAATGAGAATGTGGCTATAAATCAGATTTTTAAAAGATTTAAGTTGTTATTATTTACTAACTAATAGCAATCTAAATCTTTTAAAGATTTAGGTTTTATGATTAAAAATATTTTTTATCTCTTTTCCTTCTTATATTAGTTAATAAATAATAACAATCTAAATATATTAAAAATCTAATCGGTTTTTTTTGTTTTAATCTTTAAGAGATTTAGGTTATTTTGTTCACTAACTAATTTAGGTTGTTAGTAAATGTGAGTATCTTTAAGAGATTTAGATTATTATTATTTACTAACTAATATAAAAAGTAAAGAGATAAGATAAAATGATAATGTGGTTATAAATCAGATTTTAAAAAAATTTAAGTTATTATTATTTACTAACTAATAGCAATCTAAATCTTTTAAAGGTTTAGGTTTTATGATTAAAAATATTTTTTATCTCTTTTCCTTCTTATATTAGTTAATAAATAATAACAATCTAAATATTTTAAAAATCTAATCGGTACCCACATTCTCATTTTATCTTATCTTTCTACAATAACAACCTAAATCTCTTAAAAATCAGACTCGTACCCACATTCCTATTTTATTTACATATCTCTCTGTAATTTTGTTTGAAATTAACTTAATCATGAAAATTATAGCTAAAGGCGGTCCACCGTCTTTAGAAGGCGGTGAGCCTTCTGTATGTGGCGCTGATATGACAAGCTGATATGGCAAAAATAGGATTAGTTTTACAAATAAAATTTTGATAAGATTATTTCGCAAATTATAAAATTTTAGAAGATTATTTTGAAAAAAAACTCCATTATACTTTATATATAAAAAAAAATATCAATATGTTAATTTGTGACTATAGTAAGCTATATATAGCCAATATTCATAATTTTTTGACTAAACATTTCAAAACAATATTATAAGAGCTTATTGGGAACAAAAAAAATAAAAAAAAAACGTGCCAGAGCGTGCCACTGGGAGGTCATGCGTATCCATCGGCACGCAAGCGTGCCACGTGTCGGCACGCAAACGTGTCGGTACCGTACCGTGCCAGGCGGCGAGCGGCACGCCCCCGTGCCACGGCACTTCGAACCTTGCCTGAGTGTCAACTTGTGCTCTTTGTTGAATCTTCATCGAGTCTTCGATTGCTGATTTGACAATTTGATCACTTCAAGACTCCGA
Organism: Tillandsia leiboldiana; assembly: GCA_029204045.2. NCBI lineage: Eukaryota > Viridiplantae > Streptophyta > Magnoliopsida > Poales > Bromeliaceae > Tillandsia > Tillandsia leiboldiana. Next base: position 34,665,701 of record CM055069.1, read on the forward strand.
CTCAAATCACGAAATATGCCAACATAAAATCCGTAACAGGACTCATATAGAATTGAGCTCCTAGCTCATATATATATATATATATATATATATATATATATATATATATATATATATATATATATATATATATATGTATATATATATATATACATATATATATATGTATATATATATATATATATATATATATATATATATATATATATATATATATATATATATATATATACATATATATATATATACATATACATATATATATATATATATACATATATATATATATATATGTATATACATATATATATACATATACATATATGTATATATATATATATATATACATATACATATATATATATATATATACATATATATATATATATATATATATATATATATATATATATATATATATATATATATATATATATATATATATATATATATATGTATATATAATTGAGCTGGAATGCTATCAATAGTAAACGGGCTCCGTTGCCATCCATTTGTTTTCAATGATGGAGCTTCCAAATCGACGCTCGGTACTGTTGAACATGATCTAGACCACTGGAAGTATCTAGAAATCCAATTTCAATTCTTTTCTACATCACTGATCTAATGATCAAAAGATTGCAAAATTTGTAATTGTAATGGTAGATATGAATCTTTTGCTCGTTTAACGGTGTAAAGAAATCTAGATTAATTGGTTAGAAATTTTTAAAAAATATTTAAAACAAGATCTATACTCTCGATCTTGATTACAAAACTCCTATCATCACTTTTTAAAGGATATTTATTTTCAGCCTTTCATTTTTGTGTCCACTTGATGGACAAGAAAAAAAAAAAAAAAAAAGCATAAAATTTAATTTCCAGATAGTTTAAATACTCTAAATCATATTTAACGGTGCGAATTGTCGTTTTGGAAGCTCCATGATCAAATACAAATGGGTGGCGACGGAGCCCGTTTACTACCGATAGTATTCCAACCTAACCCTATATATATAGAGAGATATAGAGTCTGGCTACAATGCTTGTAAAAGTACCAAGAAATTGATGCTTATAAGTTTTCTACTGTTAGATCTATCCCTTTGACTAATTTCACCCCTTAGATCATACTATTCCATCAATCACCCACTAAACCCTAGGGTTGCGTTTGGTTCAGATGTAAGCTAGAACTGCTTATTCCAAGGATAGGTACAAGTTCAAGAACAAGCGTGAACAAGATCAATTTTGCGTTTGGATGAAAATTAAGTTGTTCCTGAAAATAAGACAAATGGTGTTTGGATAGTTAGATTGGAATAGTGAAAATAAGAATAATTATAATTTTAAAATAATAATATTTTATCTAATTGATTAATATAAAAATATTAATTAAATAATAATTTAATTTATTTAATTAACTATTGCTATATAACTCTAAATATTAATTGATAAAATAATTAACAATAATGAGTATTGTTAATAAATAATTTAATTAACTACAAATAATTTAGTAAATTAATTAGTTAATTATCTAATAGTTAAATAATTAGTTAGTAAAATAATTAGATTAGTCAAAATATTAGATTAATTAAAGAGTTAATACAATAATTAAAATTATATTTATTTTAATTAACCTTATTCTCAAACGGGAACAAACTTGTTCCAAGAAAAATGCTGAAATCATAGTTCCAGCCTTATACCAGCTTATTCCAGAAAGGCGAGAACTACTCTTCCCATCCAAACCAAACGCGTTTGGGGAACAAGGCTTTCCGAACCAAACATTGCCTAGGGGAGTACTATTATCCTTACCGCACATCCCTTCATCCAAGGGCCAAACCTACAAGCACCAATGACTTGATACTTTTAAAATCATAGGAGCTCAATTATATATATATATATATATATATATATATATATATATATATATATATATATATATATATATATATATATATATATATATATATATATATATATATATATATATATATAGTCCAGCTACTATACTGTCAATAGTACCAAGCACTTGGTACTATCATGTTTTTTGCTGTTAGATCTATTCCTTTGAACATTTCTACCCTTTAGATCATACCATTCTACCAACCACCTACTAAACCTTAGGGGACCACTATCATCCTAACCGCACATCCTTTCATAGAAGGACCGAAAAGTTGATAGTACCTAGTTCTTGGTACTATTGATAATATAGTAGCCTAATTCTCTCTCTCTTTCTCTCTCTCTCTCTCTCCCTATATATATATATATATATATATATATATATATATATATATATATATATATATATATATATATATATAGTAAGGTTGCTGTGTTATTAGGAGCACGGAGGCCTTCGTGCTCCTAAGTCGTTTTCGATGATGGAACTTCCGAATCGACGATCGGCTCTGTTAGACTTAGCATATTTGAAGTATCTAAAAAATAAATTTTGTAGTTTTTAATTGTCATTTATCTAGTGATCGAAAGGATTCAAAATCAACAATTTTTAATGGTTGATGTGTGTTGTTTCCATGTTCAACGGTGTAGAAATATTTAAATCAGATAAACTTTTGATAGAAAATTTTTTATACTATCTACAGCAAGATCAATATATCTGATCGAAAATTTTAGTGCTACATCATAGTTTTTTGTAAAATTTTTATTTTTAACCGTCTATTTTTGGCCCTTTCGATCACTAGGTAGAGGGTTTTTTTTGCATATAGCCCCCTAACAATTTTTTTTTTACAAATAGCCTCCTAAAATTTGTATTTGCAAATATGGCCCTGTGCCGGCCAAGTATGCGCCACGCGAGCGCAAGGGGTTTTGAGTTGTTCTAGTTGAACACGGTAAACCATTAACCGTGAAAGAACACGTTCAAACACGGTACATGGTTTACCGCGTTCAAACACGGTAAACAATTTACCGTGTCCAAACACGGTAAACAATTTACCGTGTTTGGACACAGTAAACGGATGACCGTGTTTAGACGCGGCTAATAGTTCACCGTATTCTTCATACTATACACACCCGACCTTCTCTTTCCTTCTCGAGCTTCAATCCTCTTTCTCTCTCTCTCTTTCTCTCTTACTCATCTTTGTTTGCCCCGTCTGCCGCCACCGTCGTTGCCGCTGCTGCCTCCGCCCCGCATTGTATTTCTCTCTCTCTCACTCTTACTTTGACTATTTCTCTGTGTGTGTGTGTCCCCCTCGCCGCCGCCGCCACTGCATCGTCGGTCTTCGACCCCCAGACCCCATTCACATTCTCTCTCTCTGTCTCTCTCTCTTTCTCTTTCTCTGTCTCTCTCTCTCTCTATGTCTCTCTCTCTCACACACACATTTTCTCTGTCTCTCTCTCATAAAGAGAGTGAGGCTCATTCTCTCTCTCATTGAGATCCACACTCTCTTTCCCATCACCCCCACATCTAGAGCTATTTGTCTCTCTCTCACTGTCTCCCTATAATCACTCCTTTCTAGAGCCATCTATCGGCACAGAACTCGCGCTGTCACGTTGTCCGCAAATCGGTAAATTTATTTTTCACATAATATTCAATTTTATAGATGCATTGTCATGTTGTATAATATTGTATAATGTTGTATAGCGATCATTATGTCTGGAGAATGTGTTTCCTTTTGTCCATTGGGACGAAAATTTAGTCGTGACGGATAATATACCACAATGCATTTATGGCCGTAAAGAATTGATCGGCATCCGACGCGATATCACATTTTGGGATTTTGAAACAAATATATAAGGTCACTAATTATGATCGAGCGGAAGCCCGTCTCCGCATAACAGTTCGATGTCCAATAGGAGCTAATGAATGGAAATTACTTGTCATATTAAGTGACAATATAATTGCAGACATGATGAGTTTTTTCCCATTTCATGATTGCATAAGACAATATGTGGAGAAGCAAGTGTTAACGCCACAAGACTGTCCAACCTTTGTTTTCTCTACGAGAATGCGCAATAGTTACCAAAGAAATTATGTCGATCTCGAACGAATTCATACATCAAGGTATAGACTATAGAGTACTGATCATTAAAATTGTGTTTCATTATTTCTCTTTTATTAGTCTAGGTGCAAAAAATTAATAATTTGGACTTTCAATTGTTACAGAGTGTCTGAAGTTCTATGTGTGCCAGTGAGTGCATCATTGCCATATACTATTGTGGATCCATCTTCATTTGGTGGACTTGATGTGTCACGCCCCGGCGTCGAAACTGCGACCCGGGCTCGCTAACAGATCCGCCGCCCATACGGGAAGCCCCGTATAGACGAAGCGACTAACCTGCAAAAGAAAGATACTATGGCTAAACAGATATCAGAGCTGAAAAGTAAACTGCTAGAAATAAAATAAATACAACCCAAGTCCTCACAAATACATAAGTCTCTCAACTGAAAAAGAAAAAGTACAAGTCTGAACCTCACTACAAAGGTCTCTCAAAATAAAACTCTCAAAAATAAAAAGGGGGTACATCTACTCTCTCAGGAAGACGACTGGTAGGGATCTATCTCGCGACTCCCTTACCTCGATCAGCAGGATCAGCAACTGGAGCAGTAGGAACCGGAGTAGAGGTCCCTGGGAAAAAATACACCACGGCGGGTGTGAGAACTACATCCCACAGTAGTTCTCAGTGGGTACCGCCTACAAGCCCGACGGTCCGCCCACTAAGTCTACTAGAGGCATAAAGTAACAAAAGCAATACTGAAAGGAAAAGGGCTGGAAAAAATAACTCTACAGCTACTATGCCTCAATCTAAATGCTCAAGAAGTGGAACAGATAGAAACATGATGCATCTACTAACTCTCAAATATAATCACCCAATCTACACTGACTGTCCCATGGGGTCCAGTCAAACCTGCGCCCACCTACTGCCGCACATCCACAAGAGGACGGGTCTACCGTAGGGCGTCCGTGACTGCCAAAACTGGCCCAGCCAGAGGAACTGCGTCGACAAGTCGCGATAGCAAAGTAACAGGCCTAACTCCGGAGTGGCACTCGAGGGGCGCAACCCCACCGAGGAAAGTATCAGCGCATCTCTGTCGAGCTCAATGTGGCTCATGCAGGCTATAGTCCAAATGCACGATCAACAAGATCGACAATAACCAACATCACATCTCTAACTCACTAGCTGGAAATATCTAACAGCTAGGACTGCCGTCAACCCAACGGCTCCCCAAAATAGAACACCAACCCATAACAACACAACACAGACCGACACCATAAGGGTTCGGAAACCCCGATAGGTCGGTGCCTAGAACCCTAATCAAACAAGAACAGACTCCAGGCTCCGCCTATCGAAGTTTCCGACCCCCTTACAGTTCGGGAACATGACAACCTCAGTATGACATGCGGAAAACACCAACCAGGGCCCGAAAGTTCGAAAGGACCAACACCTACAACCCTATCAAACAAGAACAGGTTCCAGGCACGGTCCCCGTAGCTTTCGTCCCGAAACAGAAACAAAAAAGGCCCCTAGAAAGAATAACAGCTCGACATGCAACTCACTAGCCGGGTATACTCCACAACCGGCAACAATGAAGGGTCCGAGAACCCCGAAAGACTAGAACCTACAACCCAAATCAAACAAGAACAGGCTCTAGGCATAGCCCCTCGTTGTTCTCGACCCAGAGAAAAGGCAGCCCTTAGAACCCAGACCACTCGAATCATCTCGAGTGGGTAAGTTAGGAAAAAGGTGACATTTATTACTGAAAGCCATTTTTCACTCAAACCCATGCAGGGTGAGGACTAAAATAGTTTCTTTTTGAAAGCCATTTGATTTGAGAGAAATCTATTTTTAATGATTTTTAGTTCTTTTTAGGAAAACAGTTTGAAAACCAGTTTTATATCCAAACCTCGAAGAGCTAATGCCTTCGTCCAATCAAACAAGAACAGACTCCGGCGACCCTACGATGCTTGGAAGAAAACATTGGTTGACTAAAATCATGTGTGTCCAAAAAGGTTCTGGGTTCAAGGTCCTGCTATCACTGGTATACGGCTGCCACTAACACAGTGGCGACAAAAGAAATAAAGAACAAGACATCCCGGGATTACCGTTCGCCCAAACGGCTCCCGCCACAGATAAAAGACTAGCTACAACTACCAGACTCCACTCTGCTCCCAAGAACGAGTGTAACATGCATCCCACACTAAGAAGAATCTCGACCACTCGGCCCACTACCTGGGCGAGGATGACACTATGTCCAGGAATAGAGTATAATGTGTGGATGTCTAAAACATAAATAAACCTAGCCCAAGTGAGAGTTTTCTACTAGTCTGGTTACACATGTAACATATGACGGGGGTGCTAGGTCAAGTTCCAAGATAACAATAATTTAACAGATTGTAGGAAGCAGAAGAATCACATGATCATCAAATAACACTAGGAATATCAACTCTCACATTCTAGCATGCTACATAGTACATTCACAGCTATGCATGATCCTACGTCAATAGAATTAGTGTGCGGTCCATAGATCTTGAAGACGAGGCAACCCACCTTATGTGCTAAACTGTCCCATGTCCAACAGCTGAAAATACCCAGGAACAAATATCTCTAATTTCCTCCAGTTCCAACGGGTTCAGGAATACCCGCAAACTCTCCTGGGTACAACAAAAGGTCCACAGTTACACTTTATTCAAAAAATATCCAAGTACATACTATCTGCGGTAACAGTCCCAAAAAATGCGATATTTTCACCTGCAGAAAGGACTCTGAAAAATCCAACAAAAATACTGCTGCGATCCTCGCATCGAGCCCTTCGAAACGAGTACCTGCACGTCCCAATCCGAGCCCCGTAGGCCGAGTAACAAATTCTACAACACGGTGAGCGCGAAACCCCACAACATAACAACTGTAATACCATGCACAGATAAGGAGGAAAACATATACCTTCGGGCAAGCCTCAGAAAAATCCCAGAAAAATACGGCGATGATCCTTGCGACGCGTAGATGCAAAAAGTATATAGGCACGCCTCAATCCGATGCTCGAGCGCGAAGATATCCACGAAACATCCTGCGCTGTCCCAGAAATCCTCACAGAAAATGGGGTGCCAGTAAGCTCAGATAAACTCCAAGAAAAACCCAAAACGAGGCGAAGCTGAATATACCAAGATCGTAGCCCTACCTGTCGCGGATCCAACGGCGCAAGAATCGCCCGAAATGGTGGTCGGAGTAGGCCGGGGGAGCTCGCGCACCGAAACGCGACGGAAGGAAACACCGGCGAAGAAACGTCGCGACGCGCCAAAGAAATGGAAACCTCGAAAAGCGTGCCACGTAAAATCCCAGAAATCCTCAGGTGGATGCAGCACAGCGCGAGGAGCAACTTTGCTGAAGGGTCCGAGATGAGAGGAGGCTCGGAAACGCGGAAAAGAGGAAGAAGAAGGTGGCTCGGGCCTTTAAATAGTCCCACAAAAACAAATCCAAGAATTCCCAAATTGTCCCCGGATTCGGGCGTTGGCGGGTAATCCGGGCGCCCGAATCCGCAATCAGACGACCATCAGGGAGCGCCCGAAACCCCCTGATGGCGCCGCGTGTCCCCAGAACACGGGACAGCGGTGCAACGGGCTCCGCCGCGCGCCACGCGTCCTCACCTGGTCAACCCGGGTAGGTGGGGGCCGCCAGTGGCGGGGCGACACGTGGCGCGCACTCGAGCGCGGGCCACGTGCGCCCGACCGCGCCGCCTGACCACTGTGCGCGCACACGCCTCGAGGTTCTCCTCCGTGCTCCCGTGGACCGCGCCTACGTGAGCCAGCAAACGCCAGGCCGCCACGTGTCCCTGCACCCGGCCCAAGGTAACCGCGCGGATTCCCTGGTCCGCGCCGCGTGCGCCAGCCATTCCGGGCACGCCACGTGTCCCGCACGGCGGTCCATGCACCCACCGCGCCTCCCCGTGGACCGAGCTGCGTGAGCCGGCCAATGACAGGCCGCCACGTGGCTCCAGGCCGGTCCACGGTCTACCCCATGCACCATAATTCCCCGCAAACTTCCGGAAGCCCGTTTTTGGTCATCCGGACTCAGAATCAAACAAGCAAATAGCCGTTTTCAAGCGTTTTTTCGCGCTGAATCCAAATCCAACCTCTGTTTGGCCCAAAACCTTTTCAAAAATCCGGCAAATATAGCCGAAGGCCAATTCAGCTAAAGATACCTCACAGGGTCCATCTGTGGCGTCCCTTTGATGCACTATGGGCCAGACACACCAACACCAGGTGTTCTACACAGTGGATTCACCGGAAAGGTTGCATGGGAACCTGGACCACTACATGATGAGCAGTAAGTGTTGTATGATCTAGTTATATGAAATTTGAATCGATACGAATAGTTAATTTTAAATACCTTTGCAGGTCAACTATCCATCATAATCTATGTGAAGGTCTATCGTCTAGTGTTCGAGAATGCACTTATTGGGAAGTGAGAAATGCAAATGATAATGAGGATGTAATTGAAAGTGATGATGAGCATGTAAGTGAAACCGATATTGACTCTACAGATGACGATATAGACGATGTTCCACAATCTATAAATTCTGATTATGATGGTGGTTTGAGTTCTCTCATATGCACCATTCGAAATAAAGGTGTTGAATGGATTGAAAATTCATATGTCAACAATGATGATGTGCAGGACCCGGTAGAATTCGAAGAATTTGAAGATAAATGACAACGTTTTCTCTTGGGTAATGAATTAATTCATCAAGCCGTTGTTGATGCATACAATGAACAAATCATTCATTAGGGTCCTCCGAGTGATGAGGCATGGATTAATTGGATCTTTTCTGACCAGTCATCCTTGGTGAATGCTTTGGATCGATGACACATTGAATATAATGTACAACTTAGAATTGTTAAATCAAATATAGTTAGACTGTGAGATGTGTGGTCAATTCTTACCCATGGAGATTACATGCCTCTCGACCCAAAGGTTGTTCATATTTTAAAGTAAGGACTTATGCAGGACCGCACACATGCATGATTCCTATTTTGAATACAATGCATCGGAATTGTACATTTTTTTTGGTATGTCAACATATACTACCCACAGTGAAGGCAAGGCTTGCTAGTAGTCCTAGAAAAAATCAAACTCGAGTTCGGAGTGAGTTTCACGTTAGCATATCATATAGTAAGGCATGACGGGTACGGAATAAAGCACTACAAATTATATACGGTAGTTGGGAGCAATCATATTGTGACCTTTCTCGATATTTCTCAATGTTAGAAGCAACAAACCCCGAAACTATTACGAAGATTGAGTTTATAAGAGTGACGAGTACTTCATGAATGTTTGCACGAGCCTTTTGGGCTTTTGGACCCTCGATTCATGGTTGGGCGTATTGCTGGGCATTATTTAGTATCGATGCTATACACTTGTACGAAAAATATGGAGGCCATGCATTAATTGCCACAGGTATTGATGCCAATGGTGGTTTGTACTCGCTAGCATTCGCAATATGTGAGGGGGAGAATGGCTCGAGTTGGGAGTGGTTCCTATGGAGGTACATAACACGATCTCGAGTTATTATACTAATTTCGGATCATTTTAAAGGGCTTGCGAATCTTGCTGCACTTGTATTCTCGCTATCAGAAGGTCATGCTTATCGATGGTAATTGTGACATATGAAGGCTAACATGAATGCTCATTTTAAAATAAAACACGAACTTAAAAAATTTTATGCTTTTAGAAGTGCCTCAGAAGAATGAGAATATTACACGTTAAAGGAAGAATTGAAAGCAATGGATGAAAATGCTTGGCTATGGGTTGACAAAGTTCACGCCGATAGGACGTATTGGGTTAAAGCTTTCGACAGTGGTCGACGATTCAGTATTATGACAACAAATAGTTCGGAAAGTTTAAATAGGTTGTTAAGGAGAGTTCGTGGCTTACTAATTACAGCTTTTGTAATGGCAACATTTCATCGAGTGGTTGAATTCTTTTTAAAACATCGTGAGAAGGAAGCATCAATGTCTACTCAATTTGTATCGACTGTTGATAAAACCATCAATAGCCGGATGACATGTGCTAGAGCCCATACAGTTCAGCGATTTGGAGCTCAAGTGTTTGACGTACTTACTGAAAGGGATTTGCAATACAAGTGATTATCAACGGGAGAGATTCTACATGCTCATATTTATGTTTGCAACTAACGGGAATCCCTTGTTCACATATTTTATCATGCTGTAGTTCCTCTCATATGAATATAGATTATTATAGTTTATATTCTCATTGGTATTTCTATCGAGTTCTATCGTCAGACATATGAATCACAGTTCCATCCGGTTCCCGATCGGTGTTATTGGGTTGAGTCATATGATTCACCTCTACTTCCACCCCGCTAGAGAAGAAAGAAAGGACGACCCAAATCTACTCGCATTCGCAATATTATGGACGAAGGCGCTGGGAGTAGTAGGGGCAAGTGTAGTATGTGTAAACAACACGGGCATTATAAGAGCAAGTCCTGAAAATCAACAAAGAATGACCGAGAGACGTCGTCACTTAGGTTGTTTGTTTGATATTTTGATTATTGTAGATTTATTTAATTAATTTAAATTACTGCACGCATATTATATCTTTTTTTTGCTCATTAGTTTTATTTCAGATGGAGGATCACGAGGAGGCATGACCGTTTGATATCTTTGAATTGACTGATCAGCCCTGTGACGCCCCACTTCCCAGGGGGGCACCCATCCTAGAACTACTCTAGCTCTAGCACGCTTAACTCTCATGTTCCTCTTGGATCTTGCTACCATCCAAAATGCTATAGCCGGGATAGAGATTTAGTCCTATTATATCATTTATATATAGGACTAATCCAAATTCCGGGGGTGTCACATTCTTCCCCCCTTTAAGCCCTGACGTTCACGTCAGGCTCAAGCACCCTCACAAGCACCAGGCGATGTGAGACTCGTCTCGCTAGCCTTAGCCGACCTTGTAGGGAGCTGCACTCCACCTACAACGGTCATTAGCCGGGGAGCCACACTCTACCCGCTATATAACCCTGGCTCAGCCGAGACTCATCTCACATTTCCGGCTGGTGAATGTCTCTGATACCAACTGTGACGCCCCACTTCCCAGGGGGTCACCCATCCTAGAACTACTCTAGCTCTAGCACGCTTAACTCTCATGTTCCTCTTGGATCTTGCTACCATCCAAAATGCTATAGCCGGGATAGAGATTTAGTCCTATTATATCATTTATATATAGGACTAATCCAAATTCCGGGGGTGTCACAAGCCCCACCATAGATGCACTTGCATAGAGATGAGGTCATAACTTATTTTAAATTTTTTATTTTTTTTTTTGTATTCCTATCTATTAATATTATATGATATTTATAATATTGCAGGTTATTCTCCCGTTCAATTTACAGAGCATGACCGTAAATTGAACCGTTGGTAGATTGAGTATCCTGCTGTTTTGGAGCTATTGCGACGAGCAGAATTTTATAATGTTTCGCGGTCGAGGCAAGTTCAGCTAGATCACTCCTTATTAGGATCATTAGTCGAGAGGTGGAGGGAGACACAGACTTTCCACATGCGACATGGGGAAATGACTATCACCTTAATTGATGTGGCTGTTATCACAGGACTCCGCATCTATGGTGGGGCTGTGATTGGAGGTGCCTCGTATCAGTGGCCACAGCTATGTGAGCTACTTCTTGCGGTGGTTTTGGAGGATATTTAGGGCGGTGAGATAAAAATAGATTGGTTGTATCATATCTTTCATGATATCGCCTTAGATGCACCTCCCGCTGTCATAGGGACTACAACACGAGCATATATGCTGTTTCAGATAGATTGTAGTTTAATGCCAAACCCAAGCGGGAATGGAGTACATCTGAAGTGGTTGCCGCTTTTAGAGGATTTTGACGCTTGTAGTGAGTTGGCATGGAGTGTTGCGACGCTAGCTCATCTCTATCGAGCATTAGCGGGTGCTTGCATGAGGGGAAAAGTGGAGTGTTGTTGTTTTGGTACATTACTTCAGGTACATTCTATCACGCCCCGAGGTCGAAACTAAGACCTGGGCTCGCCAACAGATCCGCCACCCATACGGGAAGCCCTGCATAAGCGAAGCGTCTAACCTGCAAAAGATAGTATCTAACAACTATACAGATATCAGAGCAGGAAATAAACTGCTATAAAGTAAAGATACATCCAAATAGTACCAATCAGGTCCTCACAACATCAGTCTCTCAAAATAGGAAAATACAATAACCCATCTGACTATACTGAAATCTCCAAAATGGGGTACATCTACTCTCCCAGGGCAGGTAGGGATCTAGCTCGCGGCTCTTTTATCTCGATCAGAAGAAGCAGCGGGGGTAGGAACTGGAGTAGATGCCTCTGAAAAAAAAGTCACCGCGGAGGGTGTTAGAACTACATCAAACAGTAGTTCTCAGTGGGTACCGTCTCCAAGACCAACGGTCTGCCCACTAAGTCTACTAGAGGTATAAGATAACAATGCAGTATAAGTGAAAATAATAAGCTGGAAATAACTTTATGGTTATCATGCCTCTATCTATATGCTCAATGGGTAATACAGATGATAATATACACCTACTCGATCTCAATATGCTCAATCAAGCCAATCATACTGACTGCCACACAGGGTCCAGTTAAATTTGCGCCCACCTACTATCATTACATCCACACTAGGACTGGAATTACGTAGGGCGTCCCACAAGGACTGCATCGACAAGTTGCGAAAACAAAATAACAGGCCCAGCTCTGGAGCGGCACTCGAGGGGAGCGACCCTTCTAAGAAAATCCGCGGATCTCTGTCGAGCTCAATATGTCTCATGTAGGTTGTAGTCCAAATCCACGATCAACCAGATCGGAAGACTTACAAATCCAACCACTAACAACACCGGTCGGAAAACACTCAACGGCTCGGGATCAACTGACTACTCAAAAGCTAACCATACTATACTAGTCGGAAGACACTCAACGACCCGGGACCACCGTCTACCCAAACGGCTCCCAACAACACTAGCCGGAGAATACTCGACGACCCGGGACCATTGTCTACCCAAACGGCTCTCGACATTAGAACAAAAACTAGCCTCAGCTACCAGACTCTACTTGGCCCCCAGGCACGAGAGCAACATGCATCCTACACTATTCCGACCACTCGGTCCATACCCAAGCGACGAAAACTCTAAGTCCAAGGGAATAATGATAAAGTGTGTAGGAAGTCCGAAATATAAATACAACAACCCAAGTTGAGAGTTTTCTAAAGTCTGGTTAAATAACATGCATCACATGACAGGGTGCTAGTCAATGTTCCACTATTTTACATTTATCATAAACATCAAGTGTAGCACATTCTCAACATGCATGACAACTACACAATAGAATTAGTAGGGAGCCTGCAGATTTTGGAGTAAATCCAACCCACTTGGAATGCAATAATCCGGAGTCCAATCGTCTGACACTTGGCGAGCATGTTCCTCAGATTCCCAAGGTTCCAATGAGTCGATGATCACCTAAAACAACTCTAGCCAAATCGAGCATGCAGCCGAACATCATCGCGGCCTCCAGCACAAAACCGAAACACACATCTATCGTAGGGGCTGAAAGAACAGGAAAGAAACCCGTGGAAACCATCTCCAAAATCTCCAATAAGGGTACCAAAATGTTCCTCTGTGAGTCTAGATGAAAATCAAGCCTTTACACTACAAAATCCATGCACAAAAGGGCCAGAAAACCCGTAAACAACAAACTCTATCCTGAACTCCGCCCTGTGCACGAGGGCTCCAGAGCCAAAGCAAAACACCATAGGAAATGCGAGAATGGAGGGAAGTCATAAATATGAAAGTTGTAGGCCTACCTCTGGTGAAGGTCTCCTCCAATTTTCGGCTCAAAACTCCAACCGTTTTGCTCTGGGGAAGCCGCGCACGAAACGTCGACGGAGAAGACTACCGCTGCAACAATGGTGAAGCTCTCCAATGGTGGGGAAGAAGATGAAGTAGAGGCCTCCAAAACTCTCCAAGGGTGCTCAGGAATGGTGAGGGGTTGCCAAGCTCTCCTATGCAACAGGGCCTCCAAAATCAACTCCAAAAACTCACAAATGTGGGAGAAGAAGACCTTTTTATAGCCCATCCAAAAAGACCCAACTCTTAGATTTTGGGTGAGAATTCGGGCGCTCGAAATCTAAAGTAGCGCGCCAGGACACGTGGCGCCCATCCAAGCTGCGCCCGAAACCCAATCGCGCGTCCCTGCGTGCGCCACGCATCAGCCGAGGGGGTAGGTGGCGCCGGCCAACCGGAGCGCGCTACCTGGCGGCCGAAACGGGAAAATGCGCCAAGCGTAGTGCGCCAGTGCGGACGCCCAATCCCAAGCCGCCATGCGTCCCCAGCCGCGCTCCCTCCATGGCGCGACACGTTGAAGCCTTGACCCCGAGGTTCGTGGCCCAATACATCTCTACTCCCGGGCGCCCGAAACCCAAATCTGGATGCCCGAAACTGCCCAAACACACAATTTTATGTGTTTTAGCTCAGTTTGTCGCGCTGAGTCCGTTTCTCGCGTCCGTTTGGTGCGCAAACGCACTCAACACACAAAAATAGATGTCTACACGCCGCTGACCATGTAGCCAAGCAACACATGAATCCGGGTCACCACATCCTCCCCCACTAAAAGAAAGTTTCATCCCCGAAACTAAACGCACCTCAGCCAGGAGTCTCGAACAAGAAGGGGTAGTTATTCATCATCACTGTCTCCAGTTCGCAAGTCGCCTCTCGCTCGTCGTGATTACTCCACAATACCTTCACGTACGGTATAGCCAGGTTGCGCAATTCTCTCACCTCACGAGCCAGAATTCGCAAGGGGCGTTCCTCGTACCCCAGATCCTCTCCGATCACAAGTGGTGTGAAGTCAATCACGTGTGAAGGGTCAAAAACATATCTCCTCAGAGCTGAGACGTGGAATACATCGTGGACTCTTGCCAGTCGTGGGGGAAGAGCAACTCTATAAGCAAACAGTCCAACTCGCTCCAGTACCTCAAAGGGTCCAATAAACCGAGGGTTGAGCTTCCCGCAAACCCCAAATCTTCGGATTCCTTTAGTAGGCGAGACTTTCAAGAAGACATGAGCTCCCACCTGAAACTCTAAGGCTCACCGCCGGATACCAGCATAGCTCCTATGTTGACTCTGGGCGGTCTTAGGATATCGTCGTGCCAATCTGACCATTTCTTCTACCTCCAGTAGGATATCAGGCCCCAAAGTCCTCCTCTCACCCACGTCACTCCAATATAGGGGTGATCGACACTTACGTCCATACAACGCTTCAAACGGAGCCATCTGAATGCTCGCTTGAAAGCTGTTGTTGTACGCAAACTCAACCAATCCAAGGTGTCGATACCACCCTCCACCAAAATCCAGGACGCAAGCTCTCAACATATCCTCAAGAGTATGTATAGTCCGCTCGGACTGTCCATCGGTCTGTGGGTGGAATGCTGTACTAAAACGGAGTTGTGTCCCCAAGGCCGTATGTAAACTCCTCCAGAAATACGAGACGAATCTCGGGTCTCTATCTGATACAATCCATGCGGGTACTCCATGTAACCTTACCACCTCATCCAGGTATAACTAGGTAAGCCGCTCCAACGGCCAAGTCATCTGCACTGGTAGGAAGTGGGCAGATTTGGTAAGTCTATCCACCACTACCCAAACTGCATCTGATCCACTCTGCGCTCTCGGCAGTCCAACAACGAAGTCCATCGTGATATGGTCCCACTTCCACTCAGGGATTTGGAGACTCTGTAATTTGCCAGCAGGTACACGATGCTCTGCCTTCACTTGCTGATAAGTTAAACAATGAGCCACAAATCTCTCAATATCCTTCTTCATTCTATTCTATCAGAAATGTGCCTTGAGGTCCTTATACATCTTAGTCCCACCAGGGTGGATGGTATAAGGTGTACAATGTGCCTCTTTCACGATCTGCTCTCTGATCTCTGTATCCATAGGCACACAAGCTCGGTCCTTGTACCGTAGTACTCTCGAAGCATCAATGGCAAAGTCCCCTGTCTGATCACTCTGAATATGCTCTCTAATTCTCAGCAAGTGGGGGTCCTCACTCTGTCTCTCTCCGATCTTGTCCAACAGAGTGGGCTGCACGATCTAAGGCATCAGTCTAGCAGAGACCCCAGGGGACACGACCTCAAGCTCTAATCTCCTCATCTGCTCAAGTAGTGGCGCCTGCTGCGTGATCATCAAACTCAAATTCTGCACTGCTCTCCTCCTCAAAGCATCTGCAACCACATTGGCCTTGCCGGGATGATACTGGATACTCAAGTCATAATCTTTTATCAACTCCAACCACCGGCGTTGCCTCAAATTCTACTCCTTCTAAGTAAACAAATACTTCAAGCTCTTGTGGTCGGTGAAGATCTCGCAGTGCTCACCATACAAATAATGCCGCCACAACTTCAAAGCAAATACCACAGCTGCCAACTCCAAGTCATGTGTAGGGTAATTTTTCTCATAATCCTTAAATTGCCGGAAAATATAGGCAATTATCCTACAATGCTGCATCAATACACAACCAAGGCCGCTGTGGGAGGCGTCGCTGTAAATCACAAATCCTTCTCCCATGACCGGGAGAGCAAGGATTGGAGCCGTCATCAATCTCTGCTTCAACTCCTCTAAGTTGCTCTGGCATTCCTCACTCCAAATGAACTTAATTCCTTTTCTGGTCAAACGAGTGAGGGGTGTGGAAAGCTATGCAAAGCCTTCCACGAATCGACAATAGTAACCAGCTAATTCCAAGAAACTCCGCACCTCTGTGATAATCGTCGGTCTCGGCCAATCTCGAATCGCGTCCACTTTGGCCGGATCTACTGCCACTCCTGCGGCTGAAACAACGTGGCCCAAGAATTAACGTCCCGAAGCTAAAACTTGCACTTCCTAAGCTTGGCATACAACTTCTTCTCTCGTAGAAGCTAGAGCACTATTCTCAAGTGCTCCTCGTGCTCCAAGTCACTCCGGGAGTAAACCAAGATATCGTCGATGAAGGCTACAACAAATCTATCCAAGTACGGCTGGAACATATGGTTCATCAGATCCATAAATGTGGCAGGGGCATTGGTCAATCCAAAAGGCATGACTGTAAACTCATAATGCCCGTACCGTGTCCTGAACGCCGTCTTGGAGATGTTCTTGGCCCTCACTCTCAACTGGTGGTAACCGGACTGAATATCCACTTTGGAGAAAACACAGGCTCCCTGTAGCTGATCGAAGAGGTCGTCGATGCGTGGCATGGGATATTTGTTCTTAATGGTCGCTTTGTTCAATTTCCTATAGTGACACAAAACCTTAGTGAACCATCCTTCTTTTTCACGAATAACACTGGAGCTCCCCACGGTGACACGCTGGGTGGCACAAATCCCAAATCCATCAGATCCTGTAGTTGCGCCTTGAGCTCCCTCAACTCTGCAGGCGCTATCCGATAAGGTGCCTTCAAGATTGGCGCGGTTTCCGAAACCACATCAATCACAAACTCGATCTCCCTATCCAGCGGCATCGTTGTCGGCTAGGGTAGGAACACATTTGAGAACTCGAGGACAATGGGGATATCCTCGAGTCCCGGTGCTGCCGTAGGCACCTCTACCACCGTCGCTAAGAAGGCGATACATCCTCGGCTCAACATCTGTCTGGCCCTCGCCGATGAAACTGTCACTTCAAACAGCGTACTCTAACAGCCTCTGTAGATAAACTCCTCCTGTCCGGGCTCGTGGAAAGTCACGGTCCTCTCTCTACAATCAATAGTAGCACAATACCGCGCCAACCAGTCCATACCCAGGACGACATCAAAATCCTGAAGCTGCCGCAAGACAAGCAAGTTAGCCGGCATAATCCAAGATCCTAACTGCACTGGACAAGATCTACAACACTCCTCTACATGCATGGTATGATCGGGAATCTGAACCTCTAATGTATGCGGCAATAATCCTATTTAGGTCAGTACAGCGTCCACCCTTCGCATATCAGCCACGTGGACACGTCGAGAGAGTATTGGTATGATTTTCATATATATATTATATATTATAATTATTTCAATATACAAAGAAAGGTTAGTGCTGATTTGATTTCAGAATGATGTCATTCAAAGATCTCACTATGCGATTAGAGGTGTCCTACCAGATATTTCGAATAGTGGAGCATTAGCAACCTTGACACAAATTGCTGATCAAATGAGGCAAATTTGGAGACTCTACCGACATTTCCACACACTATGCCTCCACGGCCAGCAGATCATGGTGGAGTATTGACGTCGGGGCATATACCATTATATAGTTCGTCGGGGTATGTACCAGAGGATCCTCCTCGACGACCTGATATTGTTTATCGTAGGCGCCTACGGCATCGATAGTTGCGTTTTTCCCACGCAGATCAGCCTTCATCTTCAGCTCCTTCATAGCCAGAGGGCACTACTATTGAACATCTAGACTAATTCGAAGTTATAGAGCCATTCGATTAGCCAACATTGTCCTTATGTGATGTTGTATTTATATTAGCCCTATAAACAATATCAGGTATAACAGAACAATATAAATACAACATCACATAAGGACAATGTGGGCTAATGGAATGACTCTATAACTTTGAATTGGGTCTAAATGTTCGATAGTAGTGCCCTCTAGCTGTGGAGGAGCTGAAGATGAAGGCTGATCTGGATGGGGAGACCGCAACTGTCGGTGTCGTAGGTGCCTACGATAAACAGTATCAGGTCGTTGAGGAGGATCCTCTGGTACATATCCCGACGGACTATATAATGGTAAATGCTTTGACGTCGATACTTCACCATGATCTGTGTTAAGGATTTTGTTTTGGCGTATTTCGTGAAGTAGTAAAATTCTTGAAGATTGAAGATGAAGAATTGTGGATCATATACACCAATCTCAAAAAGAATGGATTCGGAATGATCAGGTACGTTTAACTAAATAATTTTAGTGATCCGAATACATTTGTGTAGTTTAGAAACACTTGGATGTTTTTTAATTGCATAAAAATAAAAAACTGGACAAGTTGGATATTCAGGATCCGAATCAGACCATTCCAGTCCGGACCCCGAACATAGTTTAGTTCATGCAGAATTCCAGTCCGGACCATCCCCTGTTCAGTCCGGACCCCGAACTATGTGTTTGCTGAAATCGCATGAACAGTCCGGACCCCAAACTGTTTTTTCAGGAAAATTGCTGAAAAAAGACGACAGTCCGGATCAGCCAAATCCAGTCCAGACCGCCGTGCGGGAAAAATTCTGTTAAGTCAGTTTTTGATGCTTATCTCTTTCCAAAGGTTTCTAACCTATAAATAGACCCTATCATTCATCTTTTAGGGTAATCCAAAATAATCCCGGTTATCAAAAACCGAAGGATAAAAATCCACATATATAGAGAAGAAAGGAAAATATGATCTAATCTATGTTTCTTCGTCTATATTGTTCAATTTGATTCTAGGGTTTCAAAACTCCTATTTCTTGTAGAATCAAATTGAAGAATACTTAGATGGTATTTCCTTATCTATCTTTGATCTAAGTCTTCAGGTTTTGCATTGAAATCAACAAAAGAAGAAGACGCGGATTCATCCTCCTCAGACGCTGATGATAATCTATCCATGGAGGATTTCGAGAAACACCTTGCACTCTTGACGAGGAAATTTCGCCGAAGCTTTCGAAGGAGAAATTCAAGTAAATCCTCATCCTTCGTTAAGTCCAAGAAAGGCAAAGGATCTTCAAGCTTTAAGTCAAGAAAGCAAGAGGGTTATTCAAAAGACAAGAAGAATTCTGAGGGACAAATCCAGTGCTTCAAATGTCGAGGTTATGGCCATATATCAACGGAGTGTCCCAACAAGAATCCGTCAAAGAAGAAGGCTATGCAAGCCGTCACATGGGATGACACTTCCACTTCCAACGAGTCATCTTCCAGTGATGAGGATAACAACGCCACAGCATTCCACGCGTCCACAACTTCACCTTACATGTGCTTTTCAGCGACTTCCTCTGGTTTATTATCCAACTCCTTGAACGAAAAGAATGCAACGGATGATGAACCGAGCGATTCCGAAGGTGAAGACTTTGCTTTTGCCTACCATAAATTATTGAAGGATTCAAAGAAATTGGCAAAGCAAAACAAAAGTTTGAGAAGAAGATTGCGGGATCTTGAAGAACAATCTAAAGAGGCAACTTCTCTCTCAAACGCTCTTGAAGAGGAAAAGGATAACTTGGTCAAAATAAATGTTTCCCTTCGAGAGAAGAACGAGTATTTCGAGAAGGAGCACATCAAATTGGTGGATAATGTAAATCACTTCTCAAAGCTCTACTCCGAGGCTCAACAAGAAAAATTGGAGATGACGAAGACCATACTCCAACTTAAGGAAGATTTGAAGCGATTCTCTTCAGGAAGGAGCAAGTTGGATAAATTGCTTGGTCTCGGTCAAACGAACCGTTTGGGTCTTGGATACGCTCGAACTGGTGAGGATCCAAGTTTGAGCAAGATGGTTTTCGTGCCCCAGTCGGTTTCTCCTCCGACGACGAAAATCATCGTATCCAACGTTAAGAAGTCTACCTCAATTCCGTCAGGATCAAACCCTTCCAAGGTATGTTTTCGTTGTGGTTTTGCAGGGTACATTAGATGAAATTGCAAGAATGGAGCCAAGCGATCAAATCAAGCGCTTCTTGCAACAACTACCATCAAGAACAAAGACAGAAATTCAAGAAGAAATCAACCAAAGGTCAAGAACAATGGTAGTACACCCCACAAGACGACGTCATCATGGATTCCAAAGAAAAGTGATCAACCGAACAAGACGCGTTCACCAAGGGGATCAATGTCACGATCATTGCCGACGTATTCCAGCTCGTAAGGTTTGGGTGCGCAAATGTGAACTCTTCCCTTGTCTTTAACTTTTCTGCGATTGAATGTGTTGTAACTTATGTAAATCATTCATTCATTTTGAAAGGGGTTAGGTCACAGAACAATTGCTATGTAGTTCCTGGTAAAACAAGCTAAAATTGTAACCTAGTGTCACTTGATAATGAAACACTTTGGCATGAAAGACTAGGTCACATGAACTTTAAAGAACTATCTAGAATATCTAACAAAGACATGGTTAGAGGTGTTCCTAAATTGAACTTCAAAGAAAACCTTGTGTATGGTGGTTGTCAAAAGGAAAAACAAACTAGATTCATTCACAAGAATTTGAACCATGTAGGAACTAAATGCCCATTAGAATTATTGCATATGGATTTAATAGGGCCAACTCGTCAACCTAGTTTGGGTGGAAAATGGTATATTTTTCTTTTGGTTGATGATTTCTCTAGATATTTTTGGATAGTATTTTTAAAAGAGAAAGCGAATACTTTTGACTCTTTTCATGATATATGTCATCGTATTATGATTGAGAAAAATGAAAAGATTGTCTGTGTTCGCAGTGATAGAGGTGGAGAATTCATTAATTCAAAATTCATTAATTTTTGCTCTTCAAACGGCATAAAATATGAATTCTCTGCACCTTATACACCGCAGCAAAACGGTGTAGTCGAGCGCAAAAATAGATTTGTTCAAGAGATGGCGCGTGTTATGCTTCATAGCCGGAAACTCCCTTTATATTTTTGGGCTGAAGCAATTAACACCGGAGTCTATGTGATCAATCGCATCTATTTGCGCCCGGGTAGTTTGAATACCCCATATGAGTTATGGTTTAGTAGAAAACCTAATATCAAGTATTTTCGTATCTTCGGGAGTCGCTGTTACATTTTACGCTATCGAGAAAATCTTGAAAAATTCGACTCTCGAAGTGATGAAGGAATTTTTATGGGTTATTCTACAAACAGTAGAGCATATCGAGTATACAATCTTGAATCGAAGACGATGATAGAATCAATTAATGTTAAAGTAGATGAAGTTTCTCATTTGTCTTTTGTTAAATCTACTCTTGATATGTCTCTTGATAATGAATCTCCTGCTAATGATATTGCATCTTTGCATGATAACTCTTCTGAAAATGTTGATGCATCTCATGGTTCTTCTAGTTCATCTAATTTGCAGGAATCATCGCAATTACCCCCGAGTACTCCGTTACCTCAAACGCTACGTATCTCCAAGGACCATCCTGAATCGAACATCATTAGAGATCCTCAAGAAGGAGTTAGAACTCGGAGACAATTGGAATGTGGAGTCGCATGCTACGTCTCCATGGTAGAACCAAGGAATATTGATGAAGCTCTTCAGGACGACTACTGGATAGAAGCTATGCAAGAAGAGCTTAATCAATTTGAAAGGAACAAAGTCTGGAAATTAACGAAACCCCTGAAGCAACAAAACATTATCGGTGCAAAATGGATTTTCAAGAACAAGAAAAATGAAGAAGGTACCGTTATTCGGAACAAAGCACGGTTAGTTGCTCAGGGCTATTCACAAGTTGAAGGTATAGACTTTGATGAAACTTTCGCCCCGGTAGCCCGTCTCGAGTCAATTCGTATTCTATTTGCTATCGCTTGCTATTTTAAAATAAAACTTTTTCAAATGGACGTTAAGAGCGCTTTTTTAAATGGTTTTCTAAATGAAGAAGTTTATGTTGCTCAACCGAAAGGTTTCATTGATCATAAACTTCCAAACCATGTTTTTCGGTTGAAAAAAAATCTTTACGGTCTAAAACAAGCACCGCGAGCATGGTACGAAAGACTGACAAAACATATTTTGGAAAAGGCTATACTCGAGGGGGAGCCGATCGGACACTCTTTGTGAAGCACTTTCAAGACAACTTCATTGTAGCACAAATCTATGTGGACGATATTGTGTTTGGTGCTACAAGGAATAATGATGCTTCAAAATTCGCTGAAACAATGGAAAGCGAATTTGAGATGTCCATGATGGGCGAGTTGACATATTTTCTTAGATTGCAAGTTAAGCAAACTGAACAGGGCATTCATTTGTGTCAATCCAAGTATGCGAAGGAGTTGGTCAAGAAATTTGGATTAGAAGATTCTAAAGACTTTCCGACTCCCATGGGAACTAGCAATAAGGGACTTGGATGTGAATCTCACGGAGAAAAAGTAGACGAGAAACTTTACCGAAGCATGATTGGAAGTCTACTTTACCTTCCGGCTAGTCGCTCGGACATTGCCTTCAGTGTTGGGATTTGTGCGAGATATCAATCAGCACCGAAGGAAATTCACCTGAAAGCGGTGAAACGGATCATCTAGTACATCAAAGGTACGTTGAATTTCGGAATTTGGTGTCCTATGGGCACATCTCTTGATATAATAGGATATTCGGATGCCGATTGGGCTGGATCAGTGGATGATCGAAAGAGCACGAGTGGTGCATGCTTTTACCTTGGCCATTGTCTTGTTTCATGGCATAGTAAGAAGCAAAACTGTATTGCTCTCTCTACTGCCGAAGCGGAATACATTTCAGCGGGAAGTTGTGCAACTCAATTGATTTGTATGAAGAGTGTATTGAGTGACTTCCGCATCCCGGCGACTTCGGTAACAATACTTTGTGACAACACTAGTGCCATTAACATTTCTAAAAATCCTGTGTTGCACTCAAGGACAAAACACATAGAACTTAGATATCATTTTCTTAGAGAGCTAGTTGAATCAAGTACTTTACAAATCTCGTATGTTTCAACTGAAGATCAATTAGCCGATATTTTGACAAAATCTTTGGATCAAAAACGTTTTATTCATTTGCGAAATGCAATAGGAATGCTTTCTTTGAAATAACATTTTTTGAACCATTGCTTAGGTTAGGTTTTGTTTTGTGTTTTGTGTTTTGTGTTTGTATATAGAACATTAACTGAGCATTTGTTAAAATTGATTTTAATTGCATCTTTTCATGTTTTGAGAAATCTATTATGATTTGAATATCATTATAATTTATTTGATGCAATGATCATTTATATCAATTATTTCATCTTTAATTGATCAAAGTTAATTTCTCTCTCAATGATCTCTTTAATTGCATATTTTCATGTTTTGAGAAATCTATTATGATTTGAATATCATTATAATTCATTTGATGCAGTGATCATTTATATTAATTATTTCATCTTTAATTGATCAAAGTCAATTTCTCTCTCAATGATCTCTTGGTATAGTTTTTATCTTATTTGATAATTGAGTTAAGTATGAACATGAGATCAATAGTTGGTTGGATACTTAATATTTTACATGATTGATAGCCAATTGAGGGGGAGTATTATTTAAAGTTTCATGCTCAAAAGATGTGGAAAGAGTTACATCCCTAGTGGAGTGTGAAAACTACCACCACATGGAGGAAAGAGCTACCACCTCGGTCGTCTGAGTACTGTGTGCAGCTACCACATGTATACCAAGCAATGTGATTTCTTGTTTATTAGATAAAATACTTTTTGGA
Organism: Tillandsia leiboldiana; assembly: GCA_029204045.2. NCBI lineage: Eukaryota > Viridiplantae > Streptophyta > Magnoliopsida > Poales > Bromeliaceae > Tillandsia > Tillandsia leiboldiana. The sequence goes on from CM055069.1 coordinate 34,690,064, forward strand.
ATACTTGACTTTGTCGAATTCCAAGGTTGGTATAAGGTGGGATTTCAAATTGAAAGATGCTCAAAGAGCCACTTCCCTAGATATATTGACTAGATACATTATCTGATTTATTTGGGATGTCAAACATCTATCGATCTTTGTGTCTTCATTTTCTTTATTCAATTGATGATTTGATAAACACGTTACTCATTAGATCGTGATTGATATTTTGAACTTGCTCAACTTTAGAGGATATAACTTTTATAAATTTTCGTTTCATTATTTGATTATTAATGATAGATTTAGCATAATCTATTTCTTTTGATGTGAAACGATACTTTTTATTTAAAGTTGATATGCAAGAATGCTTACATACTTTTTCTGAATTTTCTAAAACTTTTACAAATTTTTCTGGAGAAAAAGTTGCAGGCAGTCCGGACTAGACGGACTCAGTCCGGATCCCGAACGATGGGATTTCTCTGCGGGTAGCCGATCCGGACTGAACTCAAACCCGATCCGGACCGCGGCTAGGTTTTAATAGAAACGAATAGTCTTTTGATTTCTATTCTCTTCTATACTTTTGTTTCTAGCTTCCTAGGGTTTCTCTCTCTAGAATCAAGAAGGTTTGGATCTTTTGCAACTTGTTTTCACTCGATTCAAGTAAGTTCTTTTGATCAAAACCTCTGTTATTCACTGGTTTGCTATTGTTCTTTAAAACGTGAGTGGATTTCATGCTATGAATTCGTTTTTAAACGGTTTCTGGTCAAATTTCTTTTGAAATAAGTACTCTGGATACATTAGTTTTGTTTCTATGCCTTGTATTTATTTGATTAACGAATTTTTGGGCTTCGATTTCTAAAAATTCGATTTTAGGGCAAAATTTGGAAATTTTTGAAAATTATGTGATTGATCTATTTTTAAATTTTTTTTTGCAAAACTAACTTGATTCCTAATCTCTATACATGATAAGGATTGTTTGGGTAAGATTTTTCAAATTTTTGGAAATTAAACAATTTTTCATGTTGTTGAGTTCTTGCTCACAGGCGACTTCTTTTTAAAACTCTCAACCAAGATGGTGTTTGGTTGGGTAATTGTGCTTGTTGTCGCAATGGTTGGCACACGAGCAACGAACAAGCTCAAAAGGACAAAGAAAACACAAGAGGAAGGGGAGTATATTTCGGTGGATGAATCGGAGACTGAATCGGAGGACTGGGACAAAGTCCTTGAAGAAACAGCAGCATTGGCTGCAGCAGCATCGAAGGGGAAAGCCCTTGCTTCAACAAAGGCGAAGACTCCGCCTACTGCTGCCGAGAAAGGGAAAGCTCCCATGCAACCGATATCCATGTCCATGAAAAGGAAGAGTGTTGCAAGGAAGAGGGGTAGATCTCGTGGAATTGAGATCGAAGAGCCACTGGCAAGTGAACCACCTCCAGAGGAATACGTTCATATTAACACAGATCGGATGAAGGCATTTGAGAACCGAGAGTGCATTGGAGAACGACACGTCAATATCTCAGCTCTTCGAGATCGTTCTGCAGCTTTCGGAAATCTTATTGATCAAACTAATTTCTCTCAAATTTGCCACTTTCCTGAGTCTTCTGGATATTGTCTGCATTTGGTACGGACATTTTACACTTGTGCGCAGCAGCTTCAAGAAAATGAAGGTGGACCTATGAAGTTTAACACTTCGGTCCGGAACAAGAAACTTGCCATTACTCCTCAATTGATTGGAGAGGTGTTAGGCATGTCTTCAAGTATGGTCGGAACACACTATTTGAAGGGCTGTCCTATGACAAGTTTAGATTGGCGACGAGTTGTGGATGACATCTGCATGCTGGAAACTCGATCAGCAGGAAACTCGGTATTATCAAAAGAGCTTCGACCAGAACACCGATTTCTCAATTTCATCGTTTGCTACAACATTTTGCCAAATATGCAAACGAAGGTGCTACGATGGGACAGGATGTTGTTCTTATATCTTCTAGGACATCCAACAGCAGCTCGAGGATTGAATATCAACATTCCATACGTCATCTGGAACAGGATGGCTCGATATGTGGAGCATCCTCATCTGACTAAGAGACTTCCGTTTCCTATGATCATAATGCGGATTTTGAAGAAATTTGATGTCGACATTCGATCGTCAAGTTATATGCATAGCTTAGGGACAATCAATGACTCAACAGTTGTGAAGTCTCTCCCTAAGAAGCCAGATGATACACCTACTCCTCCTCGAAGCAAGAGGCCATTAGCTTCAGCACCAGCAGCACAAGCAGCAACAACAGCAGCAGCAACAGCAAAAGCAGCAGCTTCTACTTTAGAGGATGACGCCTCTGTAACGTCAATTTACCGCGAACAACAACGTCTTTCGTCGGAACAAGACCGCATGTCAAACGAAATCACTAAGATCTCTACAGACATGGATCGTATTTCTGCCGCCCAAGGTGACTTGAAAAGGAAATACAAATCTCTTACCAAATTGGTGAAGAAGATTTTCAACAAACTGGGTTGTAGCAGCTCTGACGACAACGACTCCGATTGACTTTATCTTTTTTGTGTTGTTCTAATGCCTTCTTTTTTAGGTTTTTCCTTTAAGTTCTTACTTTTTACAAACTTTGCACTCCCTTCTTTTTAATTTTGGCTGACTTTCTGTGACAAAAAGGGGGAGAGACACTTGAAACACTTGAATTTGAAAGTTTGGAGAAACTTGAAACACATTAAACTTTTTGACGGTAAGTTGAAGGTAAGTTGGATGCATGCCACTACTAACTATTTGACTAACTATTTGGGCATGTAATATTACTAACAAGTTGCGTGATAACTGATATATTTTTAACTTGTTAATTGTTTTGACATGACATTTGGATCCTAATGATTAGGGATATATGAATCTTTGTTTGCTAAATTTTCATACATATCTGATACTTAATGTCATGGTGAGTATAAACACTATCTCTCTGATTGATTATTGAATGTTTAAATTCTTGAGGTATCAAATAATTTCTTTTATCAAGAATTATTTCTTTTGCAGAGAGTACAAACGTCTAAGTCTAGAATTTGTTTTAGGAGTTTATCTCTTCTATTCATTTTTATTTGGTTCATACTTGTAAATTTTTGTTGTATGGTGATAGCAACAAAAATATCCTTTTGTATTTTTTTAGTGGATTTTTGTTTTGTCACGAAACCGCCAAAGGGGGAGATTGTTAAGCATTTTGTTTTGGCGTATTTCGTGAAGTAGTAAAATTCTTGAAGATTGAAGATGAATAATTGTGGATCATATACACCAATCTCAAGAAGAATGGATTCGGAATGATTATGTATGTTTAACTAAATAATTTTGGTGATCCGAATACATTTGTGTAGTTTAGAAACACTTGGATGTTTTTTAATTGTATAAAAATAAAAAACTGGACAAGTTGGATGTTCAGGATCCGGATCAGACCATTCCAATCCGGACCCCGAACATAGTTTAGTTCATGCAGAATTCCAGTCCGGACCATCCCCTGTTCAGTCCGGACCCCAAACTATGTGTTTGCTGAAATCGCATGAACAGTTCGGATCAGGGAATTCCAGTCCGGACCCCGAACTATTTTTTCAGAAAAATTGCTGAAAAAAGACGACAGTCCGGATCAGCCAAATCCAGTCCGGACCGCCGTGCGGGAAAAATTCTGTTAAGTCAGTTTTTGATGCTTATCTCTTTCCAAAGGTTTCTAACCTATAAATAGACCCTATCATTCATCTTTTAGGGTAATCCAAAATAACCCGGCTATCAAAAACCGAAGGATAAAAATCCACATATATAGAGAAGAAAGGAAAACATGATCTAATCTATGTTTCTTCGTCTATATTGCTCAATTTGATTCTAGGGTTTCAAAACTCCTATTTCTTGTAGAATCAAATTGAAGAATACTTAGAAGGTATTTCCTTATCTATCTTTGATCTAAGTATTCGGCGGATTATCATCACCAAACAAAAACAGCGATTTTACCAAAAATCGGCGCGAGGATTTGCGTGGCCTTGTGGATTCAAGGTGCTACCGCTCTCGTGGATTCGGAGCGAGGCGCGTTCGTGTGATCGAGACGTGCCGCATTGGTGAAGACCGTGGATTCGGTTGGACGTCGTGGATTCGACGTTGAACGTCGTGGATTCGGCGTTGGGACGCAAATCGTGGATTCGAGGAGCGTTCGGAGCGAGCGGAGAAGATTAACTAGGAGCGTATGGAAAAGGTTGAGTCGTAGGGTTACGGTAAATCACCTTGTACGTGTTTAATCTTAGTGGATTTCGCCGTGTTATCGGTCCCGTGGTTTTTTACTCCTATGACGGAGTTTTTCACGTAAATCTTGCGTACTTTATTTATTTTTCGCATTGGGTTATTTTTTACGCAACGATTTGGTGTGTTTATTGTTTTCACCTATTCACCCCCCCTATAGCTGGTTTTTCCCCTATTCAGATCCATATTATTCATAACCCACAATCTGCTGGCCGTGGAGGCATAGTGTGTGGAAGTGTCGGTAGAGTCCAAAATTGTCTCCATTTGATCAGCAACTTGTGTCAGGGTTGCTAATGCTCCACTATACGAAATATCTGGTAGGACACCTCTAATCGCATAGTGAGATATCTGAATGACATCGTTCTGAAATCAAAGCAGCATCATAAAAATTACACTAACCTTTCTTTGTATAGTAAAAAAATTATAATATATAATATATATATGAAAATCATACCAATACTCTCTCGACGTGTCCATGTGGCTGATATGCGAGGGGTGGACGCTATACTGGCCTAGATATTCCCCAACACCACTGCATGTATACAGTAATAGCTCGTATATGATCGGGATCGATATGGGGGTCCACCTGTACTATATCCATAAATCAATTATCCCAACGCTGAATAAATAGAGCATGATACGCCGCCCAATTATCATCCGCTCTACCTCGTGAAGTGATGTGAGTTCGATCAACTACTGCGTCGGGTATATGCTGTAGAAGTTCAAATTGTCGAAGCACCCCCGATTTGGAAGATGAAGCTCAATAATGTGGAAGCAGACTAAGATGGTCCTAGCTCGCCATACCGGGGACCCTGCTAGCTGGAAGTGCCTCTAGTACTCCATCTGTATATGGCCTCCATGTAATCTATTGTGAAAAGTACCTATGGTTACTAACTCGTCTTAAAATGAAAGTTACATTTATGATATGATCGAATTATTTTCATTTACCTGGGACTCTAGTTGCTGATCTGTTAAGGAATTTGTTTTGGCGTATTTCGTGAAATGGTTAAGTCTTGAAGATTGAAGATGAAGATGTTTGGATCATATACCTCAATCTCAAGAAAGAAGAATTCAAAAGGATCAGGTACGTTTAACTAAATAAGTTTGGTGATCCGAATACTTCTTATAATGTAGAAACACTTGGATGGATTCTTAATCGCATAAAAATCAAGAAACTGGACTGTTATATGTTTAGGATCCGGATCAGGGTACTACAGTCCAGACCCCGAACATAGGTAGGTTCATGCGCAAATCCAGTCCGGAACACCCTTGGTTCAGTCCGGACCCCGAACGTGGATTTTGCAGAAATCGCATGAACAGTCCGGACCGTAGGTATTTCAGTCCGGACCCCGAACCTTGTTTTTTCCGGAATTCTCTGAAAAACAACGACAGTCCGGATCAAGCCAAATCCAGTCCGGACCGTCGTGCGGATAAAATTCTGTTACAGTCAGTTTTTTATTCTTATCCTCTTCCAATGGTTTCTAACCTATAAGTAAACCCTAATTCTATCTTTTAGGGTAATCCACAATAAGTTTTATATTCCGTAATTGAACGAGGAAAATTAACGGAGAAAAACTTATAAATCCACATATAGAGAAGAAAGGAAATAACTAGATTTAATTCTATGTTTCTTCATCTATATTAATTAATTTGATTCTAGGTTTTCATACTCAGATTTTGAGTAGAATCAAATTAATGAATACTTAGATGGCATTTCCGATCTATCTTTGATCTAAGTATTCGGCGGATTTTCACCACCAACAAAACAACGATTTTCCCCAAAATCGGCGCGTGGATTCGCGTGGCCTTGTGGATTCAAGGTGCTACTGCTCTCGTGGATTCGGAGCGAGGTACGTTCGTGTGATCGAGACGTACTACCTGGTGGAGACCGTGGATTCGGTCAGACGTCGCGGACTCGACGTTGGACGCCGTGGATTCGGCGTTCGACGCAAATCGTGGATTCGAGGCGCGTTGCGGAGCGAGCGGAGAAGATCAACTTAGAGCGTATGGAAAAAGGATGAGTCGTGTGTGAGTACGGTATATCACCTTTGTACGTGTTTAATCTTAGTTGATTTCACCGTGTTATCGGTCCCGTGGTTTTTTACTCCTGGTTTTGGAGTTTTCCACGTAAAATCTCTGCGTGTTATTTATTTTTCCGCATTGGGTTTTATTACGCAAAGATTTTTGAGTGTTTATTGTTTACACCTATTCACCCCCCTGTAGGTGTTTTTTCCCCTATTTAGATCCATATTATCATAACCCTACATGATCAAGTTGATCACGATAAACCTCAATATCAGTCGTCCTGACATTGACCCGAAAAGCCAACCTAGTATTGAAAACTAAAAATGCAAATACCTACCTGCAACCTAGTGGCATGTTAATAAGCTCAGGCTGCGGTCCGACTATCTCAGGACGACCAATGTGTAGGTGGTTCCATGCCTATATTTATATAAAATGCTACTTAGAAACTAAAATAAAATTTGTAAATAGATACATACTAGTAAAGGAATGCACCTAAAGTAATGTACCAAAACAACAACACTCCACTTTTTCCCTCACGCAAGCATCCGCTAATGCTCGATAGAGATGAGCTAGCGTCGCAGCACCCTATGCCAAATCACCACAAGCGTCAAAATCCTCTAAAAGTGGGAACCACTTCAAATGTACTCCATTCCCGCTTGGGTTTGGCATCAAACTACTATCTATCTGAAACAACATATATGCTCGTGCTGTACCCCCTACGACAGCGGGAGGTGCATCTAAGGCGATATCAGGAAAGATATGATACAACCAATCTATCTTTGTCTCACCGCCCCTAATATCCTACGGAACCACCGCAAGAAATAGCTCACATAGCTGTGACCACTGATACGAGGCACCTTCGGTCACAGCTCCACCATGGATGCGGAGTCCGGTGATAACAGCCACATCAATCAAGGCGATAGTCATCTTCCTATGTCGCATGTGGAAAGTTTGCGTCTCCCTCCTCCACCTCTCGACTAATGATTCTAATAAGGAGTGATCTAGTTGGACGTGCCTCAATCGCAAAACATAATAAAATCCTGCTCGTCGCAATAGCTCCAAAACAGCAGGATACTCAACAGCAGGATACTCAACAGCAGGATACCGCTCGTCTCTCGTCTCATGAGGGGCGAACTCTCGATGATTCCTAAAACTATCGTTAGATGGTTGGTGTATTAAAATACCTTTCTTTCACACGGTCGGATATATTCTATACTGTCAATATAGGTGCTCAGTATCTTCATCCACCTCGCGAGCCTCACATGCAAGCTATCAAATGCCTTCTTCGTTATATTCGCGGGACACTATCCTATGGCATTCCTATCTCCCGCTGCAATAATCCTTCGCTTATTGCCTTCTCTGATGCTTGATTGGGCTAGTTGTCGAAATACACGTCGGTCCACTTTCGGCTATTGTATTTTTCTTGGACCGAATCTTATCTCATGGTCGGCAAAGCAGGCGCCTACTATTTTCCGCTCGTTCTGAAGCGGAGTATCGCGCTGTGGCCTATGCGCTTGCTGAGACTGTTTGGATCCAGCATCTTCTCGTGATATTGGAATCTTTCTCTGGCGATTTTTTTGTAGCTATTGCAACAATCTTAGCACCATATATCTTGCTGCTAATCCTGTTTTACATGCTCGTACGAAGCACATTGAGCTTGATCATTATTTTTTGAGGGAGAAAGTTCAGTTGGGTGACTTGGATTTGGTCTATATCTCTTTTGATAAGCAACTAGTTGATATTTTCACTAAGCCCTTGTCCATTTTCTATTTTTTGACCTTGCAAACCAATCTTTACATCCGTGCAAAGGATGCTCAGTTTGCAAGAGGATGTTAGGATATATTTAACATGTATATATTAAATTACATATATAACGAGACATATATAGTATATAGTATATATGTAGTATAAGATTATATGGTAATAAAGGTTGTCATGTATACATCCTCTTCTAATTATATATTTTAATCAATGAAACCCTAAAGGGTCAAGCTCTTTAGCCTATCTTTCACACGCCTATCTTTCACACCCTTTTTCATCTTGATTCCACTTGAAATGCTAATAGAACAACCAGCAGAGTCAAGAGTAGCAAGTGATATTAGATTCAATTTGAGATCTGGAATGTGTCTCATACCCAGTAATGTCCTCACCATATTTCAAACTTCTTTACTTTTACTATACCAATAGCGATCGTCTTGCAGCTTGTGTGATTACAAAGCATAATACTACCTCCTTCACAAGACTTAAGTTTTGAAAAAAGTCCTATTCGGTGTCATATGATAAGAACAACCCATATCTAATATCCAACCACTGAGAGATCCGGAACCTGTCGAAACTGTCAAAACGTCTGACTAGGGTTACTAGCTACGCTTGCCGTTTCTATAGAGGAATTCAGTTTTTACAGCGAAATCTTTCTATCTTGCAATTTCCTCTTTAGTGGCCCTCTTTTTTGCATATGTAACATTTTATTATTTTCGACTTGACTTGGAACGAGATCTTCCCTTATCAGCATTACATTTTCTGGATCTTCCCTTTTTATCACCTGTATTATTTATGATCAAACTTAAGGCTGTTTTCCTCGGCACTTGACTGCATCATGATATTCTGACATAGAAGGGTCGTCATAACATTCTTGATCTTAAGAGTTTGCTTTCTGTATAGTATGATGGTCACTAGGTGATTGTAGGACAGCAGAAGTAACGTGAGGAAAATCAACGCTTTATCATCCTCATCAATTTTCATATTAGTGCTAACCAAATCTGGAATAATCTTATTAAAGGTATTCTACTCTTCCTTAATTGTCGTACCCTCCATGCATAGCTTATACAATTTTTTCTTTTGGTATTGCACATTAAAGAGGCTTTTCTCCATGTATAGCTTCTTTAGGTTGTGCCACATGCTGATAGTAGTTTTGTGACACCCCCGGAATTTGGATTAGTCCTCTATATAAATGATATAATAGGACTAAATCTCTAACCCGGCTATAGCATTTTGGATGGTAGCAAGATCCAAGAGGAACATGAGAGTTAAGCGTGCTAGAGCTAGAGTAGTTCTAGGATGGGTGACCCCCTGGGAAGTGGGGCGTCACAGTTGGTATCAGAGCCATTCACCAGCCGAAAATGTGAGATGAGTCTCGGCTGAGCCAGGGTTATATAGCGGGTAGAGCGAGGCTCCCCGGCTAATGACCGTTGTGAGTGGAGTGCAGCTCCTCACAAGGTCGGCTAAGGCTAGCGAGACGAGTCTCACATCGCCTGGTGCTTGTGAGTGTGCTTGAGCCTGACGTGGACGTCAGGGCTTAAAGGGGGGAAGAATGTGACACCCCCGGAATTTGGATTAGTCCTCTATATAAATGATATAATAGGACTAAATCTCTAACCCGGCTATAGCATTTTGGATGGTAGCAAGATCCAAGAGGAACATGAGAGTTAAGCGTGCTAGAGCTAGAGTAGTTCTAGGATGGGTGACCCCCTGGGAAGTGGGGTGTCACAAGTTTCTTCATCCATTACGTTGTGCATCACATAATAGGCACAATATAATTATATTAACCGCCCATGGATTAATAACTTCCTAATATTTTTCACTCATCGATGCCAATTTGTTCGATATTCCGAGCAGTGCCTTATGAAGGCGTTGTTGAACACGAAGGGTTTTCACTTTTCTTTTCTAGAGATCGAAATTATCCCTTTCGTTAAATTTCTCCACCTCGAACTTGGTAGTCGAGACTATCAACATCTCTACTATAGCGCGCGTTATATGCTCTGTTACCACCTGTTGGGAACTCAATTGATTGTTCTTCATGTGCCTACTAACACAGATCCACAAAAACGAAGAAAATTAAATAATAAAAGAAATAAATGCATAAAGAGAGACCGATATTTACATGGTTCTTGTATTGTTGATGTCCACTGGGAGAGCAAGAGAGACATGTTTCACTATATGAATAAACAAAAGTACAAGCTTTCATCTTATGTTTTCTTTAAAAATACAAAACCAAGAATCTTATGGTGAAACCCATCATTTCTTTGTTCCAAGAAAAGCTCCAAAAATCACCCGAAAAGAACTTTTCAAATTCTTAATTAGAGAAGGCAAATTAGAGAAGAATAGAATTTCTAACCGAAATTCCTTATACTGTTGCCTCCGAGAAAACCGAACCGCTCAAGCACTTGGCCAAGAACCTCCACTCTGCTACAGACTTCGAACCTCCTGCCGCATGCAAAGCTGCCGTGCACTATTTAACTTTCGCACCTTTCTCTCTCTGACGTACAACGTTCCCGTATGTTACTTAACTTACGTTGTACCCGCATATATATATATATATATATATATATATATATATATATATATATATATATATATATATATATATATATATATATATATATATATATATATATATATATATATATAGAGAGAGAGAGAGAGAGAGAGAGAGAGAGAGAGAGAGAGAGAGAGAGAGTCTGGCTACTATGCTATCGATAGCACCAAGCATTTGGTGCTACCAAGTTTTCCACTAGTGGATCTACCCGTTGGATCATTTACACCCCTTAGATTATACTATTTCTCCAACCACCCATTAAACCTTAGGGGACTCCTTATCATCCTAACCACACATCTCTTCATTTAAGGGTCAAAAACCTAATAGCACCAATGACTTGATGCTATTAGTAGCATAGTAGCCTAGGTATATATATATATATATATATATATATATATATATATATATATATATATATATAGTTGAGCTGGAATGCTATCAGTAGCAAACGGAATGCTATCAGTAGCAAACGGACTCCGTTGCCACCCATTTGTTTCAATGATGGTGCTTCCAAATCAACGTTCGACACCATTGAACATGATCTATGCCATCGGAAGTATTTAGAAACCAAATTTTAAGTCTTTTCGACATCATTGACCTAATGATCGAAGCGTTGCAAAAGTTGTAATTTTAATGGTAGATATGATGCGTTTTCTCGTTTAACGGTGTAAAAAAAACTAAATCAATTGAGTTTAGGTTAGAAAATTCTTTAAACTATTTTAAATAAGATTTATACTCTCGATCTTGATTACAAGACTCCTATCATCACTTTTTGAAAGATATTTATTTTCAGTCATTCATTTTATTGATAGACAAGAAAAAAATATTGAAAAATATGAAATTTAATTTTCAGATAGTTTAAATAGTCTAAATCATATTTAACAGTGCTGATTGTCGATTTGAAAGCTCCATCATCGAAAACAAATGGGTGGCAATAGAGCTTGTTTGCTACTGATAGCATTCCAACTCAACTCTCTCTCTCTCTCTCTCTCTCTCTCTCTCTCTCTCTCTCTCTCTCTATATATATATATATATATATATATATATATATATATATATATATATATATATATATATATATATATATATATATATATATATATATATATATATATATATATATATATATATATATATATATATATATGTATGTATGTATATAATTGGGCTCCTATGCTTTTAAAGCTACCAAGTCATTGGCGCTTGTAGGTTTGTCCTTGGATGAAAGGATGTGCGGTTAGGATGATAGTGGCCTCTTGGTTCAGTGGATGGTTGGTGGAATACCATGATCTAAAGGGTATAATTAGTCAAAAGGGATTAGATCTAACGGTAGAAAACTTACAAACACCAATTGCTTCATACTTTTCAAAGCATAGTAGCCGGACTCTATATATATATATATATATATATATATATATATATATATATATATATATATATATATATATATATAGAGAGAGAGAGAGAGAGAGCTAGGCTGGAATACTATTAATAGTACCAAGTCATTGGTGCTATTAAGTTTTTAACCTTTAGATTAAAAGATGTGTGGTTGAGATGATAGTGGGCCCCTTGGGTTTAATAGGTGGTTGGGGAAATAGTAAAATCTAACGGGTGAAAATGATCAAAGGGGTTGATCTAAGGGTAGAAAACTTGATAGCACCAATAACTTGGTACAATTAATAGTATAGTAGCCGGACTCTATATATATATATATATATATATATATATATATAGAGAGAGAGAGAGAGAGAGAGAGAGAAAAAGAGAGAGAGAGAGAGAGAGAGAGAGAGAGAGAGAGAGAGAGTCCGGCTACTATGCTATCGATAGCATCAAGCACTTGGTGCTACCAAGTTTTTAGCCGTTAGATCTACCCCTTTGATCATTTCCACCCATTAGATCATACTATTTTCCCAACCATCCACTAAACCCTAGGAGCCCACTATCATCCTAGCCGCATATCTCTTAATCCAAGAGCTAAAAACTTAATAGCACTAATGCCTTGGTACTATCGATAGTATAGTAGCCTAGTTATATATATATATATATATATATATATATATATATATATTTGTGAGTTCTAATTCCTTATCCTACTTTGTATTCAAGTCAACTTGAATTAGGAGTAATACACAAAAAAAAGTCTGAGTCTAATTGATGCTCCTGATGGGACTCCAACAAAAGGAAGAAACTTAAATTTATTGTATGTATTTCCATGAACCAGATGCATGCTCTAATTGTGCATCAATGCCTTTAGGGTGCGTTTGGTTCGTGCTATCTTTTTTAGATTCCCGATAATTCAACATGAATAGAAAAATATGACGGTGTATGGCTAAACACACTAAGTAATCTAGTCGATAATGTTAGATACACTTTATGAAAGAGATTCATCCCAAAGTAATATTCTCATTTCTTTGAGAGAGGATGGGTTTCCTCACATTAATGAATTGCGATAATCATAAACTTTCTAATCCAGCCAACTAATTTTTTCTCCCCACTCACCGGCAAGTTGGTACTGTTTTTCTTTACTCTCTAACCTCATGTCTCTCTCTAACCTTATCTTTCTCTCTCTAAATTTAAACACTTTTTCTTTCTCTAGTCATATCTCTATCTCTTCTACTAATTTTGACTCTATTGTTGGGTTATATGTAATAAGGATCTAAATAGGGGAAAAAACACCTAGAGGGGGGTGAATAGGTGTAAACGTATAAACACTCAAAAATCGTTGCGATAAAAACCCAATGCGGAAATAAAAAATAACTCGCAAGATTTTTACGTGGAAAACTCCATCACCGGAGTAAAAAACCACGGGACCGATAACACGGCAAAAATCCACTAGAATTAAAACACGTATAAGGTGATTTACCGTACACACTTACGACTCAACCTTTTCCATACGCTCCTAGAGGATCTTCTCCGCTCGCTCCGCGACGCTTCTCGAATCCACGATCTGCGCCCAACGCCGAATCCACGGCGTCCAACGTCGAATCCACGACGTCCGACCGAGTCCACGGTCTTCACCCAATAGCACCCTTCGATTCCACGAATGTGCCTCGCTCCGAATCCACGAGAGAGGTTGAACCTTGAATCCACAAGGACACGCGAATCCACGCGCCGATTTTTGGGGTAAATCGTTGTTTTTGGTGGTGATGATCCGCCGAATACTTAGATCAAAGATAGATCGGAAATACCATCTAAGTATTCATTAGTTTGATTCAACTCAAGATGTGAGTATGAATACCTAGAATCAAACTAATCAATATAGATGAAGAAACAAAGAGTATTCTCTAATGATTTCCTTTCTTCTCTATATGTGGATCTAGGGCCGTATAAAATGATATATGAATATGACGGCTCTATTTGGATTCCTCCTAGACAAAGAGTCATAGGGTCTATTTATAGGTTAGAAACCCTAGGAAGGAGATAAGAATCAAAAACCTAACATTTCTGGAAATTTGACGGACGGCGATCCGGATCGGATTTGGGCGATCCGGATTGCAGTAGCAATAAAGACGGTTTCCAGAAAACAAACGTTCGGGATCCGGATCGGAATGCCTGATCCGGATCGTTCATACATTTCAGAGAACTCAACGTTCGGGATCCGGATCGTGAGATGCTGCGATCCGGATTGAAGTAATGTATGAAACAACAACCTTCGGGATCCGGATCGCTGGCTCTGATCCGGATCCTGAACATGTCCGAACACCAGTTTTTGATTTTTATGCAGTTAAAAATTCTTCCAAGTGTTTCTACACTACAAGAAGTATTCGGATCACACAAAAATATTTAGTTAAACATACCTGATCCTTTTGAATTCTTCTTTCTTGAGATTGAGTTGAATGATCCAACTTTCTTCACCTTCAATCTTCAAGACTTGAAACTTTCACGAAACTACGCCAACTCAAATTCCGTAACAATCTCCCCCTTTGGCGGTTTCGTGACAAAACACAGATCCACTCAAGAAAATTCAAAAAGATATTTTTGTTGCTATCACCATACAACAAAAATTTACAATGGAGATCCAAAAATTTAAAAACATGAGATAAACTCCTAAAACAGACTCTAGACTTAGACATCTGTACTCTCTGCACAAAGAAATCATTCTTGACAAAAAGAGATCGTTAGATACCTCAAGAATATTTAGCATTGAAAACCTAGTACAGAGATAGAGTTTATCTGATCATCATGACATTTGAGAATTCAGATATGTAAGAAAATCGTAGTCAAAAACCAACATATCTTCTATGCAATCAAAAACCAAATGTCATAAAATGTTAGTCCAACATCAACTTGTTAGTCATATTACATGCCCAAATAATTAGTCGAATAGTTAGTGGAGACATGCAACCAATCACTAGATAAAAACCAATGTTGAAGTGATACTTACCTTGATGTATACAAAATTTTCACATCAGCATTGTTCATCATTGTACCTTGATGCAGTCATCATTGTTCATCATTGTTCCTTGATGCAGTCATCATTGTTCATCATTGTACCTTGATGTATACAGAATTTTCACATTATCATTGTTCAAGTTCTCTAAACTCTCTCCCCCTTTTTGTCACAAACAAAGCCAAAATTACCAAAAATTGAAGGAGAGTTAAAAATTTCAAAGAAAATGTTCCGAAAATTAAGAACTAGAACTAAGAGTAAGTCCTAAAAACTGAAAAACCTGCACAAGAAAAGGTTAAAAATCTGCAAAAGAAAAAAAAAATTCCTGCATAAGAGAATTGTTAGACAGACGATTCAGGCATCTGAATCTGAGTCAACCGAGGCGGAGTCTTCAGAGCTCGTGCAACCCAGCTTTTTCAAAATTCCTTTAAGCATTCCCGAAATCGTAGTACACTCTTGCTTCATCTGATGTATGTCCTTGGACATCTTTCTGAGTTCTAGAGCCATTTTATCTTGTTCTTGTTTTATGGAAGACTCTAAGTTTCCCTTTTGGTCAGTTCTTCTGGAAGTTGAAGAACGTTGTGTGACGATTGACGGAGCAGTCTGACCTTCATTCCGAGGAGATCGTCTTGGCAAAAAGGGTGGATTGCTTGGCACATTCTTTTTCTTTGCTTGTTGCTTAAGTATTGAGGAAGACTTCAGTAGCTTCTTTTTCTTTAGGTAAACCTTATTTTCTTCATCAATACCTTGTTGTACTTCGTCAAGAAATGTGTCCCAATCTTCTTCGTCTTCTGATTCAGTGTCAATTTGAGAGATATTCCTTGGGTTCTCTTGACATGGTTCATTTATTTCAATTCCACGAGCTCGTCCAGGTCGTCGAGCAAGTCTTTTTCTTTTTGGAAAAATGGATGAAGAGGTCATTGGTGCTTTTCCTTTTTCCGCAGCAGTGAGCGGAGCCTTTTCCGTTGATGTCTCTGCATGGGCTTTCCCTTTCGATGCAACAGAGGTTTTCTGTGGCGATTCTCCAGGATGTGTTTCATCATCTGATAACTCATCCCAATTGACTTCATCCTTTTTAGCCCTCTTGGCAGTGTCTCTCGTAAGTACCATAGCAGCAAGTAGGAAAACAATCGAAGTGATCACCATTGCTATTGGTCTCTTGAGAAAAGAAATCCTGTGAGCAACAACTGAAGAACACATGAAAAATTGTTAATTTTCAAAGATTCGAAAAAAAATGTACCCAAACAATCATAATCATGTAGAGAGACTAAGAATCAAATTAGTTTTGCAAAAGGACTTTTAAAAATAGATCAATTGCATGATTTTCGAAAATCCTTATTATATGCCCTAAAACCGAAATTTTAGAAATCGAAGCCTAAAAATCCGTTAATCAGGAGAATACCTAGCATATAATCAAAACTAATCTACCCAGAGTTCTTATTTCAAAAGAAATTTGATCAAAAACCATCCACAAACAAAATTGATCCAAGAAATTCATCACGTTTGAGGAGGAATAGAGAAAAACGGTGAAAAACCGAGATTTTGATCAATAAAACTTACTTGGAGTTGAAGAACTTGAGTTTGAAAGCTTCCAAGAAGGGTGAAATCTAGAGAGAGAAGCTCTGGAAACTTTGGAACAAAAGATTGGAGTAAAAGAAATCAAAACCCTTTTGTTCTTTATAAAACCCTAGCCGCGATTCGGATCAGTTCATGATTGCGATCCGGATCGGCTACCCGCAGTGAGAAACTGCGTTCGGGATCCGGATCGGCAGGTCCAATCCGGATCGTCAGCCCGCAGAAGAATACCTGCGTTCGGGATCCGGATCATCTTGCCCGATCCGGATCGGCTCCAACTTTTTCTTTAGAAAATTTCAGAGAAATTCAAGAAAAACCAGAAAAAGATTGTAAGCACAAATGTGTATCAACTTTAAACAGAAATCATCGTTTCATACAACAAGAATTAGATTATGCCAAATCTATCAATAATATCCAAAAATGAAACGAGAATTTACAAAAATTAAATCCCTTAAAGTTGAACACCTTCAATTACATCTAACTTGATCTTATGAGTAATGCCTTTATCAAATCATCAATTCAGTAAAGAAAATGAAATACAAAGATCAATAGATGTTTGAAATCCCAAATATAGTAGATAATGTATCTAGACAATCTGTTGAAGAGAGTGGCTCTTTGAGCATCTTTCTTTAAAAACCCACCTTATACCAACCTTGAAATTTGACGGAGTCAAGTATTTCAACATGCATTTTACTTAATCAAAATTTGAACAACCATGCTTGGTATACATGTGGTAGCTGCACACAATACTCGGACGACCGAGGTGGTAGCTCTTTCCTCCATGTGGTGGTAGTTTTCACACTCCTCATTGGGATGTAACTCTTTCCACATCTTTTGAGCATTTTACTTTTCTTTGACTCCCCCTCAATTGGCTATCAATTATTTAAGATATAAAGTATTCAACCAAAAATTGATCTCGATTTCATACTCGACTAAACAGTCAAATAAGATAATGACTATACCAAGAGATCATTGAGAGAGAGAAATTGACTTTGATCACTCAGAAGATGATTTAATTAACATAAATGATCATTGCAACAGTGAAATATTATGATGGCGAAAGCATAATAAATTTCTAAATGTGCGAAAAGATGCAATTAAAGTCAATTATGATCTATGCTCAATTAATGTCCTATGTACAGACATAGATAATGAACAAAACAAAACAAAGACAAAACCTATCCTAAGCAAAGGTTTCAAAAAGAAGTTTATTTCAATGAAAGCATTCCAATTGCTTTTCGCAAATGAATAAAACGTTTTTGATCCAAAGGTTTTGTTAGAATGTCAGCTAATTGATCCTCAGTTGAAATATATGAAAGTTGAAGAGTATTTGATTCAACTAGCTCTCTAAGAAAATGATATCTAAGTTCAATATGTTTTGTTCTAGAGTGCAACACAGGGTTTTTAGAAATGTTGATTGCACTTGTGTTGTCACAAAGAATTGTTACCGAAGATGCTGAAATCCGGAAGTCGCTCAATACGCTTTTCATCCAAATGAGTTGAGTTGAGCAACTTCCAGCTGAAATGTATTCCGCTTTGGCAGTCGAGAGTGCTATGCAATTCTGCTTTTTACTGTGCCATGCAACAAGGCAATGGCCAAGATAGAAGCATGCACCACTCGTGCTTTTCCGATCATCCACTGATCCTGCCCAATCGGCATCTGAGTATCCAACAATATCCAAACTTGTTCCCATAGGATACCAAATTCCGAAATTAATTGATCCTTTGATATACCGGATGATCCTTTTCACCGCTTTCAGGTGAACCTCCTTTGGTGCAGATTGATATCTCGCGCAGATCCCAACACCAAAAGATATATCCGGGCGACTAGCCGTGAGGTAAAGTAGACTTCCAATCATACTTCGATACAGTTTCTCATCTACATTCTCACTTTGTGATTCACTTCCAAGTCCCTTGTGGCTAGTTCCCATTGGAGTCGGAAAATCCTTCGAATTTTCAAGATCAAACTTTTTAACCAACTCCATTGCATACTTGGATTGACTCAAGTGAATACCTTCATCATTTTGTTTAATTTGCAATCCAAGGAAATAAGTCAATTCGCCCATCATGGACATCTCAAATTCGCTTTCCATGGTCTCCGCGAATTTAGAAGCATCATTATCTCTTGTTGCGCCAAATACAATGTCATCAACATAGATTTGTGCTACAATGAAATTGCTTTGATAATGCTTCACAAAGAGAGTCCTATCAGCTCCCCCTCGAGTGTAGCCCTTCTCCAAAAGGTGCTTTGTCAACCTTTCGTACTATGCTCGCGGTGCTTGTTTCAGACCGTAAAGAGCCTTTTTCAAACGAAAAACATGGTTAGGTTGTTTATGGTCTACAAAACCTTTCGGTTGAGCCACATAAACTTCCTCATTTAAAAACCCATTTAGAAATGCGCTCTTAACGTCCATTTGAAATAATTTGATTTTAAAATGACAAGCAATAGCAAACAGTATACGAATGGACTCGAGTCTAGCTACAGGGGCGAATGTTTCGTCAAAGTCTATACCTTCTACTTGAGAGTAGCCTTGAGCAACTAATCGTGCCTTGTTCCTGATGATAGTACCATCCTCATTTTTCTTATTCTTGAAAATCCATTTGGTACCTATCACATTGTGTTGCTTTGGAGGCTTCGTTAATTCCCAGACTTTGTTTCGCTCAAATTGATGGAGCTCTTCCTGCATTGCTTTAATCCAGTAGTCATCCTGAAGAGCTTCATCTATGTTCTTTGGTTCGATTAAAGATACGTAGCAAGCGAATCCACAAACCAACTGCCTCCGAGTTCTAACTCCTTCTTGTGGATCTCCAATAATATTCGATTCCGGATGATCCTTGGAGATTCGTAGCGTTTGTTGAAACGGAGTACTCGGAGATATATGAGATGATTCCTGCACATTAGATAAACTTGAAGAACCATTAGATGCATCATTAATATTGGAAGTAATATTATGAGAAGATGCAACAGCAGGAGTATCATCATCTAGAGAAATATCGAGGGTAGATTTTTCAGATGCAAAGTGAAAAGCTTCATCTACTTTAACATTTATAGATTCTACGATCGTCTTAGATTCCAAGTTAAATACTCGATATGCTCTACTATTAGTAGAATACCACAAGAAAATCCCTTCGTCACTTCGTGAGTCAAACTTTCCAAGGTTTTCACGGTCACGTAAAATGTAACACCGACTCCCGAAGATGCGAAAATATTTGATGTTGGGTTTTCTACCACACCATAGTTCATATGGTGTATTTAACGTTCCCGTGCGCAAGAACACACGATTAATGACATAGACAGCGGTGTTCACAGCTTCAGCCCAAAAATGTAGCGGTAAATTCCGGCTATGAAGCATCACACGCGCCATCTCTTGAACAACCCTGTTCTTGCGCTCGACAACACCATTCTGTTGAGGTGTATAGGGTGCAGAGAATTCATGCTTAATACTGTTTGAAGTACAAAAGTTAATGAATTTTGAATTAATGAATTCTCCACCTCTATCACTTCTAACACGAATGATTTTTTCATTCTTTTCAATCATAATACGAAGGCAGATCTCGTGAAAAGAATCAAAAGTATCAGCTTTCTCTTTTAAAAAAAGCTACCCAAGAATACCGAGAGAAATCATCAATCATTAAGAAAATATATCATTTACCTCCCAAAGATGGTTGACGAGTTGGCCAAAAGAAAGAAAGAAAAAATAGTCTACATAAACTACACAACATTTAATCGTAGAACGATTAAAGACAAGGAGGGATTTCACCTTTGCATACCCAAACCTTTTGAGTTTTGGAGTATGTCGGCAATGGTTGAGAAATTTTCCTTGATGAAGACGTTTTGTCTGATTGATCTTTTTCTTTTGTCATCGTCTTGTTTGGAGTACTACCAACGTTCTTTTCTTTTGAAAAATCCTTCTTTGAATTCCGGGGAGTGAACTTGTTGGTAGCAGTTGCAAGATGTGGTTGATTTGATCTTTGAGCTCCAATCTTGCAATTTCTTTCAATGTGCCCTGCAAAATTACAACGAAAACATACCTTTGTGCTTGACGATTCTGAACAGGATGAAGTAGGCTTGTTGTCGTTGGTTGTCATGAATTCCGGTGTCGGAGGAGGAGATACCGACTGAGGCACAAAGAGTGTCCCAACCGAACTAAAATTGTCTTCAGTTCGATTGTATCCGAGGCCGAACTTGTTTGTTTGACCAAGACCAAGAAGTTTATCCAACTTACTCCTTCCAGAAGAAAATTGCTGTAAGTCATCCTTGAGTTGGCAAATGGTCTCTGTCATTTCCAATTTTTCCCGTCGGGCCTCGCCGTAGAGCTTCAAGAAGTAGTTCGCTTTGTTCACCATATCTATATAATTCTTCTCGAGTTGCTCATTGGACTCTTGAAGGGAAACATTTGCTTTTATCAGATTATCCCTTTCCACTTCAAGATCGGTCGAGAGAGAAGTTGCCCTTTTTACTTCTTCTTCGAGATCCCGCAATCTCCCTCTCAACCCCTTGTTTTGCTTAGCCGGTTTCTTTGAATCCCTCAAAAGTCTGTGGTAGGCTAAAGCAAAATCTTCACCTTCCGAATCATCCGATTCATTGTCCGTTGCAATCTTTTCAACAGTGGAGTTGGACAACGACTCGGATGTACTTGCCATAAAGCACATGAAGGGTGAAGATATGGACGCGTGGAATGCCGTGGAGCTCTTTTCTTCATCACTCGAAGACGACTCATTTGACGTTGAGTTGTCATCCCAAGTGACGACTTGCATCTCCTTCTTCTTTGCCGGATACTTGTTGGGACACTCCGTTGCAATGTGGCCGTAGCCTCGACATTTGAAGCATTGTAGTTGTCCCTCTGAACTTTTCTTATCCTTTGAGAAGTTCTCTTGCTTTCTTGACTTGTAACTTGAAGTACCCTTGCCTTTGATCGACTTTCCGAAGGATGGAGATTTACTTGAATTACCCCTTCGAAAGTTGCGGCGAAACTTCCTTGTCAAGAGAGCGAGCTGCTTCTCAAATTCCCCCATAGAAAGGTTCTCGTCATCGTCTGAGGAGGATGTATCCGCGTCTTCTTCCTTAGTTGTTTTCAACGCATAACCTGAAGACTTAGAAGAGGATGCTTTTCCAGAACTTGGTAGTCGAGACTATCAACATCTCTACTATAGCGCGCGTTATATGCTCTGTTACCACCTGTTGGGAACTCAATTGATTGTTCTTCATGTGCCTACTAACACAGATCCACAAAACGAAGAAAATTAAATAATAAAAGAAATAAATGCATAAAGAGAGACCGATATTTACATGGTTCTTGTATTGTTGATGTCCACTGGGAGAGCAAGAGAGACATGTTTCACTATATGAATAAACAAAAGTACAAGCTTTCATCTTATGTTTTCTTTAAAAATACAAAACCAAGAATCTTATGGTGAAACCCATCATTTCTTTGTTCCAAGAAAAGCTCCAAAAATCACCCGAAAAGAACTTTTCAAATTCTTAATTAGAGAAGGCAAATTAGAGAAGAATAGAATTTCTAACCGAAATTCCTTATACTGTTGCCTCCGAGGAAAACCGAACCGCTCAAGCACTTGGCCAAGAACCTCCACTCTGCTACAGACTTCGAACCTCCTGCCGCATGCAAAGCTGCCGTGCACTATTAACTTTCGCACCTTTCTCTCTCTGACGTACAACGTTGCCGTATGTTACTTAACTTACGTTGTACCCGCATATATATATATATATATATATATATATAGAGAGAGAGAGAGAGAGAGAGAGAGAGAGAGAGAGAGAGTCTTGCTACTATGCTATCGATAGCACCAAGCATTTGGTGCTACCAAGTTTTTCCACTAGTGGATCTACCCGTTGGATCATTTACACCCCTTAGATTATACTATTTCTCCAACCACCCATTAAACCTTAGGGGACTCATTATCATCCTAACCACACATCTCTTCATTTATGGGTCAAAAACCTAATAGCACCAATGACTTGGTGCTATTAGTAGCATAGTAGCCTAGGTATATATATATATAATATATATATATTATATATATATATATATATATATATATATATATATATATATAATATGTATAGTTGAGCTGGAATGCTATCAGTAGCAAACGGAATGCTATCAGTAGCAAACGGACTCCGTTGCCACCCATTTGTTTCAATGATGGTGCTTCCAAATCAACGTTCGACACCATTGAACATGATCTATGCCATCGGAAGTATTTAGAAACCAAATTTTAAGTCTTTTCGACATCATTGACCTAATGATCAAAGCGTTGCAAAAGTTGTAATTTTAATGGTAGATATGATGCGTTTTCTCGTTTAACGGTGTTAAAAAAACTAAATCAATTGAGTTTAAGTTAGAAAAATTCTTTAAACTATTTAAATAAGATTTATACTCTCGATCTTGATTACAAGACTCCTATCATCACTTTTTGAAAGATATTTATTTTCAGTCATTCTTTTATTGATAGACAAGAAAAAAATATTGAAAAATATGAAATTTAATTTTCAGATAGTTTAAATAGTCTAAATCATATTTAACAGTGCTGATTGTCGATTTGAAAGCTCCATCATCGAAAACAAATGGTGGCAACAGAGCTTGTATGCTACGGATAGCATTCCAACTCACTCTCTCTCTCTCTCTCTCTCTCTCTCTCTCTCTCTCCTCTCTCTATATATATATATATATATATATATATATATATTA
>CM055069.1:34713427-34744662 GCA_029204045.2 Tillandsia leiboldiana
GAGAGAGTCCGGCTACTATGCTATCGATAGCATCAGCACTTGGTGCTACCACCAGTTTTTTAGCCGTTAGATCTACCCCTTTGATCTTTCCACCCATTAGATCATACTATTTTCCCAACCATACCACTAAACCCTAGGAGCCCACTATCATCCTAGCCCATATCTCTTAAGCAGAGCTAAAAAACTTAAATAGCACTAATCCTTGGTACTATCGATGGATAGTAGCCTAGTTATATAATATATATATCATATAACGATATATATATTATATATATAGCATATATATTATATATATATATATATTTGGAGTTCTAATTCCTTATCCTCTTTTGTATTCAAGTCAACTTGAATTAGGAGTAATACACAAAAAAAAGTCTGAGTCTAATTGATGCTCCTGATGGGAACTCCAACAAAAGGAAGAAACTTAAATTTGTTGTATGTATTCCATGAAACCAGATGCATGCTCTAATTGTGCATCAATGCCTTTAGGGTGCGTTTGGTTCGTGCTATCTTTTTTAAGATTCCGAATAATTCAACATGAATAGAAAAATATGACGGTGTATGGCTAAACACACTAAGTATCTAGTCGATAATGTTTAGATACACTTATGAAAGAGATTCATCCCAAAGTAATATTCTCATTTCTTTGAGAGAGGATGGATTTCCCTCACATTAATGAATTGCGATAATCATAAACTTTCTAATCCACCAACTATTTTTTCTCCCCACTCACGGCAAGTTGGTACTGTTTTTTCTTTACTCTCTAACCTCATGTCTCTCTCTAACCTTATCTTTCTCTCTCTAAATTTAACCACTTTTTCTCCTCTAGTCTAATCTCTATCTCTTCTACTAATTTCGACTCTATTGTTGGGTTATATAAATAAGGATCTAAATAGGGGAAAAAATACCTAGAGGGAGGTGAATAGGTGTAACTATAAACACTCAAAATCGTTGCGATAAAAAACCCAATGCGGAAATAAAAAATAACTCGCAAGATTTTTACGTGGAAAACTCCATCACCGGAGTAAAAAACCACGACCGATAACACCGGCAGAAATCCACTAGAATTAAACACGTACAAGGTGATTTACCGTACACACTTACGAACTCAACCTTTTCCATACGCTCCTAGAGGATCTTCTCCGCTCGCTCCGCGACGCTTCTCGAATCCACGATCTGCGCCAACTCCGAATCCACGGCGCCAACGTCGAATCCACGACGTCCGACCGAGATTCCACGGTCTTCACCCAATAGCACCCTTCGAATCCCAATGTGCCTCGCTCCGATCCACGGAGCGATTGAACATTGAATCCACAAGGACACAGCGAATCCACGCGCCGATTTTTGGGGTAAATCGTTGTTTTTGGGTGGTGATGATCCGCCGAATACTAGATCAAGATAGGATCGGAAATACCATCTAAGTATGTCATTAGGTTGATTCAACTCAAGGATGTGAGTAGGAAACCTAGATCAAACTAATCAATATAGATGGAAGAAACATAGAGTATTCTCTAATGATTTCCTTTCTTCTCTATATGTGGATCTAGGGCCGTATAGATTGATATATAATATGACGGCTCTATTGGATTCCTCTAGACAAAGAGTCATAGGGTCTATTTATAGGTTAGAAACCCTAGGAAGGAGATAAGAATCAAAAACCTAACATTCTTGAAATTTTACGGACGCGCATCCGGATCGGATTTGGCGAGTCCGGATTGCAGTAGCAATAAAGACGGTTTCCAGAAAACAAACGTTCGGGATCCGGATCGGAATGCCTGATCCGGATCGTTCATACATTTCAGAGAACTCAACGTTCGGGATCCGGATCGTGAGATGCTGCTCCGTCATTGAATGTATGTATGAAACAACAAACCTTCGGATCCGGATCGCTGGCTCTGATCCGGATCCTGAACATGTCCGAACACCCATTTTTGATTTTTATGCAGTTAAAATTGCTTCCAAGTGTTTCTACACTACAAGAAGTATTCGGATCACCAAAAATATTTAGTTAAACATACCTGATCCTTTTGAATTCTCTTTCTTGAGATTGAGTTGATGATCCAATTTCTTCAACCTTCATCTTCAAGACTTGAAACTTTCACGAAACTACGCCAACTCAAATTCCGTAACATCTATTTGTCTCATTTTTTTAATTATGCATCCTCTCTAATCTATGCTCTCTCTCCCCCTTCTCTAAAATCTCAACTCTCTCACTCTCTCTAACCTCAAATCGTTTCTAAGCCGAGCTCTTCTTATTTTTATCTTTTCCACATGTCTAACCTAAAAACTCTTTCTATCTCTCTCCTTTTAATCTCTAATTTCTCTCTCTCTCTCTCTTCTCTCCTCTCTCTCTCTCGCGCTTTCTCTTTCTAAGCTGCTCTTTGAAAAATTAATTAACTTACAATTTTTTTTATTACCATTGGTCATTAATATCTTATCTGATTTTTTCTAAAACGATGTTGGCATTTCTGTAGCATATGAAATTAATTAAAAAATAAATACATTAATTTTATATTTTTGGCAATCTTAAATAATGTGACTGTGTGAACCAAACACCGGAGTGCTGCTGTCACGCCCCGGGGTCGAACTGCGACCCGGCTTGCCAACAGATCCCCACCTATGCCAAACCCGCATAGGCGAAGCGTCCTACCTGCAAAAAGAGCTACATCTAACAGATATCAGAGCTAAAAGATAAAACTGCTATAGAAATAAAATCAACCACTGTACATGAAGATAAAACAACAGGTCCATCTCCAAGGGAGAGAAAGGACAAAAAGGGGGAAAAACCCCGACGGTGCGTGAGAACTACGCAAAAAGGGAGTTCTCAGTGGGTATCGCCACTAGGCCCACGATCTGCCCACCAAGACTACTAGAGGCAAAAGATAACCAATGCAGTAAAACTGAAAGAAGAAGCTGAAGACACTCTAAACTACCATGCCTCTATCTGAATGCTCAAATGGGGAAACTCTGATAAATATATGCAACACTCGCACACGAGGTGCTCAATCGACCCAATCGAGCTGACTGCCACATCGGTCCAGTCAAACCTGCGCCCCTTACAACCACCTCGCCGCTGACGGGCAGGAATTACGTAGGGCGTCAAAACGGACTAACTCGCTATCGAGTAGTGGCTCATGCAGGCTAAAATCAAAATCCATGCCCTCTCTCCTCAGAACGGATAGCCTCAAGATCACCCAACCCCTCGCACAACGGTCGACTAACTCACAACGACCTCGGGACACCGTCAATCCCAAACGGTTCCCGACAACACTAGCACTGGTCTAAACACAGCTACCAGACTCCACTCGGTCCCCCTGACACGAGTGCAACAATAAAGTAAATATCTGAAATAAACCCAATCTGACCGCCAGTGGATACTGGCACTGCCTGCTAATCTCATCTGTGGGAATACTGACCGACTACTGCCTGATACGGTCAGGTCCCCAAAGTAAGTAACAGATCGGCCTCGGTCCGTCCGATCAAACACTAAAGTACTAACAGACCGGCATCGATCCGTCGGTCGCACACTCCGGAGTGGCACTCGAGGGGAGCGACCCACACGAGTACAAGTAACTCTGTCATCAGTATCACAAGTATCTCTGTGTCCAAGTATCACTGTATCGCAGGACTGGATCATGACAATGATCAAAGTGGAAAAACCCTCCACTAAAGATAACCTGAACCCCCAAATCATGCGATGATAATCAATAAGTGGGAAACTCCCTCCACTAGAGAACCCTATCCCCAATCTGATGCATAAGGAACATCCGGTCAACCGCCCAATGTCCGCGGTTGCCGCAATAACCCAAAACCCCAATCTAGTAAGACGCAACTCGCTCAACAAACCTGGCTACACTATCCCTTCCCCCGCTCGAACCCGAGCTTGCTATCTCAGTAGCCTAAAAGATAGGAGAAAGAAATAAAAGCATGTTTTCTCCTAATACATCCAAAGGACAGTGTATCAGTAAATCGTGACTCAACTATGTGGTCCAGTTAAGCATGCAACTGTCCCAATATGAAAGTGTAGCAGTAAAAGTTGGCCTATCTAGATGTCCATACAAGCATGCATTTGTCCTCAAGCAAAATAAAGAAAATAGACCTCATGCCAAAATATCAATGACCATACCTGGCCATAATCCTCAATCCATAATGGCTCATCAGAGTAGAACCTGCACATAACTACATAATCCTATTCCAATGCATAAACCATCCTCATAAAGGTTATGTGCTAATATGGCATGATAATTAATCATATAGGGTATCCTTGCCTTAGATAAGCTTCCACTAATCATCAACATGAATATTTGATTAATACCATTGTCATACTATGAATAATTCACTTGCAATTTCCATAAAAGCCCCATTGTTAAACTTACCGATCAATCCCAGCTATTGTACCATTCACCTGCATGCAATGCTAACATATGAAAATTTAGAGAACCGTCCACCGGTTCCGGGAATAAGGCACCCACCTGAAAAGCTGATTGTCCAAAGCCCAACAGCTGAAAACACCAGATAACTCTAATCCCTTGCTCCAATAAGTTCAGCACACCCGTAACTCTCCTGGCACAATACAAAGTCCACTATTACACATACATTCCAAAATCTGCTCTCACACACACATACAACAACAGTCCCAGAAATGCTTAATTTTCACCTGCAGTAAGAGCCCAGAAAATTCCCAGAAAAATATCACCGCGATCCTCGCGTCGATAGCTTCGCAACGGTAGCTTGCACGCCCAAATCTGAGTTCGGTAAGCCAAGATATAAATTCGACAAGGTGGTACACTCAAAAGATTTCAGCACAAAAAGACTGTAGCACTGTACACAGAGAAACAGTGATTTTCACCTCTGATGAAATCTCGGAAAAATCCAAGAAAAATACGAGCGCGTTCCTTGCGATCTGAAGATGAAAAAGTTGTATAAGCTCGTTTCCGTCTGACGCTCGTGCGCAAAGATATGGCCAAGACACCTCGATGCTGTCCCACAAAGCCAAACAGAAAATGGGTCACAGTGTTGCCTCGGGATCCGTGCCAAAAACTCGAAACGGGAAAGCGCAATCAATACGAAAGATGAAGCCCTACCTCTTAGGAGTCTGTCGGTGCAAGAATCACAGAAAAAGGATCTCGGGGTAGCCCAGGGGAGCCAAAACACTGCTGCTGCGACGAAGGGGAACACAGGAAATGCAACGTCGCGCCGCCGCCGTAAAATCCAGAACCTCGGGGTGCGTGCATCCAAAAATCCCAAAGTGCTGCAGGATGATCAAGAACTTAGAGAGGAACAAATCATCAAGAGGGAGCTCGGGGAGATCTTGCAAGGGCTGAGAGGAAAAAGCCAGAAAAGAGGGCTCGGGCTGCCTTTAAACTAGGCTGAAGAAAACAATTGCCAAAATTCCGGATGAGTCCCAACATTCGGGCGCCCGGAAATTTTCGGGCGCACACAGTGCGCCCGATCCGGCCCGTCCATCAGCGCCCGAATCCACCACAGCGCGCCACGTCACCCCGAAACAGCAAACAGCAAAACCAGCAACCCACGCTGCGCCACGTGGCCCGCGTCCACAGTACGGGTGGTTGGCGCCAGCCAACCACGAGCTGACACGTGGCACTCCCACGCACGGTCCTCCCGCGTCAACGCCTCGGGAACCGTGCCCACCTGCTGCCCGCCTGCCCCGCGCGTACGGCCACCTGCCCCGGTCACCTGCTCCGCTCCCTGTGTGGACAGAGCGCACAACACCGCTCCCACCACGAGCTGCCACGTGGCACCGCCCTGGTGCACGCCTGCCGCGTGGACCGCGCACCTGCCCGCGCCCATGCGCGCCTGCCCGCGGCCGCGCGCCGCCTGCCCGAGCTCGCGCCGCCGCCCTCCGCCGCTGCCGGCCGCCGCCGGCGATCGCCGGAAACACTGTTCCGGCGATGAACAGTAAAATTACTGTAGCAAGCTCCGAAAAAAACAAGTAAATAGCCCATCTTGACCGTTTTTCGCGCGCTGATTCCAAATCCGGCGTCCATTTTGCCAAATTCCAATCCTATAAATTGCCGGAGGCTCCCGAAAAGGTATTTTTAATCCGAATTTCGCGCCGAGCCTAAATTTGATATCCACTCCGCGCGTAAACTCTTCTAAACATCCGACGGGGTCCCCCGATTACCCACGTGATCCAATTTAAGCCCCGAGTCCATCACTTGTGTCCAAATTGGCGCGCGAACACCGCCGACATGCCACGTAGGCTTCCAGAAGCTGCTGGTCACACTGTAGAAGCCCTGCAAAGATCCGGGTCACCACATCCTCCCCCACTAAAAGAAAGTTTCGTCCTCGAAACTAAGGCAACTCCCAAGGAGTCTCAGAAACCAGGGGTCAATACTCAACACCGCCGTCTCCAGCTCCCAAGTCACCTATCACTCCCCGTGATTACTCAGCAACAACATCAGCAACAACCAGAACGGCATAGCCCGATCGCGCAATTCCCTCACCTCACGAGCCGGAATTCGCAACGGGCGTCCCTCGTACTCCAAACTCTCACAGACCCCAAAAGGAACGAGTCAATCACGGGCGAGGGGTCCAAAACATAACACTCCTTAGCTGAGACGCAGAAAAACCTCAAAAACTCCAACAAAAGACGGGGGGAAAGGAACAAATAGCCCGAGCAACACGCTCTAACATCACTCCTAAGAGCCAACTCAACCCAAGCGACCCGAAACACATCCACACAAACACCTGCACAGAAAAGGGGCCCTAACAGCGGGGGGTTCACACTCAGTCACCCTCAAAACTCAACCACCCAAGTGGATTGCTCAGCCGCAGTCTTTCATCAAAAGGGATCCTCAGGGACACAACTCAAACCCTGCACACAAGAATGGCCCCACACAGTGCCAGCTATGGAACCGTCAAACTCGACTCCCAAATAGCTCTTCTGCTCCAGGCATCCGCCACCACAGTGGCTCTGTCGGGGTGATACTGGATGCTCACAAAATCCAATGGTGGCTCTACAGCCACTACGGGAGGTATCACTATAACTCGCAAATCCATCTCCCACCACTGACTAGGTTAGAATCGGCGCTGGTACCAATCTCATCACCCGCTCATCAAGCTCTGCTGGCACTATCCGGTCCAAAAACTCCTCACCCCAACAATGACCGTCGATCTCGGTCAGTCCTAAATAGCATCCCTTTTGGCCGGATTTCCACCGCCGCCCCTACGGCTAGAATAAGTAATCCAGGAAGATATGCTCTCGAAGCTAAAACTTGCACCACAACGACTTGGCAAAAAGCTTCTTCCCCACAGACCTTGTCACACCATCTACAAATGCTGCACAAGCTCTAAATCACTCAGGGAGGGGGTTAAAACCAAAATATTCCTGGAGGATGCCGCTATCAAACCGTTCAAGGCCAACTGAAACACATAATTCCTCAATCCAGAGGCAACATGGCATTAGTCAATCCATTGGCTTCACTGTACTCGTAATGCCCCTACCGTGTCCTGAACACCATCTAGACAAAGCCCTCAGTTGAAATTCCATATTGGTGCAGGCATCATACAATAACTGCCTGAACATAGCTCCATCAAAAGATTCTAAATAATACTTGGACCTGCCTGGGCTCCAATCCCAAAGGGCTCTCACCGTCGTATATCAACGACGTGGCACTAGGTCAAACAGACCCTCGATCCAACAGATCCCTGCACCGGTGCGATCAACTCTCCCAGCTCTTACAGATAATCCAAGTGGTGCTATTGAGGTTGGCGCGGTTTCCAGAACCACGTCAACCGCAATCTCAATCTCCCTAACAGGCGGCATAATCATCAACTCGAGTGGACTCACACCCGGGATTTCGCAGCAATAGAAATATCCTTTGGTCCCGGCGCCACCATAAGCTCCTCTCACACAGTCGCTAAAACCTGTGTGCTCGAACAATCTCCCCATAACAAGCCTCCTTTGTCTGCCTCGGAAAAGTCACAATCATCACCCTCTCTGCACTTAACCAGTGGTGCCGTGCCAACCAATCCCAAGCACTGGGTCAAAACATCGAACTGCCACCCATATCAAAAGGTTTGCCGGTATAACTCATGGTCTCAACGACACTGAACATAATCCACAAGCCTCCTTCACATGCACAACACGGATGGTATCCTGTACCTCTAGTGCACGTGGTAACAACTCTGCCTCTAGTCCATGCCGGAAAGCAAAGTGCACTAACTCCGACTGCTGTGATGAAATCACACCTGCAACAACCCGATCCACTGCCGTGGCGCCCTCCAACCAGGCGGCACAAACTCATCCACACGATGCAAGCGGTTGTCGCTTAGTCCACCATAAAATATCCAATCAATCATAAGGGAGCACGACCTCTGTCTCTGCTCACGCTGAGGCAACAGATACGATCCTCCGCAGACAACAAAACCACGCTACCGTTGCGCTACTCTAATATAGATACTGATACTGCCATCGGGGTCCACCCGATCACCAACATCTCAGAAATCCATCATTGCAACCGTCATAAGACAAAACACCATTAATCCATGCAATTCCCTATACACTTATCCTTACTAAGCTCACCCCTCAATCCCATATAATACATTCAAAATATGCAAGTTATAAATCACAAAGGGTAGAATTCCCTTGGGTAAGCTTTACATTAACCGTCCACAAGGATATCCACCAACCACGACTCTGCCCCCAAAGGCTCCAAACTCAATCTTACGAGTCGGGGTAGTTCATCTGCCAAATCTGGCTCAATAGATCGATCATGTCCCCTCAGCTCACCAGCTGTCAACTATCCACCCTGTCTCGGTGCCTTGGCACTAAACATTGGCACGGAGGGGGCCACTCGCTCCATTGGCACTACAGAAATCCCTGCCGCTGAGGCTACTACATCCTGGTGGTCTCAGAAGAAAAGTACTATCGGGCTGCCCACTGCTCCGACAACTGTGTCACCAAACTAGCTGCTCACTCCATCGCTGATATGCCTCTAACAATCCTGTCATCTGGGTCCGGAACCCAGCGTCGGGGAGACACCGCTCGCCACGACGAAACCACAAATCAGCACACAACAACGCTCGACCCAATCTGGCGAAAGTCTAGAGCATGTTACCCATTCCACAGCGTTTTTAAAAATTTCTATTATTTATTAGAATGTTTTAGAATATTTCGAATTTCTATTTTAATAATATAATATTTAATAATATAATAAAATAATATTTTTTTTTTATTAAAATAGAATAATATAATAACTAATAATTTGGAAAAGTTAAATAAGATTAAATAAAAAAAAATCAAATGAAAAAAGAAAATAAAGAGAAGAAGGTGGATTTTTATCAATCTTTATTTCACGTGTTACATCACATACCAAATTTTCAATTTGGAATTAGGAGAGATGGCTGAGTGGACTAAAGCGGCGGATTGCTAATCCGTTGTACGAATTATTTGTACCGAGGGTTCGAATCCCTCTCTTTCCGCTTTCTCTGATCACTTGGTATTTTCGAATTCTAAAATATTCTCATCTCTTGATTTTATCGTTATGTTGTCTGCAGCCAACATAACTACTTAGGATAATAAACATGCCAATCACCCCTCCCGTTCCTTGGGAGAGGAGCAAGACTCAATCAGGACTCTCGCTACAAGTCACGACTCTCACGAAGTCATCCTAGGGTCCAACCACAAGCCTAGGGTTTCTAAGTCCACCAGGACCTATCCCTAAGCTCTGATACCAACTTAATCTGTCACGCCCCAGGGTCGAAACCGCGACCCGGGCTCGCCAACAGATCCGCCACCTATGCCAAACCCGCATAGGCGAAGCGTCCTACCTGCAAAAAGAGCTACAGCTAACAGATATCAGAGCTAAAAGATAAACCTGCTATAGAAATAAAATCAACCACTGTACAACTGAAGATAAAACAACAAGGTCCATCTCCCAAAAAAAAATGATAATCATACAATAACCTCGAGTACAAAACTCATAGCTCAACATGGAGATATCTCAAATAAAACATCAGTGTACCAGCTCTCAATACATCAAATCCTCACTACATTAGTCTCTCAAAAGAGGAAAATAAATACTAATCTACCGACTATGCTGAAGATCTCCTCAAAGGGGGGGGACCGCTACTCTCCAATGGGTCAGGATCTAGCTCGCTACTCCCTCACCGCGAACAGCAACCGCAGAAACGGCAACACCCGCCAAGACTCTGCAAAACAAGGAAGAGAAAGGACAAAAAGGGGGAAAAACCCCCGACGGGCGTGAGAACTACGCAAAAAGGGAGTTCTCAGTGGGTATCGCCACTAGGCCCGACGATCTGCCCACCAAGACTACTAGAGGCAAAAGATAACCAATGCAGTAAAACTGAAAGAAGAAGCTGAAGACACTCTACAGCTACCATGCCTCTATCTGAATGCTCAAATGGGAAAACTCTGATAAATATATGCAACACTCGCACACGAGGTGCTCAATCGACCCAATCGAGCTGACTGCCACATCGAGTCCAGTCAAACCTGCGCCCACCTACAACCACCTCCCGCTGACGGGCAGGAATTACGTAGGGCGTCCAAACGGACTAACTCGCTATCGAGTAGTGGCTCATGCAGGCTAAAATCAAAATCCATGCCCTCTCTCTCAGAACGGATAGCCTCAAGATCACCCAACCCCTCGCACAACGGTCGACTAACTCACAACGACCTCGGGACCACCGTCAATCCCCAAACGGTTCCCGACAACACTAGCACTGGTCTAACACAGCTACCAGACTCCACTCGGTCCCCCTGACACGAGTGCAACAATAAAGTAAATATCTGAAATAAACCCAATCTGACCGCCAGTGGATACTGGCACTGCCTGCTAATCTCATCTGTGGGAATACTGACCGACTACTGCCTGATACGGTCAGGTCCCCAAAGTAAGTAATAGATCGGCCTCGGTCCGTCCGATCAAACACTAAAGTAATAACAGACCGGCATCGATCCGTCCGGTCGCACACTCCGGAGTGGCACTCGAGGGGAGCGACCCACACGAGTAAAGTAACTATGTCATCAGTATCACAAGTATCTCTGTGTCGAGTATCACTGTATCGCAGGACTGGATCATGACAATGATCAAAGTGGGAAAAACCCTCCACTAAAGATAACCCGAACCCCCAATCAATGCGATGATAATCAATAAGTGGGAAACTCCCTCCACTAGAGGAACCCTATCCCCAATCTGATGCATAAGTAAACATCCGGTCAACCGCCCAATGTCCGCGGTTGCCGCAATAACCCAAAACCCCAATCTAGTAAGACGAACTCGCTCAACAAACTTGGCTACACTATCCCTGCCCCCGCTCGAACCCGAGCTTGCTATCTCAGTAGCCTAAAAGATAGGAGAAAGAAATAAAAGCATGTTTTCTCCTAAGTCAAATCCCAAAGGACAGTGTATCAGTAAATAGTGACTCAACTATGTGTCCAGTTTAAGCATGCAACTGTCCCAATATGAAAGTGTAGCAGTAAAAGTTGGCCTATCTAGATGTCCATACAAGCATGCATTTGTCCTCAAGCAAAATAAAGAAAAATAAACCTCATGCCAAAATTATCAATGACCATACCTGGCCATAATCCTCAATCCATAATGGCTCCTCAGAGTAGAACCTGCACATAACTACATAATCCTATCCCAATGCATAAACCATCCTCATAAAAGGTTATGTGCTAATATGGCATGATAATTAATCATATAGGGTATCCTTGCCTTAGATAAGCTTCCTCTAATCATCAACATGAATATTTGATTAATACCATTGTCATACTATGAATAATTCACTTGCAATTTCCATAAAATCCTCATTGTTAAACTTACCTATCAATCCCAGCTATTGTACCATTCACCTGCATGCAATGCTAACATATGAAAATTTAGAGAACCGTCCACCGGTTCCGGGAATAAGGCACCCACCTGAAAAGCTGACTGTCCAAAGCCCAACAGCTGAAAACACCAGATAACTCTAATCCCTTGCTCCAATAAGTTCAGCACACCCGTAACTCTCCTGGCACAATACAAAGTCCACTATTACACATACATTCCAAAATCTGCTCTCACACACACATACAACAACAGTCCAAGAAATGCTTAATTTTAACCTGCAGCAAGAGCCCAGAAAATTCCCAGAAAAATATCACCGCGATCCTCGCGTCGATAGCTTCGCAACGGTAGCTTGCACGCCTAAATCTGAGTTCGGTAAGCCAAGATATAAATTCGACAAGGTGGTACACTCAAAAGATTTCAGCACAAAAAGACTGTAGCACTGTACACAGAGAAACAGTGATTTTCACCTCTGATAAAATCTCGGAAAAATCCAAGAAAAATACGAGCGTGTTCCTTGCGATCTGAAGATGAAAAAGTTGTATAAGCTCGTTTCCGTCTGACGCTCGTGCGCAAAGATATGGCCAAAACACCTCGATGCTGTCCCACAAAGCCAAACAGAAAATGGGTCACAGTGTTGCCTCGGGATCCGTGCCAAAAACTCGAAACAGGAAAGCGCGATCAATACGAAAGATGAAGCCCTACCTCTTAGGAGTCTGTCAGCGCAAGAATCACAGAAAAAGGATCTCGGGGTATCCCAGGTGAGCCAAAACACTGCTGCTGCGACGAAGGGGAACACAGGAAATGCAACATCGCGCCGCGCCGTAAAATCCAGAACCTCGGGGTGCGTGCATCCAAAAATCCCAAAATGCTGCAGGATGATCAAGAACTCAGAGTGGAACAAATCATCAAGAGGGAGCTCGGGGAGATCTTGCAAGGGCTGAGAGGAAAAAGCCAGAAAAGAGGGCTCGGGCTGCCTTTAAATAGGCTGAAGAAAACAATTGCCAAAATTCCGGATGAGTCCCAACATTCGGGCGCCCGGAAATTTTCGGGCGCACACAGTGCGCCCGATCCGGCCCGTCCATCAGCGCCCGAATCCACCACAGCGCGCCACGTCACCCCGAAACAGCAAACAGCAAAACCAGCAACCCACGCTGCGCCACGTGGCCCGCGTCCACAGTACGGGTGGTTGGCGCCAGCCAACCACGAGCTGACACGTGGCACTCCCACGCACGGTCCTCCCGCGTCAACGCCTCAGGAACCGTGCCCACCTGCTGCCCGCCTGCCCCGCGCGTACGGCCACCTGCCCCGGTCACCTGCTCCGCTCCCTGTGTGGACAGAGCGCACAACACCGCTCCAACCACGAGCTGCCACGTGGCACCGCCCTGGTGCACGCCTGCCGCGTGGACCGCGCACCTGCCCGCGCCCATGCGCGCCTGCCCGTGCCGCTCTGCGCCTGCCTGCGGCCGCGCGCCGCCTGCCCGAGCTCGCGCCGCCGCCCTCCGCCGCTGCCCGCCGCCGCCGGCGATCGCCGGAAACACTGTTCCGGCGATGAACAGTAAAATTACTGTAGCAAGCTCCGAAAAAAACAAGTAAATAGCCCATCTTGACCGTTTTCGCGCGCTGATTCCAAATCCGGCGTCCATTTTGCCAAATTCCAATCCTATAAATTGCCGGAGGCTCCCGAAAAGGTATTTTTAATCCGAATTTCGCGCCGAGCCTAAATTTGATATCCACTCCGCGCATAAACTCTTCTAAACATCCGACGGGGTCCCCCGATTACCCACGTGATCCAATTTAAGCCCCGAGTCCATCACTTGTGTCCAAATTGGCGCGCGAACATCGCCGACATGCCACGTAGGCTTCCAGAAGCTGCTGGTCACACTGTACAAGCCCTGCAAAGATCCGGGTCACCACAGCTGCATTCTTAGTAATAGGATGTGTAGGAATCAAATCTTTGGCCATCCTTTAATTCCTGTTAATCTTTCATAATATGAACCAAACACACCCTTATGGTATAATAAACTTGATTTTAACCCAATTTCATAAGAAGGCACCATAATTAACAGGAGCTTGTTGGCAGAATAGTACTTATGACTTGTTATCTGTGATGTGTTCAACTCTTACTTTTTTAATTGTTGGTAGTGGGGCAATCCATCTGTGATTTCTAGTTTTTCTATTAGCATTTTCGAATTCGAATCTTTCATATTATGCTTGCTGGCCTCTTGTTTTACCCAATATCAGATAAAATTTGTTGTGGATGGTAATTGGAGAATTGATTCTCGGCGAGAGATTGTAACTAGTGGAAATATCACCAACAATGTGCTGAGGGTGGATCCATGAATTGAGCATCTCTTTTCTCATTGGATATGCCAAGGTATATTACCGTGCTACCATGCAGAGAATTGCATTTGTTTTTGTGGCTACTAAACAAGCTTTCTTAAGCACTCGAGGGTTTGTCAAGAATATGGTCCAATGCAGTATTCTAATTATGGGATTACATCTTTATCTCTATAAGATCATCTATTTTTTTTTTTACATAGTTGCCTGTAAAATGTAAGGAATTCTTATTTCTCTCTAAAATGCACTTAAGTTCGGAAGTCACCCAATTTATCGAGAGTTGCTCTTACATTACAAAAAGTGTTTCGAGGAGGAGAGCTTTTGTAAATACAAAAGGTTACATGTTTTGAAACTAATATTAGAGGGCTTGTAAGAAAATTTAGAATCTGCAGGGAGTAGTAATATATGTAAATAAATAAATTTTGCAGGTTTGTATTTTTAAATCTATATTTAATGGCAACTTGATTTCGGCTACTCTTACTGTTCACCTTGTTCTTTTTGTGCAGGATTGAAACAGTAAAGAGTACGTCCTCCAAGAGTTCGTGGAGTTGGGAGTCTCAGAATGCCATTCTTCGTGCAATGACCCATCGAAGCCACATCCATTTTTCCCCTGTAACTCAATAAATTTCTTTGCTAGTGCAATCCTAACTAATGGTCAATATCATAAGCGAAGAAAAAGATGCTCATCTGTGAGCTGGATGTGGTCAATTTTCTTTCTTGAAAAAGAAGGATATAATGGAAATATGATCCAAATTTAACAGATAATTTATGCAGAGCAGTATATGCTGGATTTTATATTGATTTAGTGATTTTAAACTTGTATTTTGGCCTTTGGGCTTTTCTGGGTGGCCCAATATAGATGGGCTTTGCCTGGGAGCCCAAACCCATTTTTCCTCTACATGTGATATTTAGTCCTACATCGGAAACTCATCACATGTCACGCCCCGAGTTCTAGCAAACAGTCTATTTTTTTTTATTTTTTATTTTATTTTTTTATTTTTTTATTTTTTTAATCAGAGTTTTCAAACCAGTGGGCACGACGAGCCGAGAAATAGCAAATCGTACCTACTGGCATACAATAACTAGCGGATAGTAAAAGATCAATATAGCTAAGCAGAAATATTTGAAACTGTATTTAAAAGCAGGCTTAATTAATTTCTGAGCAAGCATAGGATGTTAACTATAACAGGAATAGGAACTAGGTAATCATGGAGTATGATAAAAGCAGGCTAAATAGGCAATATATGCATCAAAGCTAGAACAAGCGAATACCCAAATCAAAGCCACCATATTGGTCAATAAGACCTCAGGGAAAACTCGCCGAACCTGGCATCAAACAAAAGCATGCTGATATAGATTATGATCAAAATTGAACAAGCACTGGGTAATTATAAGAGTATGATGTAAAGTAGATTTTAAACAGACAATTATGCATCAAAGGTAGAACAACCAAGTACCCAATCAAAAGCCACCATATTGGTCACTAGGACCTCAGGGAAACTGCCCAACCTGGCACCAACCTGGCTGACATACCCCGGCTGGGGGTCACGGGTCTTTCAACAAACCACTTTACCGGTAAAGAACATCCACACGGGTCATGACTCCGCTGATGTTTGTGAAGTACAATAGTGCGGGCGATCAATCATGCAAATGCTCAAGCTCACGGTCCACAGACCGGGTAATCGGCAACAAGCCGGATAAATCCCAACAGGGATGCAATATCAGAAACCAACTGAATCTCCACTCATGGTAAATTGGCAACAAGCCGGGAAAATCCCAACAGGGATGCAATGCAGAATAACCAACTGAATCTCAACTCATGTGCAGAATATAATCAACAACTACTATAGCATGGATCAGATGTAATCAGGAAGTACTGATAATCAGGTATAAATGTGCAAGCTAGCTAATGACCAATCAGGCATGGCAAATGTCCAGGATAAAATCATAATAACTGGAAGCAGGCTAAAGATCAATCGAGCATGGCAACATATAAGCTAGCAAGCTAAGGATCAATCAAGCACGACAACATATAGGCTGATAACTGATAATGATCAATGAATCAAGCAGATATAGCAATATAAAAGTGATGCTGATCAATAAAAAGAGCAGGCTCAACAAGGAAATCTAGGCTATCACAAGAACAGGGTTCCGACCAATTACGATATCCCAGAGGGCCGAAATGATAAAGCCCGGACCAAAGATAAACCCACCTGTCTGCAGGCGAACTATCGACTCCAACAGAATGCTCGAAGACTGTGCCAACCTGAATCATATGTTTTGATCAGGGAACAACTCATACATACCCAACCACAGACTCACTACTCTTACTTAAACATGGATCTTTTCCAGATTGATGCCAAATTTACCAAAATACCCCTCCCGAAAATTCATTTTAGATTTTCGGGAGATACGGGCATCAATCCTATGCCGCTGGCTCAGCCAGATTCTACTGGGACTCATCAGACAGCAAGGCGTAATCGCCGCAATTCCTCGAATTGCGTGATTACCACCGGGGTGCCGCTAAACCGACGATTTTGCCGATTTACGGACCGATAACCAATTTCTGCTCAACGAGAGCCAATGGATCTCTAACGAAAAGCTTAGAGATCAATGACACACTGCCCGAGACAGCTCATGAGGTTACAATTGCATTTAGATCCCTAGGGTTTCCAGAAATTGCACTTTTATGCGTATTTGAGAGCTGTTTTTGCTCGTTCTAATTATCGGAAAATCATTTTAACGAAACGTCACCTCCAGTAGGTGGCCCTCGACTCGCTGAACACTGTGCTCACCATTTGGCAGCAGCACGGTACCCGAGAAAAACTTTGGGTCATAATTTACTTGCTAACATAGGCTAAAATGCATTATCTTTGCATTTTAATTTCTTTTCGACCAAACCAATTTCTGAGGCGAGCATCGCGTTCAGTGACCTCAAAATAGCCAGAAGCTCACTGTCGCGAAGTTTCATAATGCCCAAAACAGTCCCATAGCCATTCATCTAAACCTAGAGCTCCAACTTGCAAAAACTTCTAATCTACTTGTGCCATCACCAATTAAACTTGAGCACCTTGCTCAGGACATCTCAGAGGCTCAAGGGCTTGCTATTGTGCAACCCCAGATGCTGCAGGATCCATAGATCCAAGTTGGAAGCTCTCTAATGGACAAGAATGCTTCACACAAAAATCCACTCAGCCCAAAATCGGATCTAAAGTGAGCATCAAGCTCAGGGGAATGTGTGGAGGTCTCTTCTACTTTTCTGGACGCTTAACAGTGGCTAAAACTCATTTTTGGGTTCTTTGAGGTATTTCAACAAACAATTTGGTGGGCACTACTTCTAAACATGCAACCAACCCAAACCCAAGCAGCAACTCACCAACCGTGGGTTCCTGAGTGAAATGGACAGCACCATAAGCTTCCTAGCAAGATTTTAAGAAGTCCCGTCGGCGATCGCCGAACAGTCGGCCGCCATTACTGGCCGCGAGCTCCCCAATGGCCATTAATGGTGATTTCCCATTAATGGGCTCTGGGCCACATGCAACAGCACCTACAGGTGCATCTCGACCCCACTAAGTCATCTGGACCTGTGCCCGGTGACAGGACACGGCGGCGGCGGCGGCGGTGGAGCAAACTCGGCCCGAGCTTCCACCAACAATGGTGGATCTCCACCCGGGCTGCATGGATCACATGCAAATGCATGGATGGTCCCTAAATGGTCTTAGGAAGCTTCTCGGCCAAGTGGCCGGAGGTAGGGAGTGACGCCGGCGCCGGAGCAAAGAGCTCGGCCGAAGCACAATAACCCGAAAACTAGGGTTCCGATCTGTGACGCGCTCACTCGACCAAACTCCCTCACATTTTGTGGAGATGATCTACAGGTCCTACAGTTTTTACTGATGATTTTAGTTTTCCATTTGGATGAGTGGTTGCGACGCAAGGCCGAGGCGGAGTATATTAGGTTTCCGGCGAAAAGTTTTCTCCCGCCGGCAACCGGAACCATCCTGAGGGCTAGGACTGGACAGGGAGCATCTAACAACTCTACAGAGTCGACTTCTAAGGATCTTGGGTGCTACAAACCAAAAGAAAATAGGAGCCTACCTCGCCGTAGTTGGAGAAGATAGGGAAGATGTCACGCCCCCGGGGGTTTTTAAGTCTATCAAAGCGGAATATCGTGTGTATCTTTTTTTTTTCTTCTTAACAAGGTAATTTAAACCTCATCCCCGGTGCGTGCCAGACCGCCACATACACAAATTCTCCCTGTCCGCGGACAGAGTCTCCTTTGTATATGCACGGCGTCTCATTTACAACCACATACAACAATCATCAACCATCAACCATACAATAGACATTCAACATCAAGCGGAATATTAAAGCGGCGTCAATGTTTAGAAAGGATAAAGCCAGCAATTGCAAAACCCGTGCCCACACGGCACTTCGTTTTGGGAAAACCCTTTTCGAAATCATTTGGTTTATCATGAAAACATGCCGCATAAGAAACATCATCAAAAGAACCAAACTATAAAAGTACAACTCATCCACAGTGCTAAATACTACATGTCCACGAATATTACTACCCGCAAGCAAATTAACTAAAATAAGCGTAAGAGAACTGAGATAATAACAATAACCAAGTGTTCTGACTACGGGCCTCGCGACGCAGTCTCAACAATCTCCTGGCTAACGCCCCTCGTAGCGCCTGTCACGGAGTGGGTAATGTCAGTGACAAACAAAGTAGATGTCTAAAAGCAATAAGGAATAAGGAGCAAACCGATAACACCAGAACCATTTCGCTAAAACCCTGCACATATTAATTTGGGCACCAACCCCAAAACATTTGTCGGAGAGACTAAAGTCTCCCCTCGTGCGCAACCACCTACTTTGATGCATTTACCCCTTTCGCGGTGCTGGTGTGCTATTCCCAGCGGGCGCGAAGGGGTCCTCACGGCACCCACA
Organism: Tillandsia leiboldiana; assembly: GCA_029204045.2. Taxonomy (NCBI): domain Eukaryota; kingdom Viridiplantae; phylum Streptophyta; class Magnoliopsida; order Poales; family Bromeliaceae; genus Tillandsia; species Tillandsia leiboldiana. The sequence goes on from CM055069.1 coordinate 34,732,537, forward strand.
CTTTTGTGAGGATCACGGGTCATAAGAGACCACTCTTCCGGAAAAGTACACCCATGCGGAGGCCAATCCGCCTGTGTACGTGGAGCATCCCAAAACGGATTTGCCGAGATCGGCGTGTCATGAGCATTGCGACCGCAGCCGCTTCAATTGTTAGATAAAAACACGATTATGCGAAAGGTTAAACTGTCCATCTACTTTGTTAGATAAATTGAGAGCACTTTAATGACGATAGATGCACTTACTGCACTAGTTGTATTTACAGCAACCGTACCCACCTATTTGGAGAGAGATCGGAACACCCGAATCTTTCGCGCACCCCCGCTGCGCGTCTGGACCTAAAGAAAGTCCGCACGGATAACTATAGTCAAAAGCGTGTACTAACATCCGAAAACACAAGACCCACTTTACTCTTTTCGACGGGAAAGCCCAACAAAACTCAATCCTCAATCGGTAGCCCACTCGGGACGTCCCTGGTTAGACCAAGAAGGCCCCGACGGCGGAAATGATGAGAAAAGAGACCCGACGGCGCGCCCCCGACGATTTCGTCGAGGCGCGGAGCGTGTGAAATTAGCACCCGACATAATAAAATAATGATCAAGAAGGTCCCAAGTGGGCATGCCAAGGAAGCCACGGAAATAACGATCCCAACGGCGAAAACGGCGCTCAAAACGGTGGAAAAACGGACCCAAACGGAGCCACCGAACTTTGGGCTGTCGGGTGGTGCACAGGGCAGGCGCGGACCGGGTTTACAGCATCGGCGGCCGCGCGGAATGCGCCGGGTGCACGCAGGAAGCGTGCACCGCGCATTCTGGGCCGGGCCGGTGCGCGACACGAGCGCGCACCGGGCTCACGGCCGCACGGGCCTCCGGCACACACCGGGTGCACCCTGTTGCGTGCACCGCGCCTGAGCGGGCTGGGCCGGCGCACGAAAGCGTGCGCCGAGTCTGCGGCTTCCGCGCCTTGGGGCGTGCGCCGGGTGCACGCTCTGGCCCGTGGACCGCGGGCTGAGGAACCCGTACGGGGTGAACAGTAATGCCCTTTTTTTGGTTTCTTCTCCGTTTTCGCTCCCGTTTCGCGATTTCTTCTCCGTTTTCGCTCCCGTGCGACTCCGGCGAAGACCCCGCGACCATGGTAACGACGGCGGCGGCCTCCCATTTCACAACAGCGGCGGCGGCCTCCCGTTAACCCACTACGTTCCAATGGGACATCCCCAAAAATTCCCGAAAAAATACACGATAATTCTAATGACTAAACCAACGATCGACGAACAACCAAAACGTCGATCGGAGGTCCGATAACAAGAACCCGATTAAAAACCACCAAGAACTCAACAAAAGAGATGACGGAAAAATCCCAAATAATTTAAATAAATTATTTTACTAACCGAAGATCGACGGGAAGGTTGTCCGGTCGCGTTCTTGCCTTCGGTTCGGTGTCCGGGAAGATCGGGCTCCTTCTCTTTCTCCTTTCCCTTTCTTCCGGCTAGGGTTCCGTCTTTTCTTTTTTCCCTTCTCTCCGATTAGGGTTTTTATTTTCTTTTCTTTTCCTTTCCGATACTCGGGATCCCTTATATAGTCGTACTTTACCTTTAATTAATTCCTCTTTAATTCGTACGTAAGAGAATTAATTAATTTTCCATCTGGGATAATTAATTAACTAATTAATTATCCCCCACGAGATAAACCACCTTATCTCTAACGGGTGCAAGATATTTAGCACGGATTCCGATGCACGACTAATTACGATATCACTTTGGATCCCGTTCAGGGGGTTCCCGATATCGGATTTCAGATCCGATCGCGCCGTCGGCTTTCTTTTTCCGCGCTCTATCGCAGAAAAATACTAGCATCTCACAATGGCCAACTTCAAGAATTGAATAATTTTATTTCACTTAAAGGCTTAAATGACTATACCTAAGTCAAAAATACCCCGAAAGGCCGGATCACTACACCACTCACACTTTATAAAAAGTTTCGTCCCGAAACTTAAGTACAAACCCCACTAATCAATTCGGGGAAACATTCCCTCATCTTCGATTCCAGTTCCCACGTCGCCTCGCGCTCTTCGTGGTTGCTCCACTGGACCTTCACATAGGGGATAGTTCGATTGCGCAACTTCTTGTCCTCTCTCGCCAAAATCCGCACCGGCGTCTCCTCGACGCTTAAATCCTCTCGCAACTCGATGGTGGAGGCATCCAAGGCATGAGAGGGATCAGCTAGGTATTTCCGGAGCATTGAGACATGGAATACGTTATGGACTCGTTCGAGATTCGGCGGCAGAGCTAATCGGTACGCCACCGGTCCTATGCGTTCTAGGATCTCGAACGGTCCTACGTACCTCGGGCTTAACTTTCCTTTTATGCCGAAGCGTCGGTTCCCCTTGGAGGGCGAAACTCGGAGCATCACATGTTCACCCACCATGAACTCTAAGTCTCTGCGTCTGTTGTCCGCGTAGCTTTTCTGTCTGCTCTGGGCGGTCTGTAGTCTTTGTCTAATCAACCGCACCTTTGCTTCGGTCTCCTCCACCAAATCTGGCCCCAGAAACTTACGCTCACCCAGGTCGTCCCAGCATATTGGAGACCGACAGCGGCGCCCGTACAGGGCCTCGTATGGTGCCATCTGAATGCTGGCCTGGTAACTGTTATTGTAGGCAAATTCCACTAGGGGCAAACACCGTGCCCATCCTTCGCCCAGGTCTAAAACGCATGCCCGAAGCATGTCCTCCACAATTTGTATCACCCGCTCTGATTGTCCGTCGGTCTGCGGGTGAAAAGCCGTACTGAAGTGCAACTTGGTTCCCATTGCTCGCTGTAGGCTCTGCCAAAAGTTTGACACAAATTGTGTGTCCCTGTCCGACGTGATGGAAGTCGGCACCCCATGCAACCTTACTATCTCGTTGATGTAGGTTTGCGCCAGTCGTTCCCGCGCCCACGTCGTGTGTATGGGCAGAAAGTGGGCCGATTTTGTCAGACGGTCCACGATTACCGATATTGCATCGTGTCCCTGTGACGATCTCGGGAACCCGGTCACAAAATCCATGGTAATCATGTCCCACTTCCACACGGGTACCGGTAAGGGTTGCAATTTTCCTGCTGGACGCTGGTGCTCGGCCTTCACTCGTTGGCACACCAGGCAGTGTGCCACAAACCGAGTCACGTCTCCCTTCATTTTGGGCCACCAGAAGGTCTGATTGACGTCCTTGTACATCTTCGTTCCCCCGGGATGCGCTGTATATGGAGCGGTATGCGCCTCCCGCAGGATTTCCTCTTTGAGTTCCGGTAGATCCGGCACGCAGATTCGTCCCCGAAATCGTATCGTGCCGTCGGAGTTTACTGCGAAGTCACCTCCTTGGTCGGCAGTCACTCTACTTCGCACCAGCTGGAGTTGGTCATCAGTTGACTGCCCCTCGAGAATTCTGTCAAGCAGGGTAGGTCTGACCACCAGTGTCAGAAGTCGTTCGACTGTACCCGCCAGCACTACCTCTAGTCTTAGTTGCGAAAATTCCGCAATCAGACTATCTTGTTGGGTGATGGCACCTACCCCTGCTTTCTCGGCCTGCCCCTTACGGCTCAGGGCGTCGGCCACCACATTTGCCTTTCCCGGGTGGTAGTGGATCGTTAAATCGTAATCCTTCAATAGCTCGAGCCACCGTCTTTGTCGCAAATTTAACTCCTTTTGGGTGAAAAGATACTTAAGACTTTTATGATCTGAGTACACATTGCAGTGTGCCCCGTACAGGTAGTGTCTCCAAAGCTTGAGGACGAACACAACCGCTGCGAGTTCCAAATCGTGCACGGGGTAGTTTCGCTCGTATTCTTTGAGCTGCCTTGACGCATAGGCTATAACCTTCCCCCGTTGCATGAGCACTCCACCCAGTCCGTTTCGCGACGCATCGCAATACACTTCATAATCCTCCCCTGGTTCCGGCAGGGCGAGAATCGGAGCTCGCGTCAATCTATCCTTGAGCTCCTCGAAGCTCCTTTGACATTTGTCCGTCCAGATGAACTTTTCCCCCTTTTTAGTCAAGCGGTTTAAGGGGGCGGCTATCCTGGAGAAATCCTTCACGAAGCGCCGGTAGTACCCGGCTAACCCTAGGAAGCTTCGAATCTCCGTTACCGTCGTCGGTTGGGTCCAGTCCGTCACCGAATCTATCTTCTTCGGATCGACTGCGACCCCAGCCGCCGAGATTACATGTCCCAAGAAGCCAACCTCTCGGAGCCAAAACTCACACTTTTTGAGTTTGGCGTAGAGTTTCTGTTCCCGTAGGGTCTGGAGGACTGTGCGCAGATGTTCTTCATGTTCCTCATCTGTACGGGAATAGATGAGGATATCGTCGATGAAGACCACCACGAATAAATCCAGGAAGGGTTTGAACACCCTGTTCATCATGTCCATGAACACTGCCGGGGCATTCGTGAGCCCGAACGGCATTACAGTAAATTCGTAATGACCGTAGCGAGTCCGAAAAGCCGTTTTGGGGATGTCCTCCCCCTTTACTTGGACCTGATGATAGCCCGACTGCAGGTCAATCTTTGAAAACACCGTCGCCCCCTGTAATTGGTCGAAAAGGTCGTCGATCCTTGGCAGGGGGTACTTGTTCTTAACGGTGACCTTATTTATCTCCCGGTAGTCGATACACAACCGGAGACTTCCGTCATTCTTTCTCACAAACAGGACGGGCGCGCCCCAGGGCGACGCGCTAGGTCTGATGAAGCCCTTATCCAAAAGGTCCTCCAACTGTGCCTTGAGTTCCTTCAACTCCGCGAAGGCCATCCTGTACGGTGCCTTGGTGATGGGTTTGGTTCCGGGAAGTAGTTCAATGGGAAAGTCGACTTTTCGTTCCGGCGGCGCTCCGGGGAGCTCTGCCGGAAATATGTCCAGAAATTCCCTTACCACGGGAATTTCGGAAGGCGAGGGAACGGGTCGGGTGGCTAAATCTACTGAGGCTAGATAGGCCACGCACCCGCCCTCCATTAACTTCCTAGCTCGCGACGCGGAGATGATAGCCAAAAAGGAAGTGCTTTTACATAGCAAGTACACATTTTCTGGAAATCCCGGCTTCTGTAGTTGCACCTGGCGCTTCTCGCAGTCGATGACCGCCTGATACTCGGTAAGCCAGTCCATGCCCAAAACCACGTCGTATTCCTTTAGCGGTATGACCACCAGGTCCCAGGGGCACGACAACCTTCCCAGTCTTATTGAACAAGAGGGTACTAGGCCAGTTGCCGCGATTGGCCCCCCGGGGGGTCTGGACGGTCAGTAAGACATCAAGGGGACTACTCTCTAGCAGATGTGTTTGTGCAAAAGTGCGGGAAATAAAGGAGCGAGTCGCCCCGGTGTCAAACAGGGTTCGTGCCCGGAAATTAGAAACGGAGGTAATACCTGCGACCGCCTCCTCTTGCAGTGTCGCTCCATGTTGGCCCATGGAGTAGAGCCTCCCTCCTGGTTGTGGTCGCGATTCTCCTTCTGCCCTTGGCGCCGGAGGGTGTGGGGGCATCCCCGTTGATGCTCTACCCCGTCCTGGTGGCTGTGCCGTTGGGGTGGAGGCTGTGGAAGATGCCGCTCCAGTGTTCAGGGGACAGTTGAATCGGAGATGCCCTGGTTTGCCGCAGCGGTAGCAGTGGTCCTGTCTCTTAGGGCATTCCGTCACTGGATGCGATGCTCCGCAAATAACGCATGGCTTGTTTGCTGGTCGCGGCTTTCCAATAGGTGCACTCTTGCTTCCTTGTTGCGTCTTGGGGTACTTTGGGGGTCGGCTCCCACCAGACGGACCCCCTCCCGGGTAAGTCTGTGTCCGCTTCCTCTCCCGGTTATTTTCTGATCCCTCCCGTCGAGCTCGGGTGATAGCAAACCCCCGCTCCACTATGGTGGCCCTATCCACCGCTTCCCTGAACGTTCGCAGGTCCGCTGCCTGAACCATCTCGAAGATGTCGCTCCGTAACCCGTCCACAAAAAGACGGGCCTTGTGAGGTTCATCTCGTATAACAAACGGGACGCAGTTAACCAATCTTACAAACTCCCTTTGATATTCCATGACCGAGCGGTTCCCTTGTCTAATGTTCTTCAGGTCGTCTTCCAGTTGCCGCTTGACGCTATCGGAGAAGAAAGCGTCAAAAAGTTCCTCTCTAAAGGCCGTCCATGTCGGTAGCGGGTCGTTTGTAGTTGGATCCGGGCGTACCGTCTTCCACCAGATGCGTGCATTCCCCTCGAGGAAGTGGACGGCTAGTGGAACCCGCTCGTGTTCCTCCATCAGTAGGTCCTCGAAGAGTTTTTCCATGGTATCCACCCATTTCTCGATGACCCATGGATCGGTCGTCTCTCCCTCAAAAGTGGGAGGGTCATGCTTCTTGAACCCAGCCAAATTGTCCTGACCCTTTCTCGCGTCGTTCATTGCTCCGTGTTTCCCTTCTACCGCGGCGGACCCCCCGAGAGTAGGGGTCGTTCCGGCCCTCCCTGCTGTCCTCCCATCACGGGCCCCGTGGTCGTCGGAGTAGATACGTCCCTTGGGATGGGGGCTGTTCCGTCGTCGTACCACCCATCCCTTGCGGTCCCGTAGTGGGAGCGGTGGTTTCGGGCGGAGGGGTTGGATCGCGCTCGGCTGGCGCGGTTGCCTGTCGCTGCGTCAGTTGACGAACCTGCTCCGTCAAGCGTCGCTAGTTGCCCGGCCATTTCCCGCAGTTGTTGTCGTAGGAGCTGGTTCTCTGCGGTGGTCGGGGTCACTCTGTCCGCGTCCGCATTCCTCGTGGACGATTCTAGTCCGGGCCATCGTCCGTTATAGACAAAGAAACCACGTTAACCCTAAGGTTATAACCCTAATACCCTGTCTTATGATTACGCCTACATTACGTCCCCTTTTTCCCCGTACTCTCACGTACTACGCACTTATACCTTGGTTATCTCAAGTCTAATTTGCTTGTGGTACCCTGCACTATGATGTGGATCACGTCTACTATGGTTATGGTTGTTTTCTCTGATACCATTTAATCTGTCACGCCCCCGGGGGTTTTTTGAGTCTATCAAAGCGGAATATCGTGTGTATCTTTTTTTTTTTTTCTTAACAAGGTAATTTAAACCTCATCCCCGGTGCGTGCCAGACCGCCACATACACAAATTCTCCCTGTCCGCGGACAGAGTCTCTTTGTATATGCACGACGTCTCATTTACAACCACATACAACAATCATCAACCATCAACCATACAATAGACATTCAACATAAAGCGGAATATTAAAGCGCGTCAATGTTTAGAAAGGATAAAGCCAGCAATTGCAAAACCCGTGCCCACACGGCGCTTCGTTTTGGGAAAACCCTTTTCGAAATCATTTGGTTTATCATGAAAACATGCCGCATAAGAAACATCATCAAAAGAACCAAACTATAAAAGTACAACTCATCCATAGTGCTAAATACTACATGTCCACGAATATTACTACCCGCAAGCAAATTAACTAAAATAAGCGTAAGAGAACTGAGATAATAACAATAACCAAGTGTTCTGACTACGGGCCTCGCGACGCAGTCTCAACAATCTCCCGGCTAACGCCCCTCGTAGCGCCTGTCACGGAGTGGGTAATGTCAGTGACAAACAAAGTAGATGTCTAAAAGCAATAAGGAATAAGGAGCAAACCGATAACACCAGAAACCATTTCGCTAAAACCCTGCACATATTAATTTGGGCACCAACCCCAAAACATTTGTCGGAGAGACTAAAGTCTCCCCTCGTGCGCACCACCTACTTTGATGCATTTACCCCTTTCGCGTGCTGGTGTGCTATTCCCAGCGGGCGCGAAGGGGTCCTCACGGCACCCACACTTTTGTGAGGATCACGGGTCATAAGAGACCACTCTTCCGGAAAAGTACACCCATGCGGAGGCCATCCGCCTGTGTACGTGAGCATCCCAAAACGGATTTGCCGAGATCGGCGTGTCATGAGCATTGCGACCGCAGCCGCTTCAATTGTTAGATAAAACACGATTATGCGAAAGGTTAAACTGTCCATCTACTTTGTTAGATAAATTGAGAGCACTTTAATGACGATAGATGCACTTACTGCACTGGTTGTATTTACAGCAACCGTACCCACCTATTTGGAGAGAGATCGGAACACCCGAATCTTTCGCGCACCCCCGCTGCGCGTCTGGACCTAAAGAAAGTCCGCACGGATAACTATAGTCAAAAGCGTGTACTAACATCCGAAAACACAAGACCCACTTTACTCTTTTCGACGGGAAAGTCCAACAAAACTCAATCCTCAATCGGTAGCCCACTCGGGACGTCCCTGGTTAGACCAAGAAGCCCCGACGGGGAAATGATGAGAAAAGAGACCCGACGGCGCGCCCCCCGACGATTTCGTCGAGGCGCGGAGCGTCGGCGAAATTAGCACCCGACATAATAAATAATGATCAAGAAGGTCCCAAGTGGGCATGCCAAGGAAGCCACGGAAATAACGATCCCAACGGCGAAAACGGCGCTCAAAACGGTGGAAAAACGGACCCAAACGGAGCCACCGAACTTTGGGCTGTCGGGTGGTGCACAGGGCAGGCGCGGACCGGGTTTACAGCATCGGCGGCCGCGCGGAATGCGCGGGTGCACGCAGGAAGCGTGCACCGCGCATTCTGGGCCGGGCCGGTGTGCGACACGAGCGCGCACGCGGGCTCACGGCCGCACGGGTCTCCGGCACATACCGGGTGCACGCTGTTGCGTGCACCGCGCCTGAGCGGGCTGGGCCGGCGCACGAAAGCGTGCGCCGGGTCTGTGGCTTTCCGCGCCTTGGGGCGTGCGCCGGTGCACGCTCTGGCCCGTGGACCGCGGCTGAGGAACCCGTACGGGTGAACAGTAATGCCCTTTTTTTGGTTTTCTTCTCCGTTTTCGCTCCCCTTTCGCGATTTCTTCTCCGTTTTCGCTCCCGTGCGACTCCGGCGAAGACCCCGCGACCATGGTAACGACGGCGGCGGCCTCCGTTTCACAACGGCGGCGGCGCCTCCCGTTAACCCACTACGTTCCAATGGGACATCCCCAAAAATTCCCGAAAAAATACACGATAATTCTAATGACTAAACCAACGATCGACGAACAACCAAAACGTCGATCGGAGGTCCGATAACAAGAACCCGATTAAAAACCACCAAGAACTCAACGAAAGAGATGACGAAAAAATCCCAAAATTTAAATAAATTATTTTACTAACCGAAGATCGACGGGAAGGTTGTCCGGTCGCGTTCTTGCCTTCGGTTCGGTGTCCGGGAAGATCGGGCTCCTTCTCTTTCTCCCTTTCCCTTTCTTCCCGGCTAGGATTCCGTCTTTTTCTTTTCCCTTCTCTCCGATTAGGGTTTTATTTTCTTTTCTTTTCCTTTCCGATACTCGGGATCCCTTATATAGTCATACTTTACCTTTAATTAATTCCTCTTTAATTCGTACGTAAGAGAATTAATTAATTTTCCGTCTGGGATAATTAATTAACTAATTAATTATCCCCCACGAGATAAACCACCTTATCTCTAACGTGGCAAGATATTTAGCACGGATTCCGATGCACGACTAATTACCATATCACTTTGGATCCCGTTCAGGGGGTTCCGATATCGGATTTCAGATCCCATCGCGCCGTCGGCTTTCTTTTTCCGCGCTCTATCGCAGAAAAATACTAGCATCATCACCACAATGGCCAACTTCAAATTGAATAATTTTATTTCACTTAAAGGCTTAAATGACTATACCTAAGTCAAAAATACCCCGAAAGACCCGGATCACTACAGAAGAAGCCGGTTCTCCTCCCCCCGTGTCACGCAACCACCCAGCAAGCTCGTCCTCAACCTCTAGACGTATAGAACCTCCAGAGAGCTCAGGGCCAAGTTTGAAGAACTTGGAGCAATCTTCTCTCTTCCTCTCTCCCTCGTTTGGGCTTCAATGGGTGGTGCCTCCTTTGTCTTTCCCGCACTCTGGGTTAGGTGGAGTTATGCTCTGGGGTTAGGAGGCTCAGGAATGCTTTGGAATCCTACTTGACCCCTCGTGTAACCACCCAAAGGAGACCAAAAGCCACATGCATTAATGCATGGAATTTGTTGCAAAAATTTGCAAATAACTCCCTACACAGCCAACCACAAGCCATAGGTCCATGCTGTAGATTAAAATTACCACGAAGACCCTAACCTTAAAGCCCTAAAACCTATGGTCCAAGAAAAAAGTATCGGTTTTAATAGGAAAGATTGGTTTTTCAACAGTTTTCGCGAATACGAGACAACGGTTCGTCGAATTGCGAAACGGACTTCGCCACGACGTCCGGGCTCGTCGAGACCTATCAAATAGTGCCCTCGCTTGTTTGATTTGGTGCTCGAATAAAATCTCGGGCCATAATAATGCTGTAGGCTATACTGTATTGCATGCATTTCGATGCACCAGAATCGCCAAACGCGATTCTGTCACTGCCATTGCGTTCAGACATCGAAATCAGCTAGAATCGACTACTATACTGCTATGTTTGGATTTTAGACAGTGAATCGGCTGACGATTGGTCGAGAGGGGACCGAATCAAGGGTTACTATTCACAACTTAAGTTGTGGGTCCCGCTTCTTCTTCGCTGTTGCGGAAGATCCGATTGTCGGATCGAAAACATGTGAATAATCAATCTTTCTGTTTCGACGAGACGGTCGCACTGGTGATATCAGATTTTCAAAATCAAATTCCGATCAAAAGTCGGTATTTTCGGGCCACAATTGTACTACTAATAATCCAGAAAATTATTTAAACTTAGATTTTGGATTTCAAAAATCACGGTTACTACATCACATATAGAGTGGGTTTATTTACTCCCTTTCTTGTGCATGTATTGGTTAGAAGAAGGTGAGAGCAAGCTTCTCCTAAACCACACGACGCGCGCGCAGGGCACGAGCCGGGTCGCGCGCGATGTTGACTTGGTTCTTCTTATTTTGACTTTTGCTTTTGCATTAAGGCCTTCTGGGAACTTGCTTCTCGGGCTACCCAAGAGCCCCCTTGGGAAGGGGCTTTGTGGGTACCCGAGTAGCTAGTCGTTGGGCCCTTGTCCCCTGTGGGCTTTGTATATATATAGAGCAAGAGAGCTTGTTTAGAGAGATAAGCTACAGTTCTCTTCTCTTAATTTACAGTGCTACAATAAATAACTGAGATTTACATTTTGATTTCCTTCTTTGAGTTCTATTTTTGCTGGATCTCTAAAGACGTTGGATTCGGTACGCACCATCCTGGAGTCGTTGTCCGACGGATGGACAGTGGTCGTTGTATCGCTAGGGGTGATTGCCGGAGCCTCGCACGTGGAGGGCAATCTCGCTTTTAGGACAGTGCTCACAGCACGCCTCGACATTCACAGGCTTCGTCTAAACTTTGCTATATATTTTCAAGTTTAAATTTAATTTAATTATTTAAAAAAATTAATTTGAAAAGATAAATTTTTGCCAACATTCTAGAAGCGTGATTTAATTTATATTATCTTTTCATATAATTAGTGAAATACTATTGCACTGTTAATTAGAATAATATTGTGTACACTCTTGTGATAAAATGTAGTTTTTTTGTATACTTCGTAACAATTATTACTTCTTATACTGTTTGCACAGTGATTAGATAAACTTTTAATTAGTATAATAGTTGATCTACTGTTAGTATAGTTGTATCTTTTCTTAAGTGTCCGTACTGTGAACTAGTTATTTAATTCTTTTAATATTGTGTTAACATAATTAATAATCTACTCTTTTATATATCCAACTCTGTTAGTATAATTAATTAATGAATCTACAATGTTGATCTATACAACTCTGTTTAGTAGAGATAATTTAAATATTAATGTTAGTTTACTTGATAATACAACAGAGTGATAAACTGTTACACCTGTTAATTAAAATAGTATAAGTCATTATTGATTAAAATTTTTATCTGTCAACCTAATTAACTGTTAACTATTTTACCTTAGAACAATTTTGTGACATTATTTTAGATTATTGATTAAACAGATTCGGATTAATGAGGATTCGTTTCGGCGAAATCGTTTACTTTTGATGGTCGTAATTTCAGAAGGTGGCAGAATCAATGTGATTCGGGCTCACCAACCACGCTAGACTTGTTTCTGCCTCTCAGATCCTGTTGAGAATGGTAATGAA
>CM055069.1:34744762-34773825 GCA_029204045.2 Tillandsia leiboldiana
ACCACGGATCTTTGGGTGGTTGACCGGGATTGTTACTGTTGCATCAGATTGGGGGTTTTGGGGAATCGGGCTTTCTTAGTGATGGAGTTTTTCTCTTTTTTTTCCACTTTGATCATAGTCATGATCCAGTCTTCTATTATGAGACAGTGGTTACAGAGATGCTTGTTACAGTGATTCCTTACTCGTGTGGGTCGCTCCCCTCGAGTGCCATCCGGAGTGTGCGACCGGACGGATCGAGGCGGTCTGTTATTACTTTAGCGCTGATCGGACGGGCCGAGGCCGATCTGTTACTTACGTTGGGACATGACCGTATCAGGCAGTAGTCGGTCAGTATCCCCACAGATGAGATTAGCAGGCAGTGCCAGTGTCCACTGGCGTTAGATTGGGTCATTTTGACAGCTTCTTGATACTGATGCATACTTTTCCATACTTATTGGTTTACCATGTAGAGGCATATTAGGGGTAGCACTTCATCAGTGTCATTCATAGCTTCACACCCCCCCCTTTCTTCTTCCCCTTTTGCCTCTGATTACCTGGTGGGCATATTTGAGCTGAGGCTTTACCCACTAGGGGAGGCTACTGTTTTAGTAGTACTTACCCCCCATTGTCTTTTCTTGTTTCTTTCTTCCCCTTTGTTTTGCAGAGTCCTCTGTGGGAGTTGCTGGGCCGTCAGCAACTGATCGGGGCAAGCGCATCGCGGACTAGATAGAGAGCCTCCCGAGGGTTGTAGCTGGAGCTTTTGGGTACCTGGTCTTCTCAGACGCTTTTGTTTATCTTTTTGGGTCTGGCTTTTGCCAGCTGTTTGTATTTAGTGGTGAGCTGGGAGAGACATCTGTATTTTATTCACTGTTGTACTCTTTTACTTCCAGCTTCTGTCTGAGATACAGTAGTTTTAGTTTAGCTCTGATTATTATGCTCTTTTTTATTATTTCTTATCTGAGCAGGTTACCGACGCTTCGTGTATGTGGGAAATACCGCATGCACGGCGGATCTGTAGACGGGCCCGGGTTCTGGTTTACACCCGGGGCGTGACAGATTAAGTTGGTATCAGAGCTTAGGGATAGGTCAGTTGGGACTTAGGAAACCCTAGGCTTTGGACAGACCCTAGGATGATAGGGCGTGAGTGGCGTAACATTTTTGCGAAAGTCGGTGATTTTATAGTTGACTCTTCCTGTGAGTGAAGAGAGATCGACATAGCCTATCTCTGTTGGACCATTATGTTGGCTGCAGACAACATAAGGTGACAGAAATAGGAGGATGTCTTTTGACTTTCGCCAGATTGGGTCGTGGGGGTTTTGTTGCTGATGATTGGTTTCTTGTGGCAGGATGCCTCCTCGACGTCGGATTCCCACTCGGGGTGTCCCTTCACCCCCTGTTGAGCCAGAGCAGCCTACCCCCCCCGAGCTTACTGAGTTGCGGGCCTTGGTGGCCCAGTTGGCGGAGGGTCAGCGCCGCCAGGAGCAGAGGATTGAGCAGCTGCTTGCTCAGAGGGAGGCACCACCCCCAGCTGTTCCTGAGGCCCCTGTGCCTCTTGTTGTACCTTTTTGCCGACGGCACCATCTTCTAGTAGCGGGGCTCCTGGAGCTATTCAGCCTTTGACCTGCGGAGGAGGAGCGGGATTTTGCTGACAAACTCGCTGCGTTTGTTTAAGCGGGGACCACCATAGATTCTCGGGGCGGGATGCTCAGCCCGGGCTGTTGGGAGATGGCTTTCTGCGATGGAGAAGCTTTTTCGGGACTTCTTCATCGACCCGAGTATCGAGTGCACATGGCGGTGCACTGTTTGGATGGAGATGCTGATTTTTGGTGGCCAGCGAGTTGAGCCACTGGAGCCCTTCCGGATCCACTCGGCAGTTGCCTTGGAGGAGTTCAAACTGATGGTATTGGACACCTATTTTCTACCAGTGTGAAGAAGAAGTTGTGAGGACGACTTGAAGATCTGCAGCAGGGGACGATCGACCGGACCCATGTCTATTTCCAGGAGTTCATGGAGTTGCTGAACTGTGTGCCCTTCGTCGCTCGTGACGGTCCACACCAGGTTGATGTGTTCGAGGAGGCCTCCGTCCAGAGATTTTCACGCTTGTGCATGCACAGAGATTTCAGACTCTAGAGGCAGCCGCAGAGCACGCACAGTGGGTGGAGAGAGGCGATCAGCAGGTGGCCAGACGTGAGGGCGCGGTCGCAGCAGGGTTCCGACAGGAAGCGACCAGCCCCAGAGGACGGGGGACAGGCCAGCTCTTGGAGACCGCCACGGCCGCCGCAGTCCCGTCTTACGGCCGTGGGCGATCTGAGTAGGAGAGGTCCTGGTGGACCCCAGAGACCGCAGCAGCATCAGCAGCAGCACCAGCAGCAGAGATCGCAGCAGAGGCAGCAGAGATCTCAGCAGCAGTCCTCGAGGCAGCAGCAGTCGAGGCATATCCGGCCATCTGATAGGTGTGTTCTGCAGGGGGCAGCACCCGTCAGATACATGTGATCAGAGATGGGGTCGATGCTTTCGTTGTGGACAGCGGGGCATGTGCGAGCTACTTGCCCCCTTGCTACTCTTCGGCACCTTCTTCGGCGTCGGCTCCATATCCCCCTCAGCAGCAGCAGCCATCAGCTCAGCGCCTTATGCTCCAGCGAGCAGGCCGTCCACCTCCCATACTTTCAGATTCTCGACCTCCAGCAACCGAGCGGCGGTGTATGCCGCCCAATTAGCAGATTCCGCAGCGGCAGACCAGTGGTGGCAGGTATTACTCTACTTTTTTGGTATTCGGCTCGCTCTTTATTCGACACTGGAGCATCTCATTCTTCATTAGTCGAGCATTTGCACCCTGCATGGTCTAGAGGTAGAGTCATTGTCTTGTGCATTAGAGGTGCGGGTTCCTGATCACGTTTTGCATGTCGAGGAGCGTTGTTTGGCATGCCCGGTGCAGTTGGGGCCTTGGATTTTGCCTGCAGACTTACTTGTCTTGCAGCAGCTCCATGATTTTGACTTGGTGTTGGGGATGGATTGGCTATCTCGTTACTCCGCCACTATCGACTG
This sequence comes from Tillandsia leiboldiana, assembly GCA_029204045.2. Taxonomy (NCBI): domain Eukaryota; kingdom Viridiplantae; phylum Streptophyta; class Magnoliopsida; order Poales; family Bromeliaceae; genus Tillandsia; species Tillandsia leiboldiana. Next base: position 34,747,787 of record CM055069.1, read on the forward strand.
CAGAGAGAGGACGGTGACTCTTCGCGAGCCAGGACAGGAGGAGTTCATCTTCAGAGGCTGCCAGAGCACGCTGTTCGCAGCGACCATTTCCTCGGCGAGAGCTAGGAGGATGATGAGTAGAGGTTGCACTGCCTTTTTGGCCACCGTGGTGGAGGTGCCTACGGCGGCACTGGGACTCGAGGATATCCCTATCGTCCGAGAGTTCCCCGATGTGTTTCCACCTGAGTTGACGACGATGCCGCCGGAGAGGGAGATTGAGTTTGTGATTGATGTAGTCCCTGGGACTGCACCAATCTCAAAGGCACCCTATAGGATGGCGCCAGCTGAGTTGAGGGAGTTGAAAGCCCAGCTTCAGGATCTTTGGATAGGGCTTCATTAGACCCAGTGTTTCTCCGTGGGGAGCGCCTGTGTTGTTTGTTAAGAAGAAGGATGGATCACTGCGGTTGTGCGTGGATTATAGGGAATTGAACAAAGTGACCATCCGGAACAAGTATCCCCTTCCCCGGATAGATGATTTGTTTGATCAGTTACAGGGAGCATCCGTGTTCTCGAAGATTGATCTACAGTCCGGTTACCACCAGCTTAGGGTGAGGGCCGAGGACATCTCCAAGACGGCTTTCAGATCGCGGTACGGGCATTATGAGTTTACTGTGATGCCTTTTGGGTTGACTAATGCCCCTGCCGCATTCATGGACTTGATGAACAGGATTTTTCAGCCGTTTTTGGATCGGTTTGTGGTGGTGTTCATAGATGATATTCTGATCTACTCCCGGAGTGATCTGGAGCACGAGGAGCACTTGAGGACCGTGCTACAGCTTCTGCGAGAGAAAAAAGTTGTATGCTAAGTTCAAAAAGTGCGAGTTTTGGCTCCGGGAGGTTGCCTTTCTGGGTCATGTGGTTTCAGCTGCTGGAGTGGCGGTGGATCCGGCCAAGGTGGATGCTATTAGAGATTGGCCGAGGCCGACAACTATCACCGAGGTGCGGAGCTTTCTTGGATTGGCGGGCTACTATCGGCGCTTTGTGGAAGGCTTTGCGAAGCTTTCCTCTCCCCTCACTCGTCTGACCAGAAAAGGGGTTAAGTTTGTTTGGAGCGAGATTTGCCAGAGCTGTTTTGAGGAGCTGAAGCAGAGGTTGATGACCGCTCCAATCCTTGCCCTCCCAGTTATGGGGGAAGGATTTGTGATCTACAGTGATGCCTCACATAGTGGTCTGGGGTGTGTGTTGATGCAGCATGGTAGGGTAATTGCCTATGCTTCGCGGCAATTGAAGGACTATGAGAAAAATTACCCTACTCATGATCTGGAGTTGGCAGCGGTGGTGTTTGCTCTGAAGCTGTGGCGGCATTATTTGTATGGAGAGCATTGCGAGATATATACTGATCACAAGAGCTTGAAGTATCTGTTCACCCAAAAGGAGCTGAATTTGAGGCAACGCCGGTGGTTGGAGTTGTTAAAGGATTACGATCTGAGTATCCTTTACCATCCCGGCAAGGCCAATGTCGTGGCAGATGCTTTGAGTAGGAGGACGAGTCTGAGCTTATTGATCTCGCAGCAGGCGCCGTTGGTCGAGCAGATGAGGCAGTTACAGTTGGAGGTAGTATCCCCTGGGGTCTCTGCTAGACTCATGTCTATGGTCTTGCAGCCCACTCTGTTGGAGAGGATCAGGGACGCTCAGAGTGAGGACCCCCACTTGATGAGGATCAGGACGCAGCTTCAGGCGGATCAGACAGGGGATTTTTCTGTGGATAGCTCGGGAGTACTGCGGTACAGGGACCGAGTGTGTGTGCCTATGGATCAGGAGATTAGAGATCAGATTTTGAGAGAGGCCCATTTTACACCTTATACCATCCATCCTGGAGGTACTAAGATGTATAAGGACCTCAAGGCACAGTTTTGGTGGCCCGGGATGAAGCGGGACATTGGGAGATTCGTAGCTCATTGTTTAACTTGCCAGCAAGTGAAAGCAGAGCATCGCGTTCCTGCTGGTAAGTTGCAGAGTCTTCCAATTCCCGAGTGGAAATGGGACCACGTCACTATGGATTTCGTCACTGGATTGCCGAGGGCGCAGAGCGGGGCTGATGCGATCTGGGTTATTGTGGACAGACTCACCAAGTCGGCGCACTTCTTACCGGTTCAGATGACTTGGTCACTGGAGCGTTTGGCACAGTTATATCTGGATGAGATAGTGAGGCTTCACGGTATCCCTGCTTCGATTGTGTCAGATCGTGACCCGAGGTTCGTATCACGCTTTTGGGGGAGTTTGCATTCAGCATTGGGGACTCAGCTCAGGTTTAGCACCGCTTTCCACCCACAGACCGATGGACAGTCAGAACGCACCATACAGACCCTCGAGGATATGTTGAGAGCGTGCGTTATGGATTTTGGAGGAGGGTGGTACCGGCACTTGTCGTTGGTTGAGTTCGCGTACAACAACAGCTATCAGGCGAGCATCCAGATGGCTCCGTTTGAAGCGTTGTATGGACGCAAGTGTCGGTCTCCCTTATATTGGAGTGACGTGGGTGAGAGAAGGACTTTGGGACCGGATTTACTTCTGGAGGCAGAGGAAAAAGTCAGGATTATTCGCCGGCATCTTGAAACAGCCCAGAGTCGTCAGAAGAGCTACGCCGATACTCGACGGCGAGACCTGGAGTTTCAGGTTGGTGATCATGTCTTCTTGAAGGTCTCGCCCTCGAAAGGGGTCCGGAGATTTGGAGTACGGGGAAAGCTCAGTCCCCGCTTTATTGGACCCTTTGAGGTACTAGACAGAGTTGGTCCTGTGGCATACAGAGTTGCCTTACCCCCGCGCCTGGCCGGAGTTCATGATGTCTTTCATGTCTCAGCTCTGAGGAGATATGTTTTTGACCCGTCGCACGTGATTGACTTCACTTCGTTGGAGATCGGCGAGGACTTGGTCTACGAGGAGCGCCCGTTGCGGATTCTTGCTCGTGAGGTGAGGGAATTGCGCAACCGGGCCATTCCTTATGTGAAGATCTTGTGGAGCAATCATGAGGAGCGAGAGGCTACTTGGGAGCTGGAGACAGTGTTGAGGGATGCCTACCCTTTCTTATTCGAGGCTTCTATTTGAGGTACGTCTGTTCTGTTTTCTTTGTTTCGGGGACGAAACTTTTTTTAGTGGGGGAGGATGTAGGGCCCCTAAACTCCTTACAGCTTTTTCCCATGAATCCACTGTGCAAACACCTGTTGATGGTGTATCTGGCCCATGGTGCATCAAAGGGATGCCACAGATGGACCCTGTGAGCTTTGGTTGGCTGTTTTGGCCTTCGGCTGCTTTTGCCGAATTTTAGAAGAGGAATTTGGCCAAATAGAGGGTGGATTTGGATTCAGTGCGGAAAAACGCTTGAAAACGACTTTTTGTTTGCTAAATTCTGAGTCCGGATGCCCAAAGACGGACTCCCGGAAGTTTTACTGGATTTTTGGTGCATGGGGGAGCCGTGGACCGGCGGGGATGCCACGTGGCAGGCTCGGATTGGCCGGCGCACGCGGCTGGGTCCACGGAAGGTCTGGCCTGTGACCGGGGTGCACCGCGGGGCGCGTGGACCGGCGGGTGTCCACGTGGCAGCGCCTGATTGGGCGGCCCACGCGCGCTTGGTCCACGGGCGAGCGCGGGGAGGCGTGGACCGGGGGCGCGCCACGTGGCAGCACCCGGTTGGCGGGCGCATGTGCGCGCGGTCCACGCAGCGCGCGGGGCAGGTCGCGGGCAGGTGGCCGTACGCGGGGCAGGTACGGCGACGTGGGCAGCGCCACGTGGCGCCCGCTGATTCGCGGGCGCCACCTACCGCGTTGACGCGGGCGGGGGACACGTGGCGCACTCCGCGGCAGCTTGCATGGCTGCCGCCTGTTCGGGCGACACGTGGCGGGCGCCGGGGCGGGTCGGACGAAGCCAGGATCCCGTCCGACGGAGCATTTTGGGCTGGGCCGCACTGTGCGCGCCCGAAAGTTCTGGGCCGGGCCGCACTGTGTGCGCCCGAAAACTTTCGGGCGCCCGAAAGTTGGGACCTGATGGGTATTTTCCCAAAAGATTTCTTCAGCCTATAAATAGCCAGCCCGAGCCCTCTTTGCTGCCTTTTTTCTCTCTGTCTGTGCAAGATCTCCCCGAGCTTCCTCTTGGTGAAATTTTCCCCTCTTAATCCTTGATCTTCCTGCCAAGTTCTAGGATTTTAGGAGGCACGAATCCCGAGGTTCCCCATTTTACGGCGCGGCGCGACGTTGCTTTCTAGTGTTCTTCTTCGGCGCAGCGACAGTGTTTTGGCTCCCCTGGACTACCCCGAGCTCACTTTTCTGTGATTCTTGCGCCGGCAGACTCCTAAGAGGTAGGACTTCATCTTTTGTTTTGGTCGCGCTTTCTCGTTCCGAGGTTTTGGCACGGATCCCGAGGCAAACAGTGACCCCTTTTTCTGTGTGGACTTCCTTGACAGCAGCGGGGTATTTTGACCATATCTTCGCGCACGAGCATCAGACGGAAACGAGCTTATACAACTTTTTCATCTACGGATCGCAAGGAACACGCTCGTATTTTTATTGGATTTTTGTGAGATTTATTTCGAGGTGAAATTACTGTTTTCTCAGTGAACAGTGCACAGTTTTTAGCACAGATTTTTGTATGAGTGTACCCCCTTGCCGAATTTTTATCTTGACTTACCGAACTCGGATTTGGGCGTGCAAGATACCGTTGCGAAGCTATCGACGCGAGGATCGCTGTGGTATTTTTCTTGGAATTTTCTGGGCACTTTCTGCAGGTGATAATTTAACAGTTGTGAATCCGAGGTTGTAGATGGTTATAAGAGCAATAATTGGGAGCCTAAGTGTAATTAGTGAGCTTTGTATTGTACCAGGAATATTACGGGTGTGCTAAAATTGTGGGAGCAAGGATTTGGAGTTTTGGTATTTTCTTGCTGTACGGATCCGGACAGTTAGCACTTCAGGTGGGTGGTTGTTGTACTCCTCTCCTTTGGTATGCCCACTAGGAACATCAGAGTGTTCCCTCATTTTTGAGGCCCAAAGTATTATTAGTAACCTTGCATGCTCTAGGGAATTAATTATTGGTTGATTGATCTTTGATAAATTGTTATTTGATCCATGTGGAAATTGTTGGACTGCATGTTTAGGGTTAAAATAATAGTTGAGGATATTAAAATTGCTAAATATTCTATGAGACTGTCACTTTAGCTTATGTCACTCTGAACTGATTACTCTTGGAAAATGGACAACATATTGAGACAATGCATGATTAAACGGGTCACTTAAATATTGACATCTTTTATTGCTACACTATCTTTTGGGACTTGACTTAGGAGAAACCATGCATTTATTCTTTTCTTCTCCTATTATCGATAGACTTGCGGCATAGTCGCTCAGGTTCGAGCGTGTGTTGGACAGTGTAGCCAGGTATTGGGGATTTGGGACAGGTTGGGTTTTTGGCAGGGTGTTGCGGCGACCACGGATCTTGGGTGGTTGACCGGGTTGTTACTGTTGCATCAGATTGGGGGTTTTGGGGATCGGGCTTTCTTTAGTGGATGGAGTTTTCCACTTTGATCATAGTCATGATCCAGTCCTGCTATTATGAGACAGTGGTTACAGAGATGCTTGTTACAGTGATTTCCTTACTCGTGTGGGTCGCTCCCCTCGAGTGCCACTCCGGAGTGTGCGACCGGACGGATCGAGGCCGGTCTGTTATTACTTTAGAGCTTGATCGGACGGGCCGAGGCCGATCTGTTACTTACGTTGGGGACATGACCGTATCAGGCAGTAGTCGGTCAGTATCCCCACAGATGAGATTAGCAGGCAGTGCCAGTGTCCACTGGCGTTAGATTGGGTCATTTTGACAGGCTTCTTGATACTGATGCATACTTTTCCATACTTATTGGTTTACCATGTAGAGGCATATTAGGGGTAGCACTTCATCAGTTGTCATTCATAGCTTCACCCCCCCCCTTTCTCTTCTTCCCCTTTTGCCTCTGATTACCTGGTGGGCATATTTGAGCTGAGGCTTTACCCACTAGGGGAGGCTACTGTTTATAGTAGTACTTACCCCCCATTGTCTTTTCTTGTTTCTTTCTTCCCCTTTGTTTTGCAGAGTCCTCTGTGGGAGTTGCTGGGCCGTCAGCAACTGATCGGGGCAAGCGCATCGCGGACTAGATAGAGAGCCTCCCGAGGGTTGTAGCTGGAGCTTTTGGGTACCTGGTCTTCTCAGACAGCTTTTGTTTATTTCTTTTTGGGTCTGGCTTTTGCCAGCTGTTTGTATTTAGTGGTGAGCTGGGAGAGACATCTGTATTTTTTCCACTGTTGTACTCTTTTACTTCCAGCTTCTGTCTGAGATACAGTAGTTTTAGTTTAGCTCTGATTATTATGCTCTTTTTTATTATTTCTTATCTGAGCAGGTTACCGACGCTTCGTGTATGTGGGAAATACCGCATGCACGGCGGATCTGTAGACGGGCCCGGGTTCTGGTTTACACCCGGGGCGTGACAAGATCTGCAATCACAATGTATACATACTGGTGCCAAAGGTCGCTCCATTAGTGGCAAGTCATACAGAAATTCTCTAATCCACTTAGCCTCTGCTACAGTGGTATCTAAAGCTATTAGTTCAGATTCCATTGTACTTCTAGCTATCAATGATTGTTTCGATGACTTCCAAGAAACAGCTGCTCCACCAAGGAGAAAAACAAATCCAGTAGTTGACTTCACATCAGCTGTATCACTTATCCAGTTAGCATCACTAAATCCTTCTAATATAGCAGGAAATCCACAAAAATGCAATCCATAAGATACAGTGCCTTTCAGATATCTCAAAACTCTTTCTAAAGCATTCCAATGTTCTCTATTTGGGTTATGGATATATCTTCTCAATCTGTTCACAGCATAGGCTAAATCAGGACTAGTGTAATCTACAAAATAACCTAGAGATCCTATAATCTGAGCATACCTATTCTGCCCTATAGGATCACTTTTATTCTTCTTAAGATGTACACTAGGATCATAAGGTGTAACAACAATCTTAGAATCAGAATAACCATACTTCTTTAACACTTGTTCAATGTAATGAGATTGGCTCATAATAATTTCGTTTGATTTTCTTATGATCTTCATGTTCAGAATTACATCAGCTTGCCCAAGATCCTTCATATCAAAGTTATCATTAAGTAATTTCTTAACATCCATTATCACATCCATATTTGTTCCAAAGATCAAAATATCATCAACATACAAACATAGGATTACTATCTGTCCATTGTATTCCTTAAGAGTACACACATTCATCAGACATGTTCACATGAAAACCAGCTTTCACTACTAAAGAGTCAAATTTCAAATGCCATTGCTTAGGAGCTTGTTTAAGTCCATATAAAGATTTTGTCAACTTGCAAACTTTGTTTTCATGTCCAGCAACAATAAATCCCTCAGGTTGCTTCATATAAATCTCTTCCTCTAAATCACAATTTAGAAAAGCAGCCTTAACATCTATCTGATGAATAATCAAATTATGGACAGAGGCTAAAGCTAGCAGAATCCTAATAGAAGTAATCCTAGCTACAGGAGCATACACATCAAAATAATCTACACCAGGCTTCTGGGGAAAACCCTGAGCTACAAGTATAGCCTTATACTTATCTACAGACCCATCTAGTTTCAACTTCTTCTTAAAGATCCATCTACATCCTACAGGCTTACAACCTACAGGTAAATTAGATAACTCCCAAGTATGATTCTGTAGAATAGATTGCATCTCCAATTTAACATCTTATTTCCAAAATGATGCATCTACAGAAGTCATAGCTTGGTCAAAGGTAGAAGGGGTATCTTCTATAAGAAGGACACAGAAATCATCACCAAAAGTCTTCTCAATCCTAGGACGCTTACTTCTCCTAGGTTCAGACTCTTCTATAGGTTCACTAGTGCTGGGTCTACTAGATCCACCTACAGTCTCAACAGGAACAGGTCTATCTACTCTAGTTCTAAAAGGAAAGATATCCTCAAAGTAAACTGCATCTCTAGCTTCAATAATTGAATTGTTAGAAATCTCATTAACCTCAGAATTTACCACCAAGAATCTATTAGCATTACTACCATCTGCATAGCCTAAGAAAACAGTATCCAGTCTTAGGACCAATCTTTCTCTTCTTATTTTCAGGAATCTTTACTTTAGCTAGGCACCCCCACACTTTAAAATAATTCAAATTAGATTTCCTTCCCTTCCAAATTTCATAAGGAGATACAGAAGAACTCTTGTGGGAAATCCTATTAAGAATTACACAAGCAGTCATCAAAGCTTCACCCCACAAGTTCTCGGGTGCACCAGAACTAATAATCATCGAATTTACCATATCCATTAAAGTTCTATTTTTTCTTTCAGCTACTCCATTAGATTGAGGTGTATAATGTGCAGTTACTTGATGTACAATTCCAAATTCTTGACAGAAAACAGTCATCTCATTCGATGTATATTCACCTCCTCGATCAGATCTTAGAATCTTAATTTTCTTATCCAATTAATTTTCAACCTCAGCTTTATAAATCCTAAATTTATTCAAAACTTCATCTTTATTCTTAATCAGATAAATATAACAATACTTCGAATGATCATCAATGAAAGTTACAAAATATTTGCTTCCACCCCTACTGGGACTACATCCATCACAAACATCACTATGTATAAGTTCTAGCAGATCAGAATCTCTATCTACAGATCTAAATAGTTTCCTAGGTTCCTTAGCTTGCACACATATTTCACATCTATGATCATTAGAAACAAATTTAGGAATTAAATTAAAATTCATCAATCTCTTAATAGTATTAAAATTCACATGTCCCAATCTTCCATGCTAAACATCAGATGAAACAACATTCAAAATAATACTTTCATTAATAGTAGAAGTCATCACAGAAAGCTTAAATAAACCATCACTCAAAAATCCTTTCCCAATAAAGTTCACACCTTTAGTAATTACTACCCTATTACATTCAAAAACAAACTTAAATCCTTGCTGAACTAAAAAAGAAGCACTAATCAAGTTCTTCCTAAGATCAGGTACATGATGCACGCCGTGCAAGGAAAGAGTCTTCCCAGAGGTCAACTTCAGGTCCACTTGACCAGTCCCAAGCACGCGCGAATATGCTGCATTTCCCATGTTCACCGATCCTCCCCTTGAGTCCTGATAAGTGGAAAACCAAGAGCGGTCAGAGCAAGCATGTACATTTGCTCCAGTGTCAATCCACCAATCAGAAGAACAAAGAGCAAGGTTAACCTCGGGTAAGCTAGATCCTAGCCTGATAGTGGAGTCAGAAGGGTTGGGTACATCAGTCAACATGTTCAGCTGACGCTCAGGAGGAGCTCCCTTCTTCTTTGGCGCGGAAGGCCGAGTCTTGCGATAATAGCAGTCCTTCGCAAAGTAGTTCTTCCCGCACACAAAGCATCAAGAATTCACTCCACTCCCCTTAGGTGCAGGCTTCTTAAAGTTTGGGTTGAACTTTCTATGTTGGAAAGGCTTCTTCTTAAAGTTCCTAAAGGGTTGAAAATTTCTACCCTTAGGTTTCGGATTCTCTACTAGGTTGGCGTGGGTAGAAGGCTCGCTAGGCTTCTTATCTCTAGCTCGGTTGGTTTTTTCTATCCTAAGAGATCTTAGGATAAAATTTAGGGAAAGTTCTCTTTGATTGTGGTTCAGATCATTAGCATAGCTAGACCAGGAAGGAGGCAACTTATCTATTAAAGTGGCAACTAGAAAACTCTCATCTAGATCTATACCACTAGATCTAAGCTGCTCAATAATGTACTCAAAATCCTGAAGTTGGTCAGACATTGGTTTACTATCTACCAATTTAAACTTGAGCAAATCTGAAGCTTGGTATCTCTTCTTAGTAGGATCAATCTGGCCATACTATTATTCTAAGGAAATCCAGAGTTCCCTAGCAGTCTGACTACTACAGTAAATATTATAAAGCTTATCAGATAGGGTGCTAAGGATTCGGTTCAGACAATGATAATTAATCATATTAGGATCAGTAGGAGGCACAGGTAAAGGTGAAGGTGCAATAGTAGGAGAAGTAGGAACACTCTGAGACTGGCTCCGAGTCTAAGGGCGATTTGCCGTAGACTGAATAGCACCATCAGGTGCAGTTTCATTACCATTCTCAACAGGATCTGAGATGGCAGAAACAAGTCCTAGCGTGGTGAGCCAGAATCACATTTGATTCTGCCACCTTCTGAAATTACGACCATCAAAAGTAAACGATTTCGCCGAATACGAATCCTCCATTAATCCGAATCTGTTTAATCAATAATCTAAAATAATGTCACAAAATTGTTCTAAGTGTAAAATAGTTAACAGTTAATCTAGGTTGACAGATAAAAATTTTAATCAATAATGATTATACTATTTTAATTAACAGTGTAACAGTTTATCACTATGTTGTATTATCAAGTAAACTAACAATTAATATTATAAATTATCTATACTAACAGAGTTGTATAGATCAACATTGTAGATTAATTAATTAATTATACTAACAGAGTTGGATATATAAAAGAGTAGATTAATTAATTATGTTAACACAATATTAAAAGTAATTAAATAACTAGTTCACAGTACGGACACTTAAGAAAAGATACAACTATACTAACAGTAGATCAACTATTATACTAATTAAAAGTTTATCTTATTCACTGTGCAAACAGTATAAGAATAATTAATTGTTACGAAGTATACAAATAAAACTACAATTTTATATCACAAGAGTGTACACAATATTATTCTAATTAACAGTGCAATAGTATTTCACTAATTATATGAAAAGATAATATAAATTAAATCACGCTTCTAGAATGTTGGAAAAATTTATCTTTTCAAATTAATTTTTTTAAATAATTTAAATTAAATTTAAACTTGAAATACTATATAGCAAAGTTTAGACGAAGCCTGTGAATGTCGAGGCGTGCGTGAGCACTGTCCTAAAAGCGAGATTGCCCCTCCACGTGCGAGGCTCCGGCAATCACCCCTAGCGATACAACGACCACTGTCCATCCCGTCGGCAACGACTCCAGGATGGTGCGTACCGAATCCAACGTCTTTCAGAGATCCAGCAAAAATAGAAACTCAAAGAAGGAAATCAAAATGTAAATCTCAGTTTATTGTAGCACTGTAAATTAAGAGAAGAGAACTGTAGCTTATCTCTCTAAACAAGCTCTCTTGCTCTATATATATACAAAGCCCAACAGGGGACAAGGCCCAACGACTAGCTACCTCGGGTAGCCCACAAGCCCCTTCCCAAGGGAGGCTCTTGGGTAGCCCGAGAAGCAAGTTCCCAAGAAGGCCTTAATGCAAAAAGCAAAAGTCAAAATAAGAAAGAACCAAGTCAACATCGCGCGCGACCCGGCTCGTGCCCTGCGCGCGTGTGTTTAGGAGAAGGCTTGCTCTCACCTTCTTCTAACCAATACATGCACAAGAAAGGGAGTAAATAAACCCACTCTATATGTGATGTAGTAACCGTGATTTTTGAAATCCAAAATCTAAGTTTAAATAATTTTCTGGATTATTAGTAGTACAATTGTGGCCCGAAAATACCGACTTTTGATCGGAATTTGATTTTGAAAATCTGATATCACCAGTGCGACCGTCTCGTCGAAACAAGAAAGATTGATATTCACATGTTTTCGATCCGACAATCGGATCTTCCGCAAATCAGCGAAGAAGAAGCGGGACCCACAACTTAAGTTGTGAATAGTAACCCTTGATTTCGGTCCCCTCTCGACCAATCGTCAGCCGATTCACTGTCTAAAATCCAAACATAGCAGTATAAGTAGTCGATTCTAGCTGATTTCGATGTTCTGAACGCAATGGCAGTGACAGAATTCGCGTTTGGCGATTCTGGTGCATCGAAATGCATGCATTACAGTATAGCCTACAGCATATTATGGCCCGAGATTTTATTCGAGCACCAAATCAAACAAGCGAGGGCACTATTTGATAGGTCTCGACGAGCCGGACGTCGTGGCGAAGTCCGTTTCGCAATTCGACGAACCGTTTGTCTCGTAATTCGCGAAAACTGTTGAAAAACCAATCTTTCCTATTAAAACCTATACTTTTCTTGGACCATAGGTTTTAGGGCTTTAAGGTTAGGGTCTTAGTGGTAATTTTAATCTACAGCATGGACCTATGGGCTTGTGGTTGGCTGTGTAGGGAGTTATTTGCAAATTTTTGCAACAAATTCCATGCATTAATGCATGTGGCTTTTGGTCTCCTTTGGGTGGTTACACGAGGGGTCAAGTAGGATTCCAAAGCATTCCTGAGACCTCCTAACCCCAGAGCATAACTCCACCATAACCCAGAGTGCGGGAATAGCCAAGGAGGCACCACCCATTGAAGCCCAAACCGAGGGTGAGAGAGGAAGAGAGAAGATTGCTCCAAGTTCTTCAAACTTGGCCCCTGAGCTCTCTGGGAGGTTCTACTACGTCTAGAGGTTGAGGCCGAGCTTGCTGGGTGGTTGCGTGACACGGGGAGGAGAACCGGCTTCTTCTGTAGTGATCCGGTCTTTCGGGGTATTTTTGACTTAGGTATAGTCATTTAAGCCTTTAAGTGAAATAAAATTATTCAATTCTTGAAGTTGGCCATTGTGAGATGCTAGTATTTTTCTGCGATAGAGCGCGGAAAAAGAAAGCCGACGGCGCGATCGGATCTGAAATCCGATATCGGGAACCCCCTGAACGGGATCCAAAGTGATATGGTAATTAGTCGTGCATCGGAATCCGTGCTAAATATCTTGCACCCGTTAGAGATAAGGTGGTTTATCTCGTGGGGGATAATTAATTAGTTAATTAATTATCCCAGACGGAAAATTAATTAATTCTCTTACGTACGAATTAAAGAGGAATTAATTAAAGGTAAAGTATGACTATATAAGGGATCCCGAGTATCGGAAAGGAAAAGAAAAGAAAATAAAAACCCTAATCGGAGAGAAGGGAAAAAAGAAAAGACGGAATCCTAGCCGGAAGAAAGGGAAAGGAGAAAGAGAAGGAGCCCGATCTTCCCGGACACCGAACCGAAGGCAAGAACGCGACCGGACAACCTTCCCGTCGATCTTCGGTTAGTAAAATAATTTATTTAAATTATTTGGGATTTTTTCGTCATCTCTTTCGTTGAGTTCTTGGTGGTTTTTAATCGGGTTCTTGTTATCGGACCTCCGATCGACGTTTTGGTTGTTCGTCGATCGTTGGTTTAGTCATTAGAATTATCGTGTATTTTTTCGGGAATTTTTGGGGATGTCCCATTGGAACGTAGTGGGTTAACGGGAGGCCGCCGCCGCCGTTGTGAAACGGGAGGCCGCCGCCGTCGTTACCATGGTCGCGGGGTCTTCGCCGGAGTCGCACGGGAGCGAAAACGGAGAAGAAATCGCGAAACGGGAGCGAAAACGGAGAAGAAAACCAAAAAAAGGCATTACTGTTCACCCCGTACGGGTTCCTCAGCCCGCGGTCCACGGGCCAGAGCGTGCACCCGGCGCACGCCCCAAGGCGCGGAAGCCACAGACCCGGCGCACGCTTTCGTGCGCCGGCCCAGCCCGCTCAGGCGCGGTGCACGCAACAGCGTGCACCCGGTATGTGCCGGAGACCCGTGCGGCCGTGAGCCCGGTGCGCGCTCGTGTCGCACACCGGCCCGGCCCAGAATGCGCGGTGCACGCTTCCTGCGTGCACCCGGCGCATTCCGCGCGGCCGCCGATGCTGTAAACCCGGTCCGCGCCTGCCCTGTGCACCACCCGACAGCCCAAAGTTCGGTGGCTCCGTTTGGGTCCGTTTTTCCACCGTTTTGAGCGCCGTTTTCGCCGTTGGGATCGTTATTTCCGTGGCTTCCTTGGCATGCCCACTTGGGACCTTCTTGATCATTATTTTATTATGTCGGGTGCTAATTTCGCCGACGCTCCGCGCCTCGACGAAATCGTCGGGGGCGCGCCGTCGGGTCTCTTTTCTCATCATTTCCGCCGTCGGGGCCTTCTTGGTCTAACCAGGGACGTCCCGAGTGGGCTACCGATTGAGGATTGAGTTTTGTTGGACTTTCCCGTCGAAAAGAGTAAAGTGGGTCTTGTGTTTTCGGATGTTAGTACACGCTTTTGACTATAGTTATCCGTGCGGACTTTCTTTAGGTCCAGACGCGCAGCGGGGGTGCGCGAAAGATTCGGGTGTTCCGATCTCTCTCCAAATAGGTGGGTACGGTTGCTGTAAATACAACCAGTGCAGTAAGTGCATCTATCGTCATTAAAGTGCTCTCAATTTATCTAACAAAGTAGATGGACAGTTTAACCTTTCGCATAATCGTGTTTTTATCTAACAATTGAAGCGGCTGCGGTCGCAATGCTCATGACACGCCGATCTCGGCAAATCCGTTTTGGGATGCTCCACGTACACAGGCGGATTGGCCTCCGCATGGGTGTACTTTTCCGGAAGAGTGGTCTCTTATGACCCGTGATCCTCACAAAAGTGTGGGTGCCGTGAGGACCCCTTCGCGCCCGCTGGGAATAGCACACCAGCACCGCGAAAGGGGTAAATGCATCAAAGTAGGTGGTTGCGCACGAGGGGAGACTTTAGTCTCTCCGACAAATGTTTTGGGGTTGGTGCCCAAATTAATATGTGCAGGGTTTTAGCGAAATGGTTCTGGTGTTATCGGTTTGCTCCTTATTCCTTATTGCTTTTAGACATCTACTTTGTTTGTCACTGACATTACCCACTCCGTGACAGGCGCTACGAGGGGCGTTAGCCGGGAGATTGTTGAGACTGCGTCGCGAGGCCCGTAGTCAGAACACTTGGTTATTGTTATTATCTCAGTTCTCTTACGCTTATTTTAGTTAATTTGCTTGCGGGTAGTAATATTCGTGGACATGTAGTATTTAGCACTATGGATGAGTTGTACTTTTATAGTTTGGTTCTTTTGATGATGTTTCTTATGCGGCATGTTTTCATGATAAACCAAATGATTTCGAAAAGGGTTTTCCCAAAACGAAGCGCCGTGTGGGCACGGGTTTTGCAATTGCTGGCTTTATCCTTTCTAAACATTGACGCCGCTTTAATATTCCGCTTTATGTTGAATGTCTATTGTATGGTTGATGGTTGATGATTGTTGTATGTGGTTGTAAATGAGACGTCGTGCATATACAAAGGAGACTCTGTCCGCGGACAGGGAGAATTTGTGTATGTGGCGGTCTGGCACGCACCGGGGATGAGGTTTAAATTACCTTGTTAAGAAGAAAAAAAAAAAAGATACACACGATATTCCGCTTTGATAGACTCAAAAACCCCCGGGGGCGTGACAGATTAAATGGTATCAGAGAAAACAACCATAACCATAGTAGACGTGATCCACATCCATAGTGCAGGGTACCACAAGCAAATTAGACTTGAGATAACCAAGGTATAAGTGCGTAGTACGTGAGAGTACGGGAAAAAGGGGACGTAATGTAGGCGTAATCATAAGACAGGGTATTAGGGTTATAACCTTAGGGTTAACGTGGTTTCTTTGTCTATAACGGACGATGGCCCGGACTAGATCGTCCACCGAGAATGCGGACGCGGACAGAGTGACCCCGACCACCGCAGAGAACCAGCTCCTCCGACAACAACTGCGGGAAATGGCCGGGCAACTAGCGACGCTGACGGAGCAGGTTCGTCACCTGACGCAGCGACAGGCAACCGCGCCAGCCGAGCGCGATCCAACCCCTCCGCCCGAAACCACCGCTCCCACTACGGGACCGCAAGGGATGGGTGGTACGACGACGGAACAGCCCCCATCCCCAAGGGACGTATCTACTCCGACGACCACGGGGCCCGTGATGGGAGCGACAGCAGGGGAGGCCGGAACGACCCCTACTCTCGGGGGGTCCGCCGCGGTAGAAGGGAACACGGAGCAATGAACGACGCGAGAAAGGGTCAGGACGAATTTGGCTGGGTTCAAGAAGCATGACCCTCCCACTTTTGAGGGAGAGACGACCGATCCATGGGTCATCGAGAAATGGGTGGATACCATGGAAAAACTCTTCGAGGACCTACTGATGGAGGAACACGAGCGGGTTCCACTAGCCGTCCACTTCCTCGAGGGGAATGCACGCATCTGGTGGAAGACGGTACGCCCGGATCCAACTACAAACGACCCGCTACCGACATGGACGGCCTTTAGAGAGGAACTTTTTGACGCTTTCTTCTCCGATAGCGTCAAGCGGCAACTGGAAGACGACCTGAAGAACATTAGACAAGGGAACCGCTCGGTCATGGAATATCAAAGGGAGTTTGTAAGATTGGTTAACTGCGTCCCGTTTGTTATACGAGATGAACCTCACAAGGCCCGTCTTTTTGTGGACGGGTTACGGAGCGACATCTTCGAGATGGTTCAGGCAGCGGACCTGCGAACGTTCAGGGAAGCGGTGGATAGGGCCACCATAGTGGAGCGGGGGTTTGCTATCACCCGAGCTCGACGGGAGGGATCAGAAAATAACCGGGAGAGGAAGCGGACACAGACTTACCCGGGAGGGGGTCCGTCTGGTGGGAGCCGACCCCCAAAGTACCCCAAGACGCAACAAGGAAGCAAGAGTGCACCTATTGGAAAGCCGCGACCAGCAAACAAGCCATGCGTTATTTGCGGAGCATCGCATCCAGTGACGGAATGCCCTAAGAGACAGGACCACTGCTACCGCTGCGGCAAACCAGGGCATCTCCGATTCAACTGTCCCCTGAACACTGGAGCGGCATCTTCCACAGCCTCCACCCCAACGGCACAGCCACCAGGACGGGGTAGAGCATCAACGGGGATGCCCCCACACCCTCCGGCGCCAAGGGCAGAAGGAGAATCGCGACCACAACCAGGAGGGAGGCTCTACTCCATGGGCCAACATGGAGCGACACTGCAAGAGGAGGCGGTCGCAGGTATTACCTCCGTTTCTAATTTCCGGGCACGAACCCTGTTTGACACCGGGGCGACTCGCTCCTTTATTTCCCGCACTTTTGCACAAACACATCTGCTAGAGAGTAGTCCCCTTGATGTCTTACTGACCGTCCAGACCCCCGGGGGGCCAATCGCGGCAACTGGCCTAGTACCCTCTTGTTCAATAAGACTGGGAAGGTTGTCGTGCCCCTGGGACCTGGTGGTCATACCGCTAAAGGAATACGACGTGGTTTTGGGCATGGACTGGCTTACCGAGTATCAGGCGGTCATCGACTGCGAGAAGCGCCAGGTGCAACTACAGAAGCCGGGGATTTCCAGAAAATGTGTACTTGCTATGTAAAAGCACTTCCTTTTTGGCTATCATCTCCGCGTCGCGAGCTAGGAAGTTAATGGAGGGCGGGTGCGTGGCCTATCTAGCCTCAGTAGATTTAGCCACCCGACCCGTTCCCTCGCCTTCCGAAATTCCCGTGGTAAGGGAATTTCTGGACATATTTCCGGCAGAGCTCCCCGGAGCGCCGCCGGAACGAAAAGTCGACTTTCCCATTGAACTACTTCCCGGAACCAAACCCATCACCAAGGCACCGTACAGGATGGCCTTCGCGGAGTTGAAGGAACTCAAGGCACAGTTGGAGGACCTTTTGGATAAGGGCTTCATCAGACCTAGCGCGTCGCCCTGGGGCGCGCCCGTCCTGTTTGTGAGAAAGAATGACGGAAGTCTCCGGTTGTGTATCGACTACCGGGAGATAAATAAGGTCACCGTTAAGAACAAGTACCCCCTGCCAAGGATCGACGACCTTTTCGACCAATTACAGGGGGCGACGGTGTTTTCAAAGATTGACCTGCAGTCGGGCTATCATCAGGTCCAAGTAAAGGGGGAGGACATCCCCAAAACGGCTTTTCGGACTCGCTACGGTCATTACGAATTTACTGTAATGCCGTTCGGGCTCACGAATGCCCCGGCAGTGTTCATGGACATGATGAACAGGGTGTTCAAACCCTTCCTGGATTTATTCGTGGTGGTCTTCATCGACGATATCCTCATCTATTCCCGTACAGATGAGGAACATGAAGAACATCTGCGCACAGTCCTCCAGACCCTACGGGAACAGAAACTCTACGCCAAACTCAAAAAGTGTGAGTTTTGGCTCCGAGAGGTTGGCTTCTTGGGACATGTAATCTCGGCGGCTGGGGTCGCAGTCGATCCGAAGAAGATAGATTCGGTGACGGACTGGACCCAACCGACGACGGTAACGGAGATTCGAAAGCTTCCTAGGGTTAGCCGGGTACTACCGGCGCTTCGTGAAGGATTTTCTCCAGGATAGCCGCCCCCTTAACCGCTTGACTAAAAAGGGGAAAAGTTCATCTGGACGGACAAATGTCAAAGGAGCTTCGAGGAGCTCAAGGATAGATTGACGCGAGCTCCGATTCTCGCCCTGCCGGAACCAGGGGAGATTATGAAGTGTATTGCGATGCGTCGCGAAACGGACTGGGTGGAGTGCTCAGGCAAACGGGGGAAGGTTATAGCCTATGCGGCAAGGCAGCTCAAAGAATACGAGCGAAACTACCCCGTGCACGATTTGGAACTCGCAGCGGTTGTGTTTCGTCCTCAAGCTTTGGAGACACTACCTGTACGGGGCACACTGCAATGTGTACTCAGATCATAAAAGTCTTAAGTATCTTTTCACCCAAAAGGAGTTAAATTTGCGACAAAGACGGTGGCTCGAGCTATTGAAGGATTACGATTTAACGATCCACTACCACCCCGGGAAAGGCAAATGTGGTGGCCGACGCCCTGAGCCGTAAGGGGCAGGCCGAGAAAGCAGGGGTAGGTGCCATCACCCAACAAGATAGTCTGATTGCGGAATTTTCGCAACTAAGACTAGAGGTAGTGCTGGCGGGTACAGTCGAACGACTTCTGACACTGGTGGTCAGACCTACCCTGCTTGACAGAATTCTCGAGGGGCAGTCAACTGATGACCAACTCCACTGGTGCGAAGTAGAGTGACTGCCGACCAAGGAGGTGACTTCGCAGTAAACTCCGACGGCACGATACGATTTCGGGGACGAATCTGCGTGGCCGGATCTACCGGAACTCAAGAGGAAATCCTGCGGGAGGCGCATACCGCTCCATATACAGCGCATCCCGGGGGAACTAAGATGTACAAGGACGTCAATCAGACCTTCTGGTGGCCCAAAATGAGGGAGACGTGACTCGGTTTTGTGGCACACTGCCTGGTGTGCCAACGAGTGAAAGGCCGAGCACCAGCGTCCAGCAGGAAAATTGCAACCCTTACCGGTACCCGTGTGGAAGTGGGACATGATTACCATGGATTTTGTGACCGGGTTCCCGAGATCGTCACAGGGACACGATGCAATATCGGTAATCGTGGACCGTCTGACAAAATCGGCCCACTTTCTTCTGCCCATACACACGACGTGGGCGCGGGAACGACTGGGCAAACCTACATCAACGAGATAGTAAGGTTGCATGGGGTCCGACTTCCATCACGTCGGACAGGGACACACATTTGTGTCAAACTTTTGGCAGAGCCTACAAGCGAGCAATGGGAACCAAGTTGCACTTCAGTACGGCTTTTCCACCCGCAGACCGACGGACAATCAGAGCGGGTGATACAAATTGTGGAGGACATGCTTCGGGCATGCGTTTTAGACCTGGGCGAAGGATGGGCACGGTGTTTGCCCCTAGTGGAATTTGCCTACAATAACAGTTACCAGGCCAGCATTCAGATGGCACCATACGAGGCCCTGTACGGGCGCCGCTGTCGGTCTCCAATATGCTGGGACGACCTGGGTGAGCGTAAGTTTCTGGGGCCAGATTTGGTGGAGGAGACCGAAGCAAAGGTGCGGTTGATTAGACAAAGACTACAGACCGCCCAGAGCAGACAGAAAAGCTACGCGGACAACAGACGCAGAGACTTAGAGTTCATGGTGGGTGAACATGTGATGCTCCGAGTTTCGCCCTCCAAGGGGAACCGACGCTTCGGCATAAAAGGAAAGTTAAGCCCGAGGTACGTAGGACCGTTCGAGATCCTAGAACGCATAGGACCGGTGGCGTACCGATTAGCTCTGCCGCCGAGATCTCGAACTAGTCCATAACGTATTCCATGTCTCAATGCTCCGGAAATACCTAGCTGATCCAGTCTCATGCCTTGGATGCCTCCACCATCGAGTTGCGAGAGATTTAATCGTCGAGGAGACGCCGGTGCGGATTTTGGCGAGAGAGGACAAGAAGTTGCGCAATCGAACTATCCCCTATGTGAAGGTCCAGTGGAGCAACCACGAAGAGCGCGAGGCGACTGGGAACTGGAATCGAAGATGAGGGAATGTTCCCCGAATTGATTAGTGGGGTTTGTACTTAAGTTTCGGGACGAAACTTTTTATAAAGTGTGAGTGGTGTAGTGATCCGGCCTTTCGGGGTATTTTTGACTTAGGTATAGTCATTTAAGCCTTTAATTGAAATAAAATTATTCAATTCTTGAAGTTGGCCATTGTGAGATGCTAGTATTTTCTTCTGCGATAGAGCGCGAAAAAGAAAGCCGACGGCGCGGATCGGATCTGAAATCCGATATCGGGAACCCCCTGAACGGGATCCAAAGTGATATCGTAATTAGTCGTGCATCGGAATCCGTGCTAAATATCTTGCACCCGTTAGAGATAAGGTGGTTTATCTCGTGGGGGATAATTAATTAGTTAATTAATTATCCCAGACGGAAAATTAATTAATTCTCTTACGTACGAATTAAAGAGGAATTAATTAAAGGTAAAGTACGACTATATAAGGGATCCCGAGTATCGGAAAGGAAAAGAAAAGAAAATAAAAACCCTAATCGGAGAGAAGGGAAAAAAAGAAAAGACGGAACCCTAGCCGGAAGAAAGGGAAAGGAGAAAGAGAAGGAGCCCGATCTTCCCGGACACCGAACCGAAGGCAAGAACGCGACCGGACAACCTTCCCGTCGATCTTCGGTTAGTAAAATAATTTATTTAAATTATTTGGGATTTTTCCGTCATCTCTTTTGTTGAGTTCTTGGTGGTTTTTAATCGGGTTCTTGTTATCGGACCTCCGATCGACGTTTTGGTTGTTCGTCGATCGTTGGTTTAGTCATTAGAATTATCGTGTATTTTTTCGGGAATTTTTGGGGATGTCCCATTGGAACGTAGTGGGTTAACGGGAGGCCGCCGCCGCTGTTGTGAAATGGGAGGCCGCCGCCGTCGTTACCATGGTCGCGGGGTCTTCGCCGGAGTCGCACGGGAGCGAAAACGGAGAAGAAATCGCGAAACGGGAGCGAAAACGGAGAAGAAAACCAAAAAAAGGGCATTACTGTTCACCCCGTACGGGTTCCTCAGCCCGCGGTCCACGGGCCAGAGCGTGCACCCGGCGCACGCCCCAAGGCGCGGAAGCCGCAGACTCGGCGCACGCTTTCGTGCGCCGGCCCAGCCCGCTCAGGCGCGGTGCACGCAACAGGGTGCACCCGGTGTGTGCCGGAGGCCCGTGCGGCCGTGAGCCCGGTGCGCGCTCGTGTCGCGCACCGGCCCGGCCCAGAATGCGCGGTGCACGCTTCCTGCGTGCACCCGGCGCAGTCCGCGCGGCCGCCGATGCTGTAAACCCGGTCCGCGCCTGCCCTGTGGCACCACCCGACAGCCCAAAGTTCGGTGGCTCCGTTTGGGTCCGTTTTTTCCACCGTTTGGAGCGCCGTTACGCCGTTGGGATCGTTATTTCCGTGGCTTCCTTGGCATGCCCACTTGGGACCTTCTTGATCATTATTTTATTATTCGGGTGCTAATTTCACACGCTACCGCGCCTCGACGAAAATCGTCGGGGGCGCGCCGGCGGGTCTCTTTTCTCATCATTTCCGCCGTCGGGGCCTTCTGGTCTAACCAGGGGACGTCCCGAGTGGCTACCGATGTGGGATTGAGTTTTGTTGGGCTTTCCCGTCTGGGAAAAGAGTAAAGGAGTGGTTTCTTAGTGTTTTCGGATGTTAGTACAAACGCTGTTTGACTATAGTTATCCGTGCGTACTTTCTTAAGGTCAAAGACGTCGCACGGGGGTGCGCGAAAGATTCGGGTGTTCGATCTCTCTCCAATAGGTGGGTACGTTTGCTGTAAATACAACTAGTGCAGTAAGTGCATCTATCGTCATTAAAGTGCTCTCAATTTATCTAACAAAGTAGATGGACAGTTTAACCTTTCGCATAATCGTGTTTTTATCTAACAATTGAAGCGGCTGCGGTCGCAATGCTCATGACACGCCGATCTCGGCAAATCCGTTTTGGGATGCTCCACGTACACAGGCGGATTGGCCTCCGCATGGGTGTACTTTTCCGGAAGAGTGGTCTCTTATGACCCGTGATCCTCACAAAAGTGTGGGTGCCGTGAGGACCCCTTCGCGCCCGCTGGGAATAGCACACCAGCACCGCGAAAGGGGTAAATGCATCAAAGTAGGTGGTTGCGCACGAGGGGAGACTTTAGTCTCTCCGACAAATGTTTTGGGGTTGGTGCCCAAATTAATATGTGCAGGGTTTTAGCGAAATGGTTCTGGTGTTATCGGTTTGCTCCTTATTCCTTATTGCTTTTAGACATCTACTTTGTTTGTCACTGACATTACCCACTCCGTGACAGGCGCTACGAGGGGCGTTAGCCAGGAGATTGTTGAGACTGCGTCGCGAGGCCCGTAGTCAGAACACTTGGTTATTGTTATTATCTCAGTTCTCTTACGCTTATTTTAGTTAATTTGCTTGCGGGTAGTAATATTCGTGGACATGTAGTATTAGCACTGTGGATGAGTTGTACTTTTATAGTTTGGTTCTTTTGATGATGTTTCTTATGCGGCATGTTTTCATGATAAACCAAATGATTTCGAAAAGGGTTTTCCCAAAACGAAGTGCCGTGTGGGCACGGGTTTTGCAATTGCTGGCTTTATCCTTTCTAAACATTGACGCCGCTTTAATATTCCGCTTGATGTTGAATGTCTATTGTATGGTTGATGGTTGATGATTGTTGTATGTGGTTGTAAATGAGACGCCGTGCATATACAAAGGAGACTCTGTCCGCGGACAGGGAGAATTTGTGTATGTGGCGGTCTGGCACGCACGGGGATGAGGTTTAAATTACCTTGTTAAAAAGAAAAAAAAAAGATACACACGATATTCCGCTTTGATAGACTTAAAAACCCCCGGGGGCGTGACATCTTCCCTATCTTCTCCAACTACGGCGAGGTAGGCTCCTATTTTCTTTTGGTTTGTAGCACCCAAGATCCTTAGAAGTCGACTCTGTAGAGTTGTTAGATGCTCCCTGTCCAGTCTAGCCCTCAGGATGGTTCCGGTTGCGGCGGGAGAAAACTTTTCGCCGGAAACCTAATATACTCCGCCTCGGCCTTGCGTCGCAACCACTCATCCAAATGGAAAACTAAAATCATCAGTAAAAACTGTAGGACCTGTAGATCATCTCCACAAAATGTGAGGGAGTTTGGTCGAGTGAGCGCGTCACAGATCGGAACCCTAGTTTTCGGGTTATTGTGCTTCGGCCGAGCTCTTTGCTCCGGCGCCGGCGTCACTCCCTACCTCCGGCCACTTGGCCGAGAAGCTTCCTAAGACCATTTAGGGACCATCCATGCATTTGCATGTGATCCATGCAGCCCGGGTGGAGATCCACCATTGTTGGTGGAAGCTCGGGCCGAGTTTGCTCCACCGCCGCCGCCGCCGCCGTGTCCTGTCACCGGGCACAGGTCCAGATGACTTAGTGGGGTCGAGATGCACCTGTAGGTGCTGTTGCATGTGGCCACAGAGCCCATTAATGGGAAATCACCATTAATGGCCATTGGGGAGCTCGCGGCCAGTAATGGCGGCCGACTGTTCGGCGATCGCCGACGGGACTTCTTAAAATCTTGCTAGGAAGCTTATGGTGCTGTCCATTTCACTCAGGAACCCACGGTTGGTGGAGTTGCTGCTTGGTTTGGGTTGGTTGCATGTTTAGAAGTAGTGCCACCAAATTGTTTGTTTGTTGAAATACCTCAAAGAACCAAAAATGAGTTTTAGCCACTGTTAAGCGTCCAGAAAAGTAGAAGAGACCTCCACACATTCCCCTGAGCTTGATGCTCACTTTAGATCCGATTTTGGGCTGAGTGGATTTTTGTGTGAAGCATTCTTGTCCATTAGAGAGCTTCCAACTTGGATCTATGGATCCTGCAGCATCTGGGGTTGCACAATAGCAAGCCCTTGAGCCTCTGAGATGTCCTGAGCAAGGTGCTCAAGTTTAATTGGTGATGGCACAAGTAGATTAGAAGTTTTTGCAAGTTGGAGCTCTAGGTTTAGATGAATGGCTATGGGACTGTTTTGGGCATTATGAAACTTCGCGACAGTGAGCTTCTGGCTATTTTGAGGTCACTGAACGCGATGCTCGCCTCAGAAATTGGTTTGGTCGAAAAGAAATTAAAATGCAAAGATAATGCATTTTAGCCTATGTTAGCAAGTAAATTATGACCCAAAGTTTTTCTGGGTACCGTGCTGCTGCCAAATGGTGAGCACAGTGTTCAGCGAGTCGAGGGCCACCTACTGGAGGTGACGTTTCGTTAAAATGATTTTCCGATAATTAGAACGAGCAAAAACAGCTCTCAAATACGCATAAAAGTGCAATTTCTGGAAACCCTAGGGATCTAAATGCAATTGTAACCTCATGAGCTGTCTCGGGCAGTGTGTCATTGATCTCTAAGCTTTTCGTTAGAGATCCATTGGCTCTCGTTGAGCAGAAATTGGTTATCGTGTCCGTAAATCGGCCAAAATCGTCGGTTTAGCGGCACCCCGGTGGTAATCACGCAATTCGAGGAATTGCGGCGATTACGCCTTGCTGTCTGATGAGTCCCAGTAGAATCTGGCTGAGCCAGCGGCATAGGATTGATGCCCGTATCTCCCGAAAATCTAAAATGAATTTTCGGGAGGGGTATTTTTGGTAAATTTGGCATCAATCTGGAAAAGATCCATGTTAAGTAAGAGTAGTGAGTCTGTGGTTGGGTATGTATGAGTTGTTCCCTGATCAAAACATATGATTCAGGTTGGCACAGTCTTCGGAGCATTCTGTTGGAGTCGATAGTTCGCCTGCAGACAGGATGGGTTTGATCTTTGGTCCGGGCTTTATCATTCGGCCCTCTGGGATATCGTAATTGGTCGGAACCCTGTTCTTGTGATAGCCTAGTTCCTTGTTGAGCCTGCTCTTTTATTGATCGCATCACTTTATATTGCTATATCTGCTTGATTCATTGATCATTATCAGTTATCAGCCTATATGTTGTCGTGCTTGATTGATCCTTAGCTTGCTAGCTTATATGTTGCCATGCTCGATTGATCTTTAGCCTGCTTCCAGTTATTATGATTTTATCCTGGACATTTGCCATGCCTGATGGTCATTAGCTAGCTTGGCACATTTATACCTGATTATCAGTACTTCCTGATTACATTGATCCATGCTAAGTAGTTGTTGATTATATTATGCACATGAGTTGAGATTTCAGTTGGTTATTCTGCATTGCATCCCTGTTGGGATTTTCCCGGTTGTTGCCAATTTACCATGAGTGGAGATTCAGTTGGTTTCTGATATGGCATCCCTGTTGGGATTTGATCCGGCTTGTTGCCGATTACCCGGTTGGGACCGTGAGCTTGAGCATTTGCATGATTGATCGCCCGCACTATTGTACTTCACAAACATCAGCGGAGTCATGACCCGTGTGGATGTTCTTTACCGGTAAAGTGGTTTGTTGAAACGACCCGTGACCCCCAGCCGGGTATGTCAGCCAGGTTGGTGCAGTTGGGCAGTTTTCCCTGAGGTCATAGTGACCAATATGGTGGGCTTTTGATTGGGGTACTTGGTTGTGTCGTAACTTTGATGCATAATGTTCTGTTTAAATCTACTCTCACATCTACTCTTCATAATTACCCAGTGAGTGTTCAATTTTGAATATAATCATATCAGCATGCTTTTTTTGATGCCAGGTTCGGCGAGTTTTCCCTGAGGTCTTATGAACCAAGATAGGTGGCTTTGATTGGGTCATTCGCTTGTTCTAGCTTTGATGCATATATGCCTATTTAGCCTGCTTTTAT
>CM055069.1:34773925-34839262 GCA_029204045.2 Tillandsia leiboldiana
GGTATTAAAAGTCATTTCATAGTTTGTAATGAACCAACTAATTCCTCTACACGTATTTCGTCCGGGTGTTTAATAGTTTCAATGGCAGTAACCTTTGGGCGAAATCGTTCAGGAAGAGTTCTTAAGATTTTTCTTACAATCTTAAATTCTGGAATCTTCTCTCCCAGATAGCACATGAGTTTACGATGTCTTGCAATCGTGTATAGTAGTCCGTGAAAGATTCATTTTCTGCCATCAAGATAGAGTCAAACTTGCTCGTAAGCATCTGCAGTTTCTGAATCTTCACGAGGTTAGTTCCCTCATGTGTAACCTGGAGAACATCCCAGATTTCTTTCGCAGTCTCACATGCGAGACGCGAGAGAATTCAGTTTGAGATAAGGCATTAAAAATAGCATTAATTCCCTTGCCATTGTAAGAAGATATACTCAAACTCTTCCTTGGTCCATTTCGACCTAGGTTTTAAGGTGTGAACATCAAGATAAGTTCAGTTGGATTAGTCCATCCTAATTCAATTGATTGCCACACCCTTTCGTCGATGGAAATAAAAAGGCTTTCATCCGTACTTTCCAGTACGCATAATTTGTTCCATCAAAGAAAGGGGGTCGATTGATGTTTCCACCTTCAACCATTGTTCACAACCCTATTCCCGCTCTGATACCACTTGTTGGGTAGTAATAAACGGATCTAAATAGGGGAAAAAACACCTAGAGGGGGGTGAATAGGTGTAAACGTATAAAACACTCAAAAATCGTTGCGATAAAAACCCAATGCGGAAATAAAAATAACTCGCAAGATTTTTACGTGGAAAACTCCATCACCGGAGTAAAAAAACCACGGGACCGATAACACGGCAGAAATCCACTAGAATTAAAACACGTACAAGGTGATTTACCGTACACACTTACGACTCAACCTTTTCCATACGCTCCTAGAGGATCTTCTCCGCTCGCTCCAGACGCTTCTCGAATCCACGATCTGCGCCCAACGCCGAATCCACGGCGTCCAACGTCGAATCCACGACGTCCGACCGAATCCACGGTCTTCACCCAATAGCACCCTTCGAATCCACGAACGTGCCTCGCTCCGAATCCACGAGAGCGATTGAACCTTGAATCCACAAGGACACGCGAATCCACGCGCCGATTTTGGGGTAATCGTTGTTTTTGGGTGGTGATGATCCGCCGAATACTTAGATCAAAGATAGATCGGAAATACCATCTAAGTATTCATTAGTTTGATTCAACTCAAGATGTGAGTATGAAAACCTAGAATCAAACTAATCAATATAGATGAAGAAACATAGAGTATTCTCTAATGATTTCCTTCTTCTCTATATGGATCTATAGCCGTATAAGATGATATATGAAAATGACGGCTATGTGGATTGACCCTAGAAAGAAAAGACATAGGGTCTATTTATAGGTTAGAAACCTAGGAAGGAGATAAGAATCAAAAACCTGCCATTTCTGGAATTTTACGGACGGCGATCCGGATCGTGATAACTGAGATCCGGATCGTCATAACGAAACAGCCAATTCCAGAAAAACGAAGGTTCGGGATCCGGATCATGTGACTACGATCCGATCGTTCATACAGTTCACCAAACATCAACGTTCGGGATCCGGATTGCGAAGCAAGATCCGGATCGTTCAAGGTAGATGGTAAACTCAACGTTCGGGATCTGAATCAAGAGACTACCTTGGATTGTCGAAATGTATGAACGAACTCAGATTGGGCGTGCAAGCTACCGTTGCGAAGCTATCGACGCGAGATCGCAGTGATATTTTCTAGGAATTTTCTGGCTTTTGCTGCAGGTGAAAATTAGGCTTTGGGACTGTTTGTATGTGTGTGTGAGAGCAGTTTTGGAATGTTTGTAATTCTTTGTGTAAAATAGTACCTGTGCTGAACTTATTGGAGCAAGGGATTAGAGTTATCTAGTGTTTTCCGCTGTTGGGCTTTGGACAGTCAGCTTTTCAGGTGGGTGCTTTGTTCGAGAACCGGTGGACGGTTCTCTAACTCTATATGTTAGAATTGCCGGTGTAGGGTACAATACCTGGATTGATTGGTAAGCTTAACTGTTGATTTATGGGAATTGCAAGTTAATTATTCATATTATGACAATGGTAATCAGACATTTATGTTGAGATTAGTGGAAGCTACCTAACAAGGTTATATGATTATGCCATGTCACGCCCCGGGTGTAAACCAGAACCCGGCCCGTCTACAGATCCGCCGTGCATGCGGTATTTCCCACATACACGAAGCGTCGGTAACCTGCTCAGATAAGAAATAATAAAAAAAAAGCATAATAATCAGAGCTAAACTAAAACTACTGTATCTCAGACAGAAGCTGGAAGTAAAAGAGTACAACAGTGGAATAAAATACAGATGTCTCTCCCAGCTCACCACTAAATACAAACAGCTGGCAAAAGCCAGACCCAAAAAGAAATAAACAAAAGCTGTCTGAGAAGACCAGGTACCCAAAAGCTCCAGCTACAACCCTCGGGAGGCTCTCTATCTAGTCCGCGATGCGCTTGCCCCGCTCAGTGCTGACGGCCCAGCAACTCCCACAGAGGACCTCTGCAAAACAAAGGGAAGAAAGAAACCAGAAAAGACAATGGGGGGGTAAGTACTACTATAAACAGTAGCCTCCCCTAGTGGGTAAAGCCTCAGCTCAAAATATGCCCACCAGGTAATCAGAGGCAAAAGGGGAAGAAGAGAAAGGGGGGGGGTGAAGCTATGAATGACAACTGATGAAGTGCTACCCCTAATATGCCTCTACATGGTAAACCAATAAGTATGGAAAAGTATGCATCAGTATCAAGAAGCCTGTCAAAATGACCCAATCAACGCCAGTGGACACTGGCACTGCCTGCTAATCTCATCTGTGGGGATACTGACCGACTACTGCCTGATACGGTCATGTCCCCAACGTAAGTAACAGATCGGCCTCGGCCCGTCCGATCAAGCTCTAAAGTAATAACAGACCGGCCTCGATCCGTCCGGTCGCACACTCCGGAGTGGCACTCGAGGGGAGCGACCCACACGAGTAAGGAAATCACTGTAACAAGCATCTCTGTAACCACTGTCTCATATAGCAGGACTGGATCATGACTATGATCAAAGTGGAAAACTCCATCCACTAAAGAAGCCCGATCCCCAAAACCCCCAATCTGATGCAACAGTAACAACCCGGTCAACCACCCAAGATCCGTGGTCGCCGCAACACCCCTGCCAAAAGCCCAACTGTCCCAAATCCCCAATACCTGGCTACACTGTCCAACACACGCTCGAACCTGAGCGACTATGCCGCAAGTCTATCGATAATAGGAGAAGAAAAGAATAAATGCATGGTTTCTCCTAAGTCAAGTCCCAAAAGATAGTGTAGCAATAAAAGATGTCAATATTTAAGTGACCCGTTTAATCATGCATTGTCTCAATATGTTGTCCATTTTTCAAGAGTAATCAGTTCAGAGTGACATAAGCTAAAGTGACAGTCTCATAGAATATTTAGCAATTTTAATATCCTCAACTATTATTTTAACCCTAAACATGCAGTCCAACAATTTCCACATGGATCAAATAAACAATTTATCAAAGATCAATCAACCAATAATTAATTCCCTAGAGCATGCAAGGTTACTAATAATACTTTGGGCCTCAAAAATGAGGGAACACTCTGATGTTCCTAGTGGGCATACCAAAGGAGAGGAGTACAAACAACCACCCACCTGAAGTGCTAACTGTCCGGATCCGTACAGCAAGAAAAATACAAACTCCAAATCCCTTGCTCCCACAATTTTAGCACACCCGTAATATTCCTGGTACAATACAAAGCTCACTAATTACACTTAGGCTCCCAATTATTGCTCTTATAACCATCTACAACCTCGGATTCACAACTGTTAAATTATCACCTGCAGAAAGTGCCCAGAAAATTCCAAGAAAAATACCACAGCGATCCTCGCGTCGATAGCTTCGCAACGGTACCCTTGCACGCCCAAATCCGAGTTCGGTAAGTCAAGATAAAAAATTCGGCAGGGGGTACACTCATACAAAAATCTGTGCTAAAACTGTGCACTGTTCACTGAGGAAAACAGTAATTTCACCTCGAAATAAATCTCACAAAAATCCAATAAAAATACGAGCGTGTTCCTTGCGATCCGTAGATGAAAAAGTTGTATAAGCTCGTTTCCGTCTGATGCTCGTGCGCGAAGATATGGTCAAAATACCCGCTGCTGTCAAGGAAGTCCACACAGAAAAAGGGGTCACTGTTTGCCTCGGGATCCGTGCCAAACCTCGGAACGAGAAAGCGCGACCAAAACAAAAGATGAAGTCCTACCTCTTAGGAGTCTGCCGGCGCAAGAATCACAGAAAGTGAGCTCGGGGTAGTCCAGGGGAGCCAAAACACTGTCGCTGCGCCGAAGAAGAACACTAGACAGCAACGTCGCGCCGCGCCGTAAAATGGGAACCTCGGGATTCGTGCCTCCTAAAATCCTAGAACTTGGCAGGAAGATCAAGGATTAAGAGGGGAAAATTTCACCAAGAGGAAGCTCGGGGAGATCGTGCACAGACAGAGAGAAAAAAGGCAGCAAAGAGGGCTCGGGCTGGCTATTTATAGGCTGAAGAAATCTTTTGGGAAAATACCCATCAGTCCTAACTTTCGGGCGCCCGAAAGTTTTCGGGCGCACACAGTGCGGCCCGGCCCAGAACTTTCGGGCGCGCACAGTGCGGCCCAGCCCAAAATGCTCCGTCGGACGGGATCCTGGCTTCGTCCGACCCGCCCCGGCGCCCGCCACGTGTCGCTCGAACAGGCGGCAGCCATGCAAGCTGCCGCGGAGTGCGCCACGTGTCCCCCGCCCGCGTCAACGCGGTAGGTGGCGCCCGCGAATCAGCGGGCGCCACGTGGCGCTGCCCACGTCGCCGTACCTGCCCCGCGTACGGCCACCTGCCGCGACCTGCCCCGCGCGCTGCGTGGACCGCGCGCACATGCGCCCGCCAACCGGGTGCTGCACGTGGCGCGCCCCCCGGTCCACGCCTCCCCGCGCTCGCCCGTGGACCAAGCGCGCGTGGGCCGCCCAATCCGGCGCTTGCACGTGGACACCCGCCGGTCCACGCGCCCCGCGGTGCACCCCGGTCACAGCCCAGACCTTCCGTGGACCCAGCCGCGTGCGCCGGCCAATCCGAGCCTGCCACGTGCATCCCCGCCGGTCCACGCTCACCCATGCAACCAAAAATCCAGTAAACTTCTGGGAGTCCGTTTTTGGGCATCCGGACTCAGAATTTAGCAAACAAAAAGTCGTTTTCA
Organism: Tillandsia leiboldiana; assembly: GCA_029204045.2. Lineage (NCBI taxonomy): Eukaryota > Viridiplantae > Streptophyta > Magnoliopsida > Poales > Bromeliaceae > Tillandsia > Tillandsia leiboldiana. Next base: position 34,779,234 of record CM055069.1, read on the forward strand.
AGTGTTTTTCCGCACTGAATCCAAATCCACCCTCTATTTGGCCAAATTCCTCTTCTAAAATTCGGCAAAAGCAGCCGAAGGCCAAAACAGCCAACCAAAGCTCACAGGTCCATCTGTGGCATCCCTTTGATGCACCATGGGCCAGATACACCATCAACAGGTGTTTGCACAGTGGATTCATGGGAAAAAGCTGTAAGGAGTTTAGGGGCCCTACATCCTCCCCCACTAAAAAAAGTTTTCGTCCCCGAAACAAAGAAAACAGAACAGACGTACCTCAAATAGAAGCCTCGAATAAGAAAGGGTAGGCATCCCTCTCACTGTCTCCAGCTCCCAAGTAGCCTCTCGCTCCTCATGATTGCCTCCACAAGATCTTCACATAAGGAATGGCCCGGTTGCGCAATTCCCTCACCTCACGAGCAAGAATCCGCAACGGGCGCTCCTCGTAGACCAAGTCCTCGCCGATCTCCAACGAAGTGAAGTCAATCACGTGCGACGGGTCAAAAACATATCTCCTCAGAGCTGAGACATGAAAGACATCATGAACTCCGGCCAGGCGCGGGGGTAAGGCAACTCTGTATGCCACAGGACCAACTCTGTCTAGTACCTCAAAGGGTCCAATAAAGCGGGGACTGAGCTTTCCCCGTACTCCAAATCTCCGGACCCCTTTCGAGGGCGAGACCTTCAAGAAGACATGATCACCAACCTGAAACTCCAGGTCTCGCCGTCGAGTATCGGCGTAGCTCTTCTGACGACTCTGGGCTGTTTCAAGATGCCGGCGAATAATCCTGACTTTTTCCTCTGCCTCCAGAAGTAAATCCGGTCCCAAAGTCCTTCTCTCACCCACGTCACTCCAATATAAGGGAGACCGACACTTGCGTCCATACAACGCTTCAAACGGAGCCATCTGGATGCTCGCCTGATAGCTGTTGTTGTACGCGAACTCAACCAACGACAAGTGCCGGTACCACCCTCCTCCAAAATCCATAACGCACGCTCTCAACATATCCTCGAGGGTCTGTATGGTGCGTTCTGACTGTCCATCGGTCTGTGGGTGGAAAGCGGTGCTAAACCTGAGCTGAGTCCCCAATGCTGAATGCAAACTCCCCCAAAAGCGTGATACGAACCTCGGGTCACGATCTGACACAATCGAAGCAGGGATACCGTGAAGCCTCACTATCTCATCCAGATATAACTGTGCCAAACGCTCCAGTGACCAAGTCATCTGAACCGGTAAGAAGTGCGCCGACTTGGTGAGTCTGTCCACAATAACCCAGATCGCATCAGCCCCGCTCTGCGCCCTCGGCAATCCAGTGACGAAATCCATAGTGACGTGGTCCCATTTCCACTCGGGAATTGGAAGACTCTGCAACTTACCAGCAGGAACGCGATGCTCTGCTTTCACTTGCTGGCAAGTTAAACAATGAGCTACGAATCTCCCAATGTCCCGCTTCATCCCGGGCCACCAAAACTGTGCCTTGAGGTCCTTATACATCTTAGTACCTCCAGGATGGATGGTATAAGGTGTAAAATGGGCCTCTCTCAAAATCTGATCTCTAATCTCCTGATCCATAGGCACACACACTCGGTCCCTGTACCGCAGTACTCCCGAGCTATCCACAGAAAAATCCCCTGTCTGATCCGCCTGAAGCTGCGTCCTGATCCTCATCAAGTGGGGGTCCTCACTCTGAGCGTCCCTGATCCTCTCCAACAGAGTGGGCTGCAAGACCATAGACATGAGTCTAGCAGAGACCCCAGGGGATACTACCTCCAACTGTAACTGCCTCATCTGCTCGACCAACGGCGCCTGCTGCGAGATCAATAAGCTCAGACTCGTCCTCCTACTCAAAGCATCTGCCACGACATTGGCCTTGCCGGGATGGTAAAGGATACTCAGATCGTAATCCTTTAACAACTCCAACCACCGGCGTTGCCTCAAATTCAGCTCCTTTTGGGTGAACAGATACTTCAAGCTCTTGTGATCAGTATATATCTCGCAATGCTCTCCATACAAATAATGCCGCCACAGCTTCAGAGCAAACACCACCGCTGCCAACTCCAGATCATGAGTAGGGTAATTTTTCTCATAGTCCTTCAATTGCCGCGAAGCATAGGCAATTACCCTACCATGCTGCATCAACACACACCCCAGACCACTATGTGAGGCATCACTGTAGATCACAAATCCTTCCCCCATAACTGGGAGGGCAAGGATTGGAGCGGTCATCAACCTCTGCTTCAGCTCCTCAAAACAGCTCTGGCAAATCTCGCTCCAAACAAACTTAACCCCTTTTCTGGTCAGACGAGTGAGGGGAGAGGAAAGCTTCGCAAAGCCTTCCACAAAGCGCCGATAGTAGCCCGCCAATCCAAGAAAGCTCCGCACCTCGGTGATAGTTGTCGGCCTCGGCCAATCTCTAATAGCATCCACCTTGGTCGGATCCACCGCCACTCCAGCAGCTGAAACCACATGACCCAGAAAGGCAACCTCCCGGAGCCAAAACTCGCACTTTTTGAACTTAGCATACAACTTTTTCTCTCGCAGAAGCTGTAGCACGGTCCTCAAGTGCTCCTCGTGCTCCAGATCACTCCGGGAGTAGATCAGAATATCATCTATGAACACCACCACAAACCGATCCAAAAACGGCTGAAAAATCCTGTTCATCAAGTCCATGAATGCGGCAGGGGCATTAGTCAACCCAAAAGGCATCACAGTAAACTCATAATGCCCGTACCGCGATCTGAAAGCCGTCTTGGAGATGTCCTCGGCCCTCACCCTAAGCTGGTGGTAACCGGACTGTAGATCAATCTTCGAGAACACGGATGCTCCCTGTAACTGATCAAACAAATCATCTATCCGGGGGAGGGGATACTTGTTCCGGATGGTCACTTTGTTCAATTCCCTATAATCCACGCACAATCGCAGTGATCCATCCTTCTTCTTAACAAACAACACAGGCGCTCCCCACGGAGAAACACTGGGTCTAATGAAGCCCCTATCCAAAAGATCCTGAAGCTGGGCTTTCAACTCCCTCAACTCAGCTGGCGCCATCCTATAGGGTGCCTTTGAGATTGGTGCAGTCCCAGGGACTACATCAATCACAAACTCAATCTCCCTCTCCGGCGGCATCGTCGTCAACTCAGGTGGAAACACATCGGGGAACTCTCGGACGATAGGGATATCCTCGAGTCCCAGTGCCGCCGTAGGCACCTCCACCACGGTGGCCAAAAAGGCAGTGCAACCTCTACTCATCATCCTCCTAGCTCTCGCCGAGGAAATGGTCGCTGCGAACAGCGTGCTCTGGCAGCCTCTGAAGATGAACTCCTCCTGTCCTGGCTCGCGAAGAGTCACCGTCCTCTCTCTGCAGTCGATAGTGGCGGAGTACCGAGATAGCCAATCCATCCCCAACACCAAGTCAAAATCATGGAGCTGCTGCAAGACAAGTAAGTTTGCAGGCAAAATCCAAGGCCCCAACTGCACCGGGCATGCCAAACAACGCTCCTCGACATGCAAAACGTGATCAGGAACCCGCACCTCTAATGCACAAGACAATGACTCTACCTCTAGACCATGCAGGGATGCAAATGCTCGACTAATGAAAGAATGAGATGCTCCAGTGTCGAATAAAGAGCGAGCCCGAATACCAAAAAGTAGAGTAATACCTGCCACCACCTGGTCTGCCGCTGCGGAATCTGCTAATTGGGCGGCATACACCCGCCCGCTCGGTGCTGGAGGTCGAGAATCTGAAAGATGGGAGGTGGACGGCCTGCTCGCTGGAGCATAAGGCCGCTGAGCTGATGGCTGCTGCTGCTGAGGGGGATATGGAGCCGACGCCGAAGAAGGTGCCGAAGAAGTAGCAAGGGGGCAAGTAGCTCGCACATGCCCCGGCTGTCCACAACGAAAGCATCGACCCCATCTCTGATCACATGTATCTGACGGGTGCTGCCCCCTGCAGAAAACACACCTATCAGATGGCCGGATATGCCTCGACTGCTGCTGCCTCGAGGACTGCTGCTGAGATCTCTGCTGCCTCTGCTGCGATTTCTGCTGCTGGTGCTGCTGCTGATGCTGCTGCGGTCTCTGGGGTCCACCAGGACCTCTCCTATCAGATCGCCCACGGCCGTAAGACTGGGACTGCGGCGGCCGTGGCGGTCTCCAAGAGCTGGCCTGTCCCCCGTCCTCTGGGGCTGGTCGCTTCCTGTCGGAACCCTGCGCGACCGCGGCCCTCCGTCTGGCCACCTCCTGATCGCCTCTCTCCACCCACTGTGCGTGCTCTGCGGCTGCCTCTAGAGTCTGAAATCTCTGTGCATGCACAAGCGTGAAAATCTCTGGACGGAGGCCTCCCTCGAACAACTCAACCTGGTGTGGACCGTCACGAGCGACGAAGGGCACACAGTTCAGCAACTCCATGAACTCCTGGAAATAGACATGGGCCGGTCGATCGCCCTGCTGCAGATTCTTCAAGTCGTCCTCCAACTTCTTCTTCACACTGGTAGAAAAATAGGTGTCCAATACCATCCGTTTGAACTCCTCCCAAGGCAACTGCCGAGTGATCCGGAACTCCAGTGGCTCAACTCGCTGCCACCAAAAATCAGCATCTCCATCCAAACAGTGCACCGCCATGTGCACTCGATACCTCGGGTCGATGAAGAAGTCCCGAAAAAGCTTCTCCATCGCAGAAAGCCATCTCCCAACAGCCCGGGGCTGAGCATCCCGCCCCGAGAATCTAGGTGGTCCCCGCTTAACAAACGCAGCGAGTTTGTCAGCAAAATCCCGCTCCTCCTCCGCAGTCAAAGGCTGAATAGCTCCAGGAGCCCCGCTACTAGAAGATGGTGCCGTCGGCACAAAAGGTACAACAAGAGGCACAGGGGCCTCAGGAACAGCTGGGGGTGGTGCCTCCCTCTGAGCAAGCAGCTGCTCAATCCTCTGCTCCTGGCGGCGCTGACCCTCCGCCAACTGGGCCACCAAGGCCCGCAACTCAGTAAGCTCGGGGGGGGTAGGCTGCTCTGGCTCAACAGGGGGTGAAGGGACACCCCGAGTGGGAATCCGACGTCGAGGAGGCATCCTGCCACAAGAAACCAATCATCAGCAACAAAACCCCACACGACCCAATCTGGCGAAAGTCAAAAGACATCCTCCTATTTCTGTCACCTTATGTTGTCTGCAGCCAACATAATGGTCCAACAGAGATAGGCTATGTCGATCTCTCTTCACTCACAGGAAGAGTCAACTATAAAATCACCGACTTTTGCAAAAATGTTACGCCACTCACGCCCTATCATCCTAGGGTCTGTCCAAAAGCCTAGGGTTTCCTAAGTCCCAACTGACCTATCCCTAAGCTCTGATACCAACTTAATCTGTCACGCCCCGGGTGTAAACCAGAACCCGGGCCCGTCTACAGATCCGCCGTGCATGCGGTATTTCCCACATACACGAAGCGTCGGTAACCTGCTCAGATAAGAAATAATAAAAAAAGAGCATAATAATCAGAGCTAAACTAAAACTACTGTATCTCAGACAGAAGCTGGAAGTAAAAGAGTACAACAGTGGAATAAAATACAGATGTCTCTCCCAGCTCACCACTAAATACAAACAGCTGGCAAAAGCCAGACCCAAAAAGAAATAAACAAAAGCTGTCTGAGAAGACCAGGTACCCAAAAGCTCCAGCTACAACCCTCGGGAGGCTCTCTATCTAGTCCGCGATGCGCTTGCCCCGATCAGTTGCTGACGGCCCAGCAACTCCCACAGAGGACTCTGCAAAACAAAGGGGAAGAAAGAAACAAGAAAAGACAATAGGGGGGTAAGTACTACTATAAACAGTAGCCTCCCCTAGTGGGTAAAGCCTCAGCTCAAATATGCCCACCAGGTAATCAGAGGCAAAAGGGGAAGAAGAGAAAGGGGGGGGGTGAAGCTATGAATGACAACTGATGAAGTGCTACCCCTAATATGCCTCTACATGGTAAACCAATAAGTATGGAAAAGTATGCATCAGTATCAAGAAGCCTGTCAAAATGACCCAATCTAACGCCAGTGGACACTGGCACTGCCTGCTAATCTCATCTGTGGGGATACTGACCGACTACTGCCTGATACGGTCATGTCCCCAACGTAAGTAACAGATCGGCCTCGGCCCGTCCGATCAAGCTCTAAAGTAATAACAGACCGGCCTCGATCCGTCCGGTCGCACACTCCGGAGTGGCACTCGAGGGGAGCGACCCACACGAGTAAGGAAATCACTGTAACAAGCATCTCTGTAACCACTGTCTCATAATAGCAGGACTGGATCATGACTATGATCAAAGTGGAAAACTCCATCCACTAAAGAAAGCCCGATCCCCAAAACCCCCAATCTGATGCAACAGTAACAACCCGGTCAACCACCCAAGATCCGTGGTCGCCGCAACACCCTGCCAAAAGCCCAACCTGTCCCAAATCCCCAATACCTGGCTACACTGTCCAACACGCGCTCGAACCTGAGCGACTATGCCGCAAGTCTATCGATAATAGGAGAAGAAAAGAATAAATGCATGGTTTCTCCTAAGTCAAGTCCCAAAAGATAGTGTAGCAATAAAAGATGTCAATATTTAAGTGACCCGTTTAATCATGCATTGTCTCAATATGTTGTCCATTTTCCAAGAGTAATCAGTTCAGAGTGACATAAGCTAAAGTGACAGTCTCATAGAATATTTAGCAATTTTAATATCCTCAACTATTATTTTAACCCTAAACATGCAGTCCAACAATTTCCACATGGATCAAATAACAATTTATCAAAGATCAATCAACCAATAATTAATTCCCTAGAGCATGCAAGGTTACTAATAATACTTTGGGCCTCAAAAATGAGGGAACACTCTGATGTTCCTAGTGGGCATACCAAAGGAGAGGAGTACAACAACCACCCACCTGAAGTGCTAACTGTCCGGATCCGTACAGCAAGAAAATACCAAAACTCCAAATCCTTGCTCCCACAATTTTAGCACACCCGTAATATTCCTGGTACAATACAAAGCTCACTAATTACACTTAGGCTCCCAATTATTGCTCTTATAACCATCTACAACCTCGGATTCACAACTGTTAAATTATCACCTGCAGAAAGTGCCCAGAAAATTCCAAGAAAAATACCACAGCGATCCTCGCGTCGATAGCTTCGCAACGGTACCTTGCACGCCCAAATCCGAGTTCGGTAAGTCAAGATAAAAATTCGGCAAGGGGGTACACTCATACAAAAATCTGTGCTAAAAACTGTGCACTGTTCACTGAGAAAACAGTAATTTCACCTCGAAATAAATCTCACAAAAATCCAATAAAAATACGAGCGTGTTCCTTGCGATCCGTAGATGAAAAAGTTGTATAAGCTCGTTTCCGTCTGATGCTCGTGCGCGAAGATATGGTCAAAATACCCCGCTGCTGTCAAGGAAGTCCACACAGAAAAAGGGGTCACTGTTTGCCTCGGGATCCGTGCCAAAACCTCGGAACGAGAAAGCGCGACCAAAACAAAAGATGAAGTCCTACCTCTTAGGAGTCTGCCGGCGCAAGAATCACAGAAAAGTGAGCTCGGGGTAGTCCAGGGGAGCCAAAACACTGTCGCTGCGCCGAAGAAGAACACTAGAAAGCAACGTCGCGCCGCGCCGTAAAATGGGGAACCTCGGGATTCGTGCCTCCTAAAATCCTAGAACTTGGCAGGAAGATCAAGGATTAAGAGGGGAAAATTTCACCAAGAGGAAGCTCGGGGAGATCTTGCACAGACAGAGAGAAAAAAGGCAGCAAAGAGGGCTCGGGCTGGCTATTTATAGGCTGAAGAAATCTTTTGGGAAAATACCCATCAGGTCCCAACTTTCGGGCGCCCGAAAGTTTTCGGGCGCACACAGTGCGGCCCGGCCCAGAACTTTCGGGCGCGCACAGTGTGGCCCAGCCCAAAATGCTCCGTCGGACGGGATCCTGGCTTCGTCCGACCCGCCCCGGCGCCCGCCACGTGTCGCCCGAACAGGCGGCAGCCATGCAAGCTGCCGCGGAGTGCGCCACGTGTCCCCCGCCCGCGTCAACGCGGTAGGTGGCGCCCGCGAATCAGCGGGCGCCACGTGGCGCTGCCCACGTCGCCGTACCTGCCCCGCGTACGGCCACCTGCCCGCGACCTGCCCCGCGCGCTGCGTGGACCGCGCGCACATGCGCCCGCCAACCGGGTGCTGCCACGTGGCGCGCCCCCGGTCCACGCCTCCCCGCGCTCGCCCGTGGACCAAGCGCGCGTGGGCCGCCCAATCCGGCGCTGCCACGTGGACACCCGCCGGTCCACGCGCCCCGCGGTGCACCCCGGTCACAGCCCAGACCTTCCGTGGACCCAGCCGCGTGCGCCGGCCAATCCGAGCCTGCCACGTGGCATCCCCGCCGGTCCACGGCTCCCCCATGCACCAAAAATCCAGTAAAACTTCTGGGAGTCCGTTTTTGGGCATCCGGACTCAGAATTTAGCAAACAAAAAGTCGTTTTCAAGCGTTTTTCCGCACTGAATCCAAATCCACCCTCTATTTGGCCAAATTCCTCTTCTAAAATTCGGCAAAAGCAGCCGAAGGCCAAAACAGCCAACCAAAGCTCACAGGGTCCATCTGTGGCATCCTTTTGATGCACCATGGGCCAGATACACCATCAACAGGTGTTTGCACAGTGGATTCATGGGAAAAAGCTGTAAGGAGTTTAGGGGCCCTACAGAGGCTGCACGGGGTGCCGAAGTCGATTGTATCGGACCGAGACCCCAAGTTCACCTCGCATATCTGGAGGAATCTGCAGGAGGCCCTTGGCACACGGCTCGATTTTAGCACCGCTTTTCACCCTCAGACTGATGGTCAGACAGAGAGAACCATTCAGACCTTGGAGGACATGTTGCGGGCGTGCGTCATCGATTACAAGGGCGGTTGGTGCAAGTACTTGCCGATGGCCGAGTTCGCCTACAACAATAGTTATCACGCTAGTTTGGAAATGGCACCGTTCGAGGCTCTTTATGGACGGAAGTGTCGATCCCCTATCTATTGGAGTGATGTGGGCGAGCGCACGGAGTTCAGGCCGGACATTTTGCGGGAGGCGGAGGAGAAGGTCCGCCTTGCTCGCAAAAGATTGCTTACGGCGCAATCTCGGCAACAAAGCTACGCGGACAAGCGTCGGCGGGATTTGGAATTCGCGGTGGGCGACCGCGTCTTCTTGAAGGTTTCGCCCATGAGGGGCGTGAAGCGATTTGGAGTGCGGGGAAAACTAAGTCCCCGCTATATCGGCCCCTATGAGATATTGGAGCGTGTGGGAGCGGTGGCGTATCGGCTTGCATTGCCGCCGAAGTTGGCGGATGTACATAACGTCTTCCACGTCTCCAATCTCCGCAAATATGTACCCGATCCGGAGCATGCGATGCTATATGAGCCGCCGGAGCTTCAGGATGACTTGAGCTATGAGGAGTTCCCGGTGGCGATTATTGCTCGGGAGGTGCGCAAATTGAGAAACCGCGAGATTCCTTATGTCAGGGTCCGGTGGAGCAATCACGATGATCGCGAGGCCACGTGGGAACTTGAGGAAACGATGAGGGCGCACCATCCTCATCTCTTCGAGGAGATGAATTAGAGGTATGAATTTCGATTCGGTTGAATTGCGTTAAATTTAAATTTCGCGGACGAAATTGCTTAAGGGGGAAAGAATGTAGGATACCGAACTTCTAAAAGTAGAAGTTAGACATTAAGTAGAATATGCCCAATTAATTCAAAGAAATCCTAATTAACCATAGGTAAAATGTGCAAGTTCAACTTTTAAATACCATATAGAAGTTACGGTAGGATATAGTAAGTCAGAAAAATTATTATATAAATAAAAATAAATAAAAATAGTGTAAGATACTATTTTTATTAGACTCATAGAAGCATAATATAGGTTGGAAATGACCTGCGCCGAAATCGGAGCGAAAACAGAAGATTTAATATTTTCTGTGAGAGACGGGGCAGATAAATTAGCAGAAAATTTACAGTGTCGGAAAATTCCGAAAAAATTCGGGGAGCTCCGTAATATTATTTTAAGGCCACAGAAAAAGTTTCGCGTTGATCGGATGCCAGATAGTGAGAACGGGCTCCGCCAACAGTGTCGAAAAATTCTGAGAAAATTACGGGAGCTTCGTAATTATGTTTTAAGGTTACAATAAAAGTTTCGCATCAATCGGATACCCGAACAGTGAGAAAGGTACCTGACAGCGATTTTAAGTACAGCGAGACTTTTGGTGATCCAAAAATAGCCCAAACTGAAAATTTAAAATATCTCGTGATAAATTAAGTTGAGATGAGCCTGCCCGTCAAATTTGAGCACAAACGGACATCCAGAAGGACTCCGCAGGTAAGTATCAGATCAAATTGGATTAAATAGTAAATTACCACTATTGTAGGGGGGCTTTATGCAAAAAGGCTAACTTTACCTTACTTCGTCTTCTCCACCCACGCACGCGCACATACAGACCGCACCTCCATGGAGAGCTCCCTCGTTCCTTCTCACCTCACTTCCTCTCTCTAAGATTTCTCATCCTAATGCGCATGAAATCGCAGAAAGATTTGTGGGAAGCCTAAGGCGAGCGAGGGCGAGCTTTTGAACCAGAAAAAACTTGGAATCATAGCTCTTTGAGGTGAGTTTTGTAAAAAATAAATTTGATTTTGCCGTAATTTCTTTAGATCTAAAATCTATATGATCTTAGAAGGATTCTTGTCGAAGAAATCGGCGAAAATCGTGGAAAAATCATAATGAATGTGTATATGAAACCTAGGGTTAAAAGAGAAGTTTTTGGATTTTCATGGGATTGATCTCATTTGAACCCATGGAAACTCAATTACTATATAAAGAAACGTGTTGGCGAAGACGGATCGACATTCCGTCAAACGGTCGAAAAGTTAGAGCCGAAATACGCGCTCTAGGACTTTTGAGGCAAAAAGAGAAACAATTACATTAGTAATTTTGGTGGGGGATTTAAATGGAATCCTTCCATCATGGAGGGGTTTTGGGTAAACCCTTGACGATCCAGGCCACGAATCGTGGAAGTTCGTCGTCTTTCGTCGGCGCTTTTGCGCACACGTGAAAACACTAAGCATAGTGCTTGGAGGTTATTAATAGGCCGTTTTGGACTTGTTTAGGACATCCGACTTGAGGCACCCTTGTGATCGAGACCGGTGCTCCCGTAGATTTTTTTTGGAGAGCCGAGCCGAGCCAAGGACCCGAGGTGGGTGGTGCTCTTACCGAAGCCGTTGGGCTTCTCTCTATGTCTTAGCCACTTACACCATTGCATATCGCACCATTGCATTGTAGGATAGTATGTATTGCCATCTTTATACTTTCCGGTTGATATAGATATTTAGAAAATGTTATGCTATTATGTTGGATTGGAAAAGATTGGGTCGATACCGAGGAATCCTATAGTGAGGATTGGGTGTTGGACTTGTGAGTCGACAATAAATGAACGAGTGGCATATATGTAGAAATTGTGAACACCACACAATAAATGAACGAGTGGCATATGAAAAGTAGTGTAGGTAAACCTATCATGACACATGTGAGACATAGGTTGTGTATTATCTATAGGGATCTCAGTTGCTATCAACCTTATAGATAGGGTATCCTCGTGTGGAGAGGATTGGATCATGCTCATAGTCTGTTTTAGGCTGGTGGAGGTCGCTCCTCTACGGCCGCCTACTCCGGAGTTGGTCACGGGGCACGCCACCCCGAGGGACAGTCAGGTCCCGCAGACGCGTTCGATTGGTAGGTTGAGACATAGTCTCCCTCGTCGTGATAGTGAGCCGTGGGCAACCTTCGGGTGTGCCGTGAGATTTGAGATGAAGTGTTAAAAACCACACTTCTTGAAAATGAGTTAGAGAACAAGTATGAAATAGTACTTCATGGACATAGTGATATATTTGGATATCTCTCCCCTGAGCATGCATACATGTCTTCCGTGTTGGGCATAGTAGAGTAGTTATTTACTGCATTTACAGTTTTCAGATATATCTATCTATCTATCTATCTATCTGCTTGTGCCCTCTTGGACCTAGTGGGAAGACCGGTGGAGTCGGTGGCCGAACCCACTGGGAACTATGGACCATAGTTCTCACCCCACTATTATTACAGGGCCGAGTATAGGTACTCCCGGCGAGGATCCCGGTAAGGGCTTGGCGCCCTAGAGACGTTGGTAGCAGCCTCCCTACATCTATAGCTTTTGTCACCTTGTCTTTACATTTTGAGAGTAGATGTTGTATAGGGTGAGGATATTTTGGATGTGATTTATGTATTATTCATATGCTCGAATGGAATGGTTGTAATAGATAGAGTTTCTCTCTTTGTTACTTGTATGTTTACTTTTATATACTCGTACCTTGCTCTTATGTTCTTGTTAGCACTGGTTGTGCTCTCGTTGTGATTGTGTATATCTAGAATTAATTCCTGGGTGATTCTTGTACATGATCTTGTCGCTTAGCCTGGGGCGGACAGGGGAGGTTCTGTCCGTTCGGCGTCTGTTCAGCGCGCCCGAACCTTGCCAAATTGGTAGCGGTTTCGGGGCGTGACAGTAACCCTTACGTGGGAATTTCGGGTCTTGACATCCTCCCCCACTAAAACAAAGTTTCGTCCTCGAAACTAACATAACTCAAAAGGTGTCTCAAAACCAAGGGTAGGTACTCATAATCACCATCTCTAGCTCCCAAGTCACCACTCACTCCCCGTGATTACTTCTCAATGACAACAATAACCAATACGGCATGGCCCGGTTGCGCAAACCTCTAATCTCACGAGCCAGAATTCGCAACGGGCGTCCCTGGTACTCCAAACACTCCTAGATCTCAAATGGAGCGAGTCAATCACGGGCGAGGGATCCAAAAACATAACACTCCTAAGCTGAGACGTGGAAAACCTCAGGGACTCCAACAAAAGGCTAGGGGAAACGGAAATAACCACTAGTGCAACACGCACCAAACCACATCCTGTGTCAACTCAACTAAGGCAACCCGAAGCATACCCACACTATCATCCAATAAGGAAAAGAGCCCTAACAAGGAGGGGTCCTCACTCGGTCACTCCCGAATCTTGACCATCCGAGTGGACTACTCAGCCGCGGTCTATCATCCAAAGGAACCCACAGGGACACAACCACAACCCCTACTGACCTCAACAGCCCCACACAGCGCCAGTTGTGGAATCATCAAACTCAACCCCAGACAGCTTTCCTGCTCCAGGTATCCGCCAATACAGTGGCCCTATTGGGGTGATCCAGAATGCTCAACAATAACCCAACGGTAACTCCACAGTCACTATGGGAGGCCTCACTATAACTCGCAGATCCCTCTCTCTCACTAACAATACAAAAATTGGCGCTGGTATCAGTCTCATTATCCATTAACCATGCTCTCCTGGCACTGCCAAGTCCAAGAAGCTCCTCACCTTAACCATAAATATTGATCTCGGCCAATCTCGAATGGCTTCTATTTTGGTCGGGTTTCTACAGCCGCCCCTACGGCTAAAACAGTGTGACCCAAGAAATATGCTTATGAAGCTAAAACTTGTACCTCAATAACACAGCATACAGCTTCATCCGCACAGGCATTGTAGCACATCCACAAGTGCTCAACGTGCTCCAAGTCGCTCTGGGAGTAAATCAAAATATCCCAGGAGAATCCTGCTACCCATCCAATCAAGCATAGCTGGAGCACAATTCCTCAAACCATAAGAGCGGCAGGGCATTAATCAATCCAATTGGCCTCACTATGAGCTCATAATGCCCCTGCCGTGTCCTGAACGCCATCTAGGCAAAGTCCTCGGCTGTCTGATTCCAAGTAGGTACTCGCATTATACAATAACTGCCGGAGTATAGCTCCATCAAAAGGTCCTAAATAATATCCGGACCTGCCTATGCTCAAACCAGAATGAACCCTCACCGTCGTGTATCAACGACGTGGCATCACCACCGTACATCAACGGCGTGGCACTGGGTCAAACAGACCCCTCGATCCATTAGATCCTGCAACTGCGCCATCAGCTCTCTCAGCTCTACAGGCGATAACCAATGAGGTGCTGTCGAGGGTGGCGCGGTTCCCCGAACCACGTCAAACGCAATCTCTATCTCCCTAACTGGCGGCATCATCAACAGCTTGGGTGGAATCACACCCGGGATCTCACGGGCAATAGGGATATCCTTGAGTCCCGGTGCCGCCGTAAGCACCTTTCACACTGTCGCTACAACCTGTGCGCTCTAACTATCTCAACCAGCAAGCCTCCTCTTGTCTGCCTCGCCAAAAATCAAAGTCCTCTCTCTCCGCAGTCAAACATCCTGTGGCACTGTGCCAACCAATCTCAAGCACAAGGTCAAAATATCGAACTGCCACAAATTACCAATAAGTCTGCCGGTAACTCGCGGTCTCAGCTGCACTGGACATGATCCAAAAGCCTCCTCCACATGCACCACACAAATAGGAACCTATACCTCTAGTGCACGTGGTAACAAATCTGCCTCTAGTCCATGCAGGAATGCAACATGCTCTAACTCCGACTGCTGTGATGAAATCACACCTGCGACACTCGATCCACTACCGTGGCGCCCTCCAACCGAGCGGCACAGATTCATCCGCTCGATGCAAGTGGTCGTCGCTCAGTCTGCCACAACATATCTTGATTAACCACATAGGGAGCACGACCTCTACCTCTGCCCACACTGGGGCGAAGAATGCGGCCCTCCGCAGATCACAAATCCATGCTACCGCCGCGCCACTCTGATAAAAATGCTGATGCTGCCATCGGGGTCCACCCGACCTCTGGCATCTCGAAAATTCGCTATCCAGGAAAAGAAATCAGAAATGTCTCTGCCGGCCGATTTGTCCTCCATCACCCGGCGCCAAGCACCAATACCCAGAACTCGCCTCTGGCGGCAGATCCCTATCCAAAGGAACTGCAGCGCCACGCTCCATGCACAACGCCTACACCATCGAGGCGTCAATAATCCATAACGGAGGGACCAACTAAACTGAAAGATATCCTGGCGCAATCCACTCCCAGACACACATATCCTATGCGCCTCGTCCCTCTACATGGAGCGCGCAGTTAAGCAACTCCGTAAACCCTCGGCACAAGGAGGCTCTCAAATAGTCTCTCCAATACCACCAACCACGATTCTGCCTCCAAAGGCTCCAAGCTCAATCTTATGAATCGGGGTGGTTCATCTGCCAAAACTGGTTCAATAGATCGATCACGTCCCCTCAGCTCACCAGCTGTCAACTATCCACCCTGCCTCGGTGCCTCGGCACTAAACATTGGCACAGAGGGGGCTACTCGCTCCATCGGCGCCACAGAAATCACTGCCGCTGAGGATACTGCAACCAGGTGATCTCAGGAGAAAAGCACTATCGGGCTGCCCGCTTCTCCCACAACTGTGTCACCCAGACCAGCTGCTCACTCTGCCGCTGATATGCCTCTAACAATCCTGTCATCTGGGTCTGGAGCTCTCTAACCTCAATCTGGGTATTCGGCCCAAAACCAACCGCTCAAGCTCAACTGCTGTGACAGGATGCACACGTGTCAAAACCCAGTGTCGGGGATGTTACGGCATTTTGGTTTTGGCATATTTCGTGAGTCAAGTCAGTGAGTTGAGTCGGAGTCTTAAAGGGATCAAATTGTCAATCAGCATTCAAAGACTTAGAGAAGATTCAACAAGAGCTCAAGTTGACACTCAGTGTCTTGAGTCTTGAAGATTAAAGTTGAAGAATTGTGGATCAGTTACATCAATCTCAAGAAGAAAGTATTCAAAAGGATCAGGTATGGTTAACTAAATAATTTTGGTGATCCGAATACTTTCTTATAGTATAGAAACACTTGGAAGGATTTTTAATTTCATAATAATCAAAAACTGGTGTTCGGACATGTTCAGGATCCGGATCAGGGCCAACGATCCGGATCCCGAAGGTTGTTGCTTCATACAAGACTTCGATCCGGATCCTTGCAATTTCCGATCCGGATCCCGAATGTTAAGTTTTCTGATTTGTATGAACGATCCGGATCGGGCAATGCGATCCGGATCCCGAACCCTTGGTTTTCTGGAATCGTCAATCTTGTTACGACGATCCGGATCGCAGTAAATCCGATCCGGATCGCCGTCCTGAAAATTTCCAGATAAGGTAAGTTTTTGATTCTTATCTCTTTCCAAAGGTTTCTAAACTATAAATAGACACTTAGGGTTTCTCAAAAACGGGGGAGCGACGGCCGATCAATTTATAAAACACTTGAGAGCAACCCTAAAGGCTAGTTTTTTATCGTCCCTCTTTATAGCCTCTTTTAGGTCAATTCGATGGTTCTTTCAAGAACATATCTTTTGTCGAATTGATCTAATCTTTGCTTAGAGATTTCTTCTACGGTTCCTCAATGAGAATCTAAGCAAAGGATCACCATCGAAGTCAATATTCTTATCGACTGAGTTTGCGTCGTGGATTCGACGTGGCATCGTGGATTCGGTGTGCTAAAGGCGTTTCGTGGATTCGAAGCGTGCGTTCGTGGATTCGAACGTGAGCAGTGGACGGGCAAAACGGTGGAGCGCGAGGTCCAAGAAATTGAAGGAGGGGTTAAATCCGTGGAGACGGTAATCACCTTGTTATTCTTCTTTTCTTAGGGATTGTTATTGCGTGGATATCCAACCGGTCAGCGCAAGGTCCGAAGAAGCTGAAGGAGGGGTTTGAGTCCGTGGAGTCGGTAATCACCTTGTTATTCTTCTATTCTTAGTGGATTGTTATTGCGTGTTGGTCCCGTGGTTTTTCTCCTGGATTGGAGTTTCCACGTAAATCTCGGTGTGCTGTTTTTATTTTCCGCATTGGTTTTTATTTTGCACTGAGATTGTGTTTTTAAGTATTACACCTATTCACCCCCCCTCTAGTTGTTTGATAGTACCTATTTAGATCCTTGTGGATCCTATAGTAACTCTACAATTGGTATCAGAGCGGGTTTTTAGGTTTATCTATCATGTCGGGTGAAAGTGGTAATATTTATAGACCTCCTCTTTTTGATGGGACTAATTATGCTTATTGGAAAGTGCGGATGAGAGCTTTTCTCATCGCAATTGATGAGCGGGTATGGCAAACCGTGGAACACGGTTGGGTGCATCCTGTTGAGGAAGTAGGAAATTCTACTACCCTAAAACCTCGCTCTAGATGGTCCAAAGAGGAATTTGAAAGATCTTCTTACAATGGGAAAGGTATGAACGCTCTTTTTAACTCTCTTTCCTCGACTGAGTTCACAAGAATTTCCGCGTGTGAAACCGCGAAGGAAATTTGGGATATTCTCAAAATTACACATGAGGGTACTAATCTTGTGAAAATTCAAAAGCTCCAGATGCTTACAAGTCAATTTGACTCTATTCATATGGAAGAGCATGAATTGTTTACAGATTATTACACCAGACTTCAGGATGTGATAAATACATGTGCTAATTTAGGAGAAAAGATCCCGGAGTCGAAAATTGTAAGAAAGATACTTCGGACTCTTCCGGAACGGTTTAGGGCAAAGGTTACCGCCATTGAAACCGTTAGTCATCCGGATGAGATGAGTATAGAGGAATTAGTAGGTGCTTTGCAAACTTATGAAATGACTTTTCCTACTAATCAAGTTTCTTCCAAGTCTTCTTCTAAGCTTACAGGTATTGCATTCAAATCAACAAAGGAAGAAGATAGCGAATCAAGTTCCGACGATGAAATCTCTTTTGCCGATTTTGAAGAACAATTGGCGCGGATCGTAAAGAAATTTCGTAGGATGTTTTGGAAGAATCGAACCGATGGATCTTCATCCACGAAATCTTCTAAAGGATCATCGGGTTCTAAATCCTCTAAACTCAAAAGCTTTGCAAAACCTTCTAAAGAAAAAGAAAAAGATGATTTCGAAGGGGAAATCCAATGCTATCGATGCAAAGGCTACGGCCATTTTTCAATGGATTGTCCTTCTAAGAAATCATATAAAAAGAAGGCTTTGCAAGCGAAAACTTGGGACGATTCTACTTCTAATGAATCAACCTCAAGTAAAGAGGAAAAAGGAAAAATCGTTGTTTCTCATGCCTCTCATTTTCCCTCTTCTAATAATTGTTTATCATCTTTAGTCACTGACTCTACTCCTTTGATTTTGTATGAAACATCAACAACCGGCGGAGAGTCATCAAGTGAGGGGGAGTCGGACGAGGAAGAACTCGTTGAGGCATATCAACAACTTCTTGCGGAATCTAAGAAGATGGCCAAACATATAAAGAAGTTGAGGAAGCAACGACTTGAGAATCAAGACGAGAATCATGCTTTAAAGATCAAACTTCATGATCTCGAGGAGGAACGAGAGCTTTTATTGAATAATAATAAAATCCTCCAAGAAAAGATAAATCAATCGGAAACGGTCGTTAATTCCCATATTAACAAGATTGATTTTCTTGAAAAGCAGTTTGAGGAAATTCATATTACCAACCAAGCATTGACCAAGCAAGTTCATCAACTTAAATCCGACATACAAAGGATTTCAACCGGTTCCAAGAAACTTGAATGTATGTCCGGATTAGGTCAAACAAGCAAGGTTGGTTTGGGATTCAAAAAGAACCAAACTGTGAATGCTTCAAGTTCCACAATAAAATTGAAAGGAAGAACTTGTCACTTATGTGGACTTGAAGGACATTTGGTGAAGGATTGCCCGAAAAAGAGAAAGAAAAATTCTTCGGCAACTTCATCTACGGAGCGAACTCAACGGAATCAAAAGACACATCAAGTCAAAGGAGTTCACTCAACCCACCAAAGGTCCGAGCCACAACATCAATCATACAAGTGGATCATTGCGAGGCAAAGACCTAAGGTGAATCAACAGTCAAAGCGAACAACCCCCGGCCACAACGAATCAAGACAACCCAAAATCCAGCGATTTTGGATTCGGAAAGGTGATATCTTTCCTTGTCTTAAGTTCTAAATAGCTTATGACTGTATGTAATGCTTTGATTGGTTTTCCCTTCATATCTTTCTTAATCTTTGCATTACATGTTTTTTTCAATGCTCTTCGTTTTTATGTTTTGTTTTTTAAACAAAAGGATTTTAACGAACAAGTGCATTGAATAAAAAGGGTTTTCACTTTCAATCACTCCAATTTAAGTTTATTTGAATTATCAACTTTACTCCCTAATCATAAATCTTGAAGATACTTCATTATAGGAGTTTTTGATATTATAAGCATCAAATTTTAGAAATCATGTGTGATCTTTAGATGCTTAATCTATCTCGGTTGTGTGAATTCATTGTGATAAACGTGAGACAACCGATAGACTAAAATTTGGGATTTAATTCTTTCACGTAAGAGATTACATTCTTACAAGGGTATTGAAATGATTTGTAAAAGATGTGGAAAGAGTTACATCCGAAAGGAGTGTGAAAACTACCACCTCATGCTGGAAAGAGCTGCCACCCCGGTCGTCCGGTTTGTGTGTGAAGCTACCACATGCTATGGATGCTTGATAGTATTTTATGAGAAAATCTTTAGTTGAAGCATTTGGAGATTTATATGCAAAGCTCTTCTATTTTGAATAATCTCCTGGTTGGTATAAGGTGGGATAGTTGAAAGATACTCAAAGAGCCACCCTTAGGTATTTTAGTGATTATCTCAATTTGAAAGGGTAGAATTCAAGATTGATGTCGT
This sequence comes from Tillandsia leiboldiana, assembly GCA_029204045.2. Taxonomy (NCBI): domain Eukaryota; kingdom Viridiplantae; phylum Streptophyta; class Magnoliopsida; order Poales; family Bromeliaceae; genus Tillandsia; species Tillandsia leiboldiana. The sequence goes on from CM055069.1 coordinate 34,798,913, forward strand.
TTGGAAATCTCCGTATGTCATCTTTGTAAATCCGTTACATCTTGATAGACTTTGGATCTCAAGATTATTTTTGATGACTTGTGTTTGATGAATATAACATGAAAAACGGTTTATAATGTTTTACCTTTATTTTTTATGATTTCGGAGTAAATCTTTTTAATTTTTGTAAAATTAATTGGATTGAATGACATCTATGTGATCTCATATTAATTTCAAGCACTTAAATTGTTTTCTTGATGGAATACAAATCGGTATTTGAAAAGATTCTAAAATCTAGATTTGTTTCAAGAAATTATTTGATTTTTGCCTTCTGGTACCGGTACGCAATCTGCATTTTTGTTATATACCGGAACTGAGCTTTTATCTCTCTTTCTCTTTGAACTGATGTTGTTAGTGATTTCCTTTTGTCTAGTATGTTCACTGTTTGACAATTTGTGACAAAAAGGGGGAGAAGAGAAATGACGGAGATGAGATTATCAAGAGAGGACAAACGAAACGAAAATGGAAAAATGGGGGAGAACGGAAAATGATGATCGTACCACAAAGGGGGAGAACATAGATGCTCAAGAACATGGAGAACATGTTAGAGATGCTCAAGATAGGGGGGGACAAAGAAAAATTGAAAGAGCCGAAAAACAAAAGAACCAAAAGGAAGACGGATCAAATGCAGGATTCTAATTTCTAACGACTAACGTTTGATTTCGTTTGGAGTTTTGTTTTGCAGGAATTACATCACTTTAAGACTCCAAGTCCTAAGTCATAGAGTATGTTCTAGGACTGCTTGGTTCAAATGTAATTTTGTATTTATTGGATCTTTCACGCAAAGAAAATCAATGTTTTGGTGATGACATTGAGTTTCGATTTTGTTTGGTTTAAGATGAGTGACTTGAGCGCTTTTATGTATTTTTGGGTTTTGTCACGAAATTGCCAAAGGGGGAGATTGTTACGGCATTTTGGTTTTGGCATATTTCGTGAGTCAAGTCAGTGAGTTGAGTCGGAGTCTTAAAGGGATCAAATTGTCAATCAGCATTCAAAGACTTAGAGAAGATTCAACAAGAGCTCAAGTTGACACTCAGTGTCTTGAGTCTTGAAGATTGAAGTTGAAGAATTGTGGATCAGTTACATCAATCTCAAGAAGAAAGTATTCAAAAGGATCAGGTATGGTTAACTAAATAATTTTGGTGATCCGAATACTTTCTTATAGTATAGAAACACTTGGAAGAATTTTTAATTTCATAATAATCAAAAACTGGTGTTCGGACATGTTCAGGATCCGGATCAGGGCCAACGATCCGGATCCCGAAGGTTGTTGCTTCATACAAGACTTCGATCCGGATCCTTGCAATTTCCGATCCGGATCCCGAATGTTAAGTTTTCTGATTTGTATGAACGATCCGGATCGGGCAATGCGATCCGGATCCCGAACCCTTGGTTTTCTGGAATCGTCAATCTCGTTACGACGATCCGGATCGCAGTAAATCCGATCCGGATCGCCGTCCTGAAAATTTCCAGATAAGGTAAGTTTTTGATTCTTATCTCTTTCCAAAGGTTTCTAAACTATAAATAGACACTTAGGGTTTCTCAAAAACGGGGGAGCGACGGCCGATCAATTTATAAAACACTTGAGAGCAACCCTAGAGGCTAGGTTTTTATCGTCCCTCTTTATAGCCTCTTTTAGGTCAATTCGATGGTTCTTTCAAGAACATATCTTTTGTCGAATTGATCTAATCTTTGCTTAGAGATTTCTTCTACGGTTCCTCAATGAGAATCTAAGCAAAGGATCACCATCGAAGTCAATATTCTTATCGACTGAGTTTGCGTCGTGGATTCGACGTGGCATCGTGGATTCGGTGTGCTAAAGGCGTTTCGTGGATTCGAAGCGTGCGTTCGTGGATTCGAACGTGAGCAGTGGACGGGCAAAACGGTGGAGCGCGAGGTCCAAGAAATTGAAGGAGGGGTTAAATCCGTGGAGACGGTAATCACCTTGTTATTCTTCTTTTCTTAGGGATTGTTATTGCGTGGATATCCAACCGGTCAGCGCAAGGTCCGAAGAAGCTGAAGGAGGGGTTTGAGTCCGTGGAGTCGGTAATCACCTTGTTATTCTTCTATTCTTAGTGGATTGTTATTGCGTGTTGGTCCCGTGGTTTTTCTCCTGGATTGGAGTTTCCACGTAAATCTCGGTGTGCTGTTTTTATTTTCCGCATTGGTTTTTATTTTGCACTGAGATTGTGTTTTTAAGTATTACACCTATTCACCCCCCCTCTAGTTATTTGATAGTACCTATTTAGATCCTTTGGGATTCATAACTCTACAGAGGAGACACAGCTCACCACGACAAAACTGCAATTCAGCACACAACAACGCTCGACCCAATCCAACGAAAGTCTAAAGCGTGTCACCCATTCCACAACATTATGTTGTCTGCAGCCAACATAATCACTTAGGAGAATAAACATGCCGATCACTCCTCCCGTCCCTTGGGAGAGGTATAAAACTCAATCAGGACTCTCGCTATAAATCACGACTCTCACGAAGTCATCCAATGGTCAAACCATAAGCCTAGGGTTTCTAAGTCCACCATGACCTACAACCTAGGCTCTGATACCACTCTAATCTGTCACGCCCCGGGGACAAAACTGCGACCCGGGCTCGCCAACAGATCCGCCGCCTACACAACCCTGCATAAGCGAAGCGTCCAACCTGCAAAAAAAGGTACTACAGCTAACAGATATCAGAGCTATAAATAAAAATCTGATGTAAAAGTAAAACCAGACAACTGTACAGCTGGGAATAATAATACAATAACCATCTCCCATAGGTGATAATCATACAATATCCTCAAATACAAAACCCAGAACTCAACAGGGAGGTTGTCACGCCCCGGCGTCGAAACTGCGACCCGGGCTCGCCAACAGAACTGCCGCCCATACGGGAAGCCCCGTATAGACAAAGCGACTAACCTGCAAGAGAAAGATACTAAAGCTATACAGATATCAGAGCTGAAAGGTAAACTGCTAGAAATAAAATAAATACAACCCAAGTCCTCACAAATACATAAGTCTCTCAACTGAAAAAGAAAAAGCACAAGTCTAAACCTCACAACAAAGGTCTCGCAAAATAAAACTCTCAAAAATAAAAGGGGGGTACATCTACTCTCTCAGTAAGACGACTGGTAGGGATCTATCTTGCGACTCCCTCACCTCGATCTGCAGGATCGGCAACAGGAACAGCAGGAACTGGAGTAGAGGTCCCTGAAAAAAATACACCACGGCGGGTGTGAGAACTACATCCCACAGTAGTTCTCAGTGGGTGCCGCCAACAAGCCCGACGGTCTGCCCACTAAGTCTACTAGAGGCAAGAAGTAACAAATGTAATACTGAAAGGAAAGAGCTGGAAAATAACACGGAGAGCGCGAAACCCCACAACGTGTACCTGCACGTCCCAACCCGAGCCCCGTAGGCCGAGTTACAAATTCCACAACACGGAAAGCGCGAAACCCCACAACATAACAACTGTAATACCATGCACAGATAAGGGGGAAAGCATATACCTTCGGTCAAGCCTCTGAAAAATCCCAGAAAAATACGGCAATGATCCTTGCGACGCGTAGATGCAAAAAGTGTACAGGCATGCCTCAATCCGATGCTTGAGCGCAAAGATATAGCCGAAACATCCTGCGTTGTCCCTGAAATCCTCACAGAAAATGGGGTCCCAGTAAGCTCGGAAAAACTCCAATAAAAACCCGAAATAAGGGGGAGCTCAAAACACAAGAATCGAAGCCCTACCTGTCTCGGATCCATTGGTGTAAAAATCGCTCGAAAAGGTGGTTGGAGTAGGCCGGGGGAGCTCGCGCACCGAAACGCGACGGAAGGAAACACCGACAAAGGAACGTCGCGACGCGCCAAAGAAAAGGAAACCTCAAAAAGCGTACCACGTAAAATCCCAGAAATCCCCAGGTGGATGCAGCATAGAGCGGGGAGCAACTTTGCTGAAGGGTCCGAGGCGAGAGGAGGCTCGGAAACGCGGAAAAGAGGAAGAAGAAGACGGCTCGGGTCTTTAAATAGGCCACACAGACAATTCCGGAAATGACCGGGGTGTCCCCGGTTTCGGGCGCCCGAAACTATCTGGTTTCGCCACGTCACCCGCCAAATAGCGGACAGCCAAAGCAACCACCCGCCTGGCGCCACGTGGCCCGCGCAGGAGCCGACGCGTGGCGCTCCCGAGCGCGGGAAACCGCGCTCAACGCGCGCCTGCGCCGCCGCCTGCGCCCCCTGCCAGGCACGCGCCTCGAGGCCGGCTGCACCTGCTGCAAGGACAAAGTCCATGCACTAACCAATCCTACGCGGCACGTGTCCCAAGGCAGACCAACCGGAAGATGATGCGTGGCACGACGCTCCCGTGCACCGCGAGCCTGCCCGCGCGCCCGCGCACCTTCCCGCGCGCCCGCTCGCCTGCCCGCGTGCCCATGCGTCTGCTCGCGCCCACTCCGGCGCCTGCCCGCGCCCGTGCCGCCGCGCTCCGCCGCTGTCCGCCGCCGCCGCCACCGGCCGTCGGCCGCCGGCCGCCGCCACCGGCCGTCGGCCGCCGGCCGCCGAAATTGTACAACAACCTCGAAATCCGTGCACGGGCATCCGGGCTCCGAAAAATACAAATAGGTAGGCCATTTTCATCGTTTTCGCACGCTGAATCCAAATCCGATGTCCGTTTTGCCAAATTCCACCTCCAAAATTTGCCGAAAATTCCCAGAGAAGCAAACTTGATCCTTTTTCGTGCTGGGTCCATAACTGGGGTTCGATTTTGCGCGCAATCACCTCTAACATACACCATAGGTCTCCAGAAGTCCCCAATCACACTGCAAACTCTCTGCGGAGATCCGGGTCATCACATCCTCCCCCACTAAAAGAAAATTTCGTCCACGAAACTAAAACGCACCACAACCACAAACCCAACTCGACTAAACTACCCGAAGTACGCTAAAACCACCAAACAAGAACGTAAAGGCCCACCATCAGGAACGTCATCAACTACAACTCTCAATTTAGAAAACAGCTGAAAATAACGAAAAGTTCAAAAATTTCGAAAGGCAGGTGCCCTCGCCCCAATCAAGCAAGAACAGGTTCGGGCACTGTCTCCATTTCTGGAGTAGCCTTTCGAAGTTTTCGTCCCGTTCGTAAGTTTCAGCCTGTAGGCGAGAAAAAGGGAGAGAAGTATTGAAGTCATTCCTGCTGTGGCGACAAAACAAAAGCTACGATCTAACCAAGACCTCTAAGGACAAAACCTCTAATCCTAAACGTCACCTACGCTCTAGGGGTGGCGTCTGGCCAAAACCGCTGAAGCCATCGCTGCGGGAAGGGTACCTCGGCAACCAGTGAAAAGAACTCCTCCTGTCCAACTCGCGGAAGGGTCACTGTTCTCACTCCACAATCAGTCGTTGCATGATATCGCGCCAACCAGTCCATCCCGCGTGCTTGATCAGAGTCTTGGAGCTGTTACCAAACCGTCATGTCTGCCGGTATAGTCAACGGTCTCACTTCACTGGACATGATCCACAAGCCTCCTCCAAGTGCACAACACCAATAGGAACCTGTACTTCTAGTGCACGTGGTAACAACTCTACCTCTAGTCCATGCCGGAAAGCAAAAATACTCTGACTCACTACTGTAACGAAATCATGCCGGTCGATCTGCTCTCCATCCTCTAGCCTCTAACTGACACTCTCGGGAAAGAAAGCTTCAAGAAGAATGCTGCAGAACTCCGCCCAAGTAAGCAGCTGGTCCCGGGCGGACCGATAGTCGCACTCGGCGCCACCAAGCCTCGGCAATGTGCTCCCTCAAGTTTGTCGTCAAAAGAACCTAAAATCGCTCCTCAATAAAAAAGGTCTCAAAGAGTCGCTCCATCGCTGTGATCCAAGACTCTGCCTCCAACGGCTCCAAGCTCAATCCTGCAAATCCGGGTGGATCAGACTGCTGGGACTAGCTCCATCGATCAATGAGGTCCCAAAGCTCATCTACTATCTGCTATCCACCCTGCCTCGGTGCCTCGCCACTACTCGTCGGCACGGAGGGGGCTGCTCGCTCAATCGGTGCCACTGGTACAACTAGAGATGCCACTACATTGGAAGAATATGCTGGAGGACACTCAGGCGGTGCTACATGTAATGTCATGACTTTTCGAGTAATATTTTACCCCTCTGCTAATAAAGTACTTATTAGGAAAACTGAATTATCGAGTTTCCTTTAGTTGACCGTCGTGCTGCACGGGTATTTTTCTGTGAAAGGGCTCGAAAAACGATGACCGACGGTGCGATCGGATCTGAAATCCGACCTGGGGACCTCCTGAAATAGGGTTTTTAGGGTCGCGGTGACTTAGCGCGCATCGGAATCCGTGCAGAATATCCGACACACTTTCCGAGGAAATGTGGGATTATCCTATATAATAAAATAATTATTTATTTAATTAATATATACCGGATGTGGGATTTATTCGTACGTACTAAGAGGAAATCCCACTTTTCGCAAAAGAGAAACCTTAGCCGGAGAGAAAGAGAAAGAAAAGAAAAGAACGAAACCCTAACCGGAGGAAAAAGAGAAGAGAGAGAAAGGAAGCGGAGGAGTCCGATCGCCCCGATCAACGTGCTGGAAACGGGAGTGCGAGCGGATCGTCTTCCCCGATGGAATCGCGGTAAGCGAAGTTTATTTTACGGTGTGGTTTGGGATTTTTCGTGTCATTTCCTAAGTCATCGTCGCCACCTCCGTCGCCGTCGTCATCGCCGTCGCTGCCGCCGCGCCGCGCGACTAGGCGCCGCGCGGGGTGCCATCCATGGATGGCGGCACCCGCGCGGGTAAGGGCCGAGCGGGGCACCGCCCGCAGGTGGCGCGTGCCGCGCGGCCTTGAGCCGCGCGGGGCGCCACCCGCGGGCGGCGGCGCCCGCGTGGGCAGGTGCCGCACGGGCGCCACCCGCAGGTAGCGCGCGCCGCGCGGCCTCGTGCCTCGCGGGGCGCCACCCGCGGGCGGCAACGCCCGCGCGGGCAGACACCGCGCGGGGCGCCACCCGCGGGCGGCCGCGCCCGCGCGGGCAGACACCGCGCGGGGCGCCACCCGCAGGTGGAGCGCGCCGCGCGGCCTCATGCTGCGCGGGGCGCCACCCGCGGGCGGTGGCGCCCGCGCTGGCAGACACCGCGCGGGGCGCCACCCGCGGGCGGCGGCGCCCGCGCGGGCAGGTGCTGCGCGGGGCGCCGCCGTGCGTCGTGAGCGACGCTGTTACTGGGTTTCGAGGTGTTTTTGTGTTTTTGTTTCCGTTTTCGCTTCATGGTGCGTTTAAATTGACTTATCATTCGTTTGGGGACTTCTTTAGGTCCAGGTGCTGAGTGAGAGCGTGTCGTGGTTCAAGTGTCCCGATCTTCATGCTACGAGGTGGGTACTTTCGTAATAAGTTTTGGTGTATGTTATCGTTATGGCAAGTGTAATAAAGTAGATGTATCATGTTAACTGTTTAAACCCATTGCATGAGAAATTCCCGTTCTTTTATTCTAACTATAGCGACTGAGTGTCGCGGTGCTTTAACACAGGCCGGTTTTGGCTATTATGCTCATAGATGCTTACACGCACACCGGCGGTTTGGCCACCGATTGGGTGTACTTTTTCGAAATTGTGGTATGTTGACCCGTGTACCCCACGAAGGTAAAGATGTCGAGTGGGGACCCCTCACGGTTACTATAGGTGCAGCACTAGTACCGTGGAGGGGTTAAAGGCACAATGCGCAAGCAAAGTGATTGTTCACGGTGGGGTCTTTAGACCTTCCGACAGATGTTCTATTATTAAAAACAGGGGATACGGTGACTCATGAGGGGGAAAGCGAAATGCTTTGGTGTATCGGTTTGTCTTTCCAATACTCTTTATTGCTATGTTCATGTACTTTATTTGTCACTGATTTTCCCACACTGTGACAGGTCCGACTAGGGGTGGTAGCCGGGACGATGGTGAGGCAGCGTTTAGAGGATATTAGCCATATGAGGCTTTATTCCGTCTTTCTTGCTTTGGGTTATCTCATCTCCTTTTCATTTAGTTAATAAGTTATCAATTGCTTGGCTGTGGAATAATGCGGATGTTGGATTGAGAGTTATTTTAGTGGTGCGATCTTTGCTATGCTTTTTACTGACTTGTGTGCGGCATGTTTTAAACTGAACAAAAGGGTTTCGAAAATGCTTTCCAAAACCAAGTGTCGTGTGGGCACTACTTTGTAAACCCCTGGATTTATCCTTTTAAATGATATAGCCGCCCTAAGAGACTTACGAAAACACTTTGGAAAATTGGGTGTCGTATGGACACCGTTTGTGAACCCGTAGTCTCATCTCTTAATCTCGTGAATGAAAACTTTAGTTGTGAACAATTGTATTACTCTCTTTCGTTGTTTTCACTGTGACTGTGTGGTTGAAGAAGATGTTGTTAATGTAACGCCATGCATATACAAAGGAGACTCTATCCGTCTTATAGAGTGAATTTGTATATTTGGCGGGTCTGACGCGCACCGGTAGGCGAGGTTGTTTTTTAAAGAAAAAAATATATATATACGTTTTCCGCTTATCCCAAATCCTCCGGGGCGTGACAGATTATATGGTATCAGAGAAAACGACTTCAACCACAGTAGTCGGTGACCAACATCCATAGGGCATAACGCCACAAGCGATTGAAACGGGAGATAACCAAGGTGTAGGTGCGTTAGACCGCGAGTGTGCCAGGGAAAAAGGGGGGATTTAGTTTCGGTGCGTTCGTTTGTCAATGCGCTAGGCCAGTAACGTTAGGAATGACGCGATTTCTTTGTGTGCACGAGATAGCAGCCCGGCACGGTCATCAATCGTCAACATTGAAATGCACAGGATGGACTCCGCAGCCGCAGCTAATCGCTTACTCCGCAACCAGCTGCGCGACGTGGCTGGGCAATTGCTTACCCTCACCGAGCGCTTGTGCTTACTGACACAGGATTTAGGGGGTACTGACCATGTTCAGCATGACGCCAGAGGTGATACTCTCCGTGGGATACCAACCGTAGGATTTCCCACTTTTGCAGAGGCGGTTAACATGGCCACCGGGGTGGAGCGGGAGCTCGCCGAGGCACGTGCCCAGCGGGGACACCCCGGACTATATCAGGGCCCGAGGTACCCCCACCCCCATTCGGAGGGGGGCCCCTTTCATGGGAACCGGGCAACTAAACGCCCAAGGACAGAACAGAAAATTGGGCAAGCACCGACGGAAGGACCAGAACCACTAGGAAGGCCTTGCGTCATTTGTGGGAGGACGCACCGAGTGACGATTTGCCCCTGGAGGTACGACCACTGTTTCAGATGTGGCAAGCTGGGCCATCCCTGCACCTCATGCCCTCAGAGACCAGCTACTACCACTACGGCGCCGCAACTGGAGGAACGAGAAAATGCTGCAGCCCCCGTTCCGCAGAAGGACTTACCCGGCAGTCAGCACATGGCAGATCATGACGATACCAGGTCCCTGCCCCGCCATGCCATACGTCGTTGGCCCAAAGGTTGTGGACGGGCTCCCCGAGCTGCCCCAGCTGAGGACGCGATGTCCCGGAATGAGTAAAAATAGGTAACGTTTTGTTTCCTCTTCGTTTAGGAGTACCGGTTACACCTGAGCATCCTATCCTTGTCCGACTCTCTTTCCCTCCCCTATTTCTCGTCTTTGCCGGCGTGCTTAGGAGGAAAGTCCTTACTTCCTACCCACACCTGTTCCTTTCTCGAATTCCGCTTTAAGGGGTAAATGTACTCTAGCTAGGGGGAGAAGCCCTCTTAGGTTTTTAGTTTAGCCCTCCCTAGCCTGCACGGGCGGGTAAGTTCTAGCGAAATAAGGCAGAGGGGACTGTTGTTTTTGGTGTTGGCATTGGGGTATTTACGAGTTAAGGGGGCCCAACTTCCTACCTCGTGACTGTGGGCCCAGGAAACTGATAAAGTTGAGTGGGGCTGCAGTCCACATTAGACCCGACGTCCAGGTGGGCTGGGTCCGGTCGAGATCGTGGGCGCTGTGTCTGTACGCTTTAAGTAAGTTGGTTGCGTGACTCCAACAGCTCGAGCTTTGGTTAGCGCCAACAATCCGACGTTCGAGACCTAGTGGTGTCACCGCTAAGAGAACTCGGGGGGATACTCGGAAGGGTTTGGCTTACTGAGTATCAGGCGCTGGTCGACTGCGAGAAACCGAGCGTGCCGTCATGGGGCGCACCCGTTCTGTTCGTAAGGAAGAAGGACGGAAGCCTTCGTTTGTGCATAGATTATCGGGAAATAAACAAGGTCACAATAAAGAACAAATACCCCCTGTCGCGGATCGATGATTTGTTCGACCAATTGCAAGGAGCAACGGTGTTCTCAAAGATCGATATGCAGTCCGGCTATCACCAGCTCAGAGTCAGGGGTGAAGATATCCCCAAAACAGCTTTTCGGACGCGTTATGACCACTACGAATTCACAGTAATGCCGTTCGAGCTCACCAACGCCCCAGCGGTGTTCATGGACATGATGAATAGGGTGTTTAAACCCTTTTTGGACCAATTCGTAGTGGTCTTTATTGATGACATCCTCGTCTACTCCCGCACTGATGAGGAACATGAGGAGCATCTACTATTAGTCCTTCAGACCCTCCGGGACCAGAAACTATATGCCAAACTCAAAAAGTGTGAGTTTTGGCTCCGCGAGGTGGACTTTTTGGGGCATATCGTCTCGGCGTCTGGAATTGCAGTAGACCCGAGGAAGATAGACTCCGTGGCCGACTGGCCCCGACCGACAATAGTAACGGAAATCCGAAGCTTCTTAGGATTGGCAAGGTATTATAGGCGCTTTGTGGAAGATTTCTCCAAAATAGCCACCCCCTTAAATCGTCTAACCCGTAAAAGGGAGAAATTTATCTGGACGGACCAATGCCAGAAGAGTTTTGAGGAACTCAAAGATAAATTGACGCGGGCCCCAGTGCTCGCTCTGCCGGAGCCCGGGGAGGACTACGAAATTTATTGTGACGCATCGCGGAGCGGTCTTGGGAGCGTACTTATGCAATAGGGAAAGGTCATAGCCTACGCGTCAAGACAACACAAGGAATACGAACGGAACTACCCCACACACGACTTGGAGCTTGCAGCAGTCGTGTTTGCTCTTAAGCTGTGGAGACACTACCTATACGGGACACACTGCAATGTGTATTCCGATCATCAGAGCCTCAAGTACCTTTTCACTCAGAAGGAGCTAAACTTACGGCAAAGGCGGTGGCTCGAGCTACTAAAAGACTACGATTTGTCGATCCATTACCACCCCGGAAAGGCAAATGTGGTGGCCGACGCCTTGAGCCGCAAAGGCAGATGGGGGAATCGATGACAAACGCCATTACTCAGCAGGATCGTCTGATTGCAGAGTTCTCGCAATTAAGACTGGAGGTAGTACCGGCAGGTACGGTCACACAACTCCTGACCCTGGTAGTCAGGCCTACCTTGCTCGACAAGATCTTGGAAGGACAATCGACAGACACCCAGTTACAGCTTGTGCGAGATAGAATATCTTCGGACCAAGGGGGCAATTTTGCGATGGGCTCTGATGGCGCAATACGGTTCCGAGGGCGAATTTGCGTGCCTGACCTACCGGAACTCAAGGAAGAAATTCTGAGGGAAGCGCATAGCGCTCCCTACTCGGCGTACCCTGGGGGAACGAAGATGTATAAAGATGTTAAACAGACCTTCTGGTGGCCTAAATTGAAGGGGGACGTGACACGATTCGTGGCGCATTGCTTGGTGCGCCAACAAGTAAAGGCTGAACATCAACGCCCAGCAGGGAAGCTATAGCCGTTACCCGTGCCGGAATGGAAATGGGAGAGGATTACGATGGACTTCGTAACCGACTTTCTGCGGTCGCCACAAGGACATGACGCGATATGCGTCATAGTAGATCGTTTGACGAAATCGGCCCACTTCCTACCCATTCACACGACGTGGACGCGAGACCGACTGGCGCAAACCTACATCAATGAGGTGGTGAGGTTACACGGGATACCGGCGTCAATTACTTCTGATAGAGACACACATTTTGTGTCGAACTTTTGGCAGAGCCTGCAACGGGCAATGGGAACTAAATTGCATTTTAGCACGGCTTTTCACCTGCAAACCGACGGACAATCGGAACGGGTGATCTAGATCCTCGAAGACATGCTCCGAGCATGCGTACTCGACTTGGGTGAGGGGTGGTCGCGATACCTACCCCTTGTGGAATTCGCCTACAACAACAGCTACCAAACGAGCATCCAAATGGCGCCGTACGAGGCCTTGTATGGGTGCCGCTGTCGGTCCCCAATATGCTGGGACGACTTGGGGGAGCGCAAGTTTTTGGGACCAGATTTAGTAGAGGAGACCGAAGCGAAAGTGCGCCTGATCAAGCAACGGCTGCTGACTGCCCAGAGCCGACAGAAAAGTTACGCAGACCAGAGACGACGGGATTTGGAATTCATGGTGGGCGAGCATGTGTTGCTCCGAGTTTCACCCTCAAAGGGGGTCCGACGTTTCGGCCTGAGGGGGAAGTTAAGTCCGAGGTACGTGGGACCGTTCGAGATCCTAGAACGCGTGGGCCCGGTGGCATACCGGTTAGCCTTACCGCCGAATCTTGATCAAGTCCACAACGTGTTTCACGTCTTAATGCTCCGGAAGTACCTCCCCGACCCCTCTCACGTCTTAGATGTTTCCACTATCGAGCTGCAAGAAGACTTCAGCGTCGAGGAAACACCGGTGCGAATCTTAGCACGAGAAGACAAGAAATTGCGCAAGTGGACCATCCCCTACGTGAAGGTCCAATGGAGCAACCACGAGGAACGCGAAGCAACTTGGGAGCTGGAAACAAAAATGAGAGAACATTATCTGGAACTGTTTAGCGAGGGTCGAGAATGAGTTTCGAGGACAAAACTTCTTATAAAGTGTGAGTAGTGTAATGTCATGACTTTTCGAGTAATATTTTACCCTCCTGCTAATAAAGTACTTACTAGGAAAACTGCATTATCGAGTTTCCTTAAGTTGACCGTCGTGCTGCACGGGTATCTTTCTGTGAAAGGGCTCGAAAAACGATAACCGAAGGTGCGATCGGATCTGAAATCCGACCTAGGGACCTCCCGAAATAGGGTTTTTAGGGTCGCGGCGACTTAGCGCGCATCGGAATCCGTGCAGAATATCCGACACGCTTTCCGAGGAAATGTGGGATTATCCCGTATAATTAAATAATTATTTATTTAATTAATATATACCGGATGTGGGATTTATTCGTATGTACTAAGAGGAAATTCCACTTTCCGCAAAAGAGAAACCCTAGCCGGAGAGAAAGAGAAAGAAAAGAAAAGAACGAAACCCTAACCGGAGGAAAAAGAGAAGAGAGAGGAAGGAAGCGGAGGAGTCCGATCGCCCCGATCAACGTGCTGGAAATGGGAGTGCGAGCGGATCGTCTTCCCCGACGGAATCGTGGTAAGCGAAGTTTATTTTACGGTGTGGTTTGGGATTTTTCGTGTCTTTTCTTAAGTCATCGTCGTTGCCTCCGTCGCCGTCGTCATCGCCGCCGCCGCCACCGCGCCGCGCGACCAAGCGCCGCGCGGGGCGCCATCCATGGATGGCGGCACCCACGCGGCCTTGTGGTGCGCGGGGCGCCACCCGCGGGTGGCGGCGCCCGCATGGGCAGGTGCCGCGCGGGCGCCACCCGCAGGTGGCGCGCACCGCGCGGCCTCGTGCCGCGCGGGGCGCCACCCGCGGGCGGCGGCGCCCGTGCGGGCAGTCACCGTGCGGGGCACCACCCGCAGGTGGCGCGCGCCGCGCAGCCTCGTGCCGCGCGGGGCGCCACCCGCGTGCGGCGGCGCCCGTGCGGGCAGACACCGCGCGGGGCGCCACCCGTAGGTGGCGCGCGCCGCGCGGCCTCGTGCCGCGCGGGGCGCCACCCGCTGGCGGCGGCGCACATGCAGGCAGACACCGCGCGGGGCGCCACCCGCGGGCGGCGGCGCCCATGCGGGCAGACACCGCGCGGGGCGCCACTCGCGGGCGACGGGGCCCGCGCGGGCAGACACCGCGCGGGGCGCCACCTACTGGTGGCGCGGGCCGCGCAGCCTCGTGCCGCGCGGGGCTCCACCCGTGGGCGGCGGCGCCCGCGCGGGTAGGCGCCGCGCGGGCAGGTGCCGCGCGGGGCGCCGCCGTGCGTCATGAGCGACGTTGTTACTAGGTTTCGAGGCGTTTTTCGCTTTTTGTTTTCGTTTTCGCGGCATGGTGCGTTTAAATTGACTTATCGTTCGTTTGGGGAATTCTTTAGGTCCAGGTGCTGAGTGAGAGCGTGTCGTGGTTCAAGTGTCCTGATCTTCACGCTACGAGGTGGGTACTTTCGCAATAAGTTTTGGTGTATGTTATCGTTATGGCAAGTGTAATAAAGTAGATGTATCGTGTTAACTGTTTAAACCCATTGCATGAGAAATTCCCGTTCTTTTATTCTAACTATAGCGACTGAGTGTCGCGGTGCTTTAACACACGCCGGTTTCGGCTATTTTGCTCATAGATGCTTACACGCGCACCGGCGGTTTGGCCACCGATTGGGTGTACTTTTCCGGAATTGTGGTACGTTGACCCGTGTACCCCACGAAGGTAAAGGTGTCGAGTGGGGACCTTTCACGGTTACTATAGGTGCAGCACTAGTACCGTGGAGGGGTTAAAGGCACAATGCGCGAGCAAAGTGATTGTTCACGGGGGGGTCTTTAGACCTTCCGACAGATGTTCTATTATTAAAAACAGGGGATACGGTGACTCATGAGGGGGAAAGCGAAATGCTCCGGTGTATCGGTTTGTCTTTCCAATACTCTTTATTGCTATGTTCATCTACTTTATTTGTCACTGATTTTCCCACACTGTGACAGGTCCGACTAGGGGTGGTAGCCGGGACGATGGTGAGGCAGCGTTTAGAGGACATTAACCATATGAGGCTTTATTCCGTCTTTCTTGCTTTGGGTTATCTCATCTCCTTTTCATTTCGTTAATAAGTTATCAATTGCTTGGCTGTGGAATAATGCGGATGTTGTATTGAGAGTTATTTTAGTGATGCGATCTTTGTTATGCTTTTTACTGACTTGTGTGCGGCATGTTTTAAACTGAACAAAAGGGTTTCGAAAATGCTTTCCAAAACCAAGTGTCGTGTGGGCACTACTTTGTAAACCCCTGGATTTATCCTTTTAAATGATGTAGCCGCCCTAAAGAGACATACGAAAACACTTTGGAAAATTGGGTGTCGTGTGGACTCCGTTTGTGAACCCGTAGTCTCATCTCTTAATCTCGTGAATGAAAACTTTAGTTGTGAACAATTGTATTACTCTCTTTCGTTGTTTTCACTATGACTGTGTGGTTGAAGAAGATGTTGTTAATGTAACGCCGTGCATATACAAAGGAGCCTCTGTCTGTCTATAGAGTGAATTTGTATATGTGGTTGGCCTGACGCACACCGGTAGGCGAGGTTGTTTTCAAAAGAAAAAAATATATATACATATATACGTTTTTCGCTTATCCCAAATCCTCCGGGGCGTGACACTACAACTAGCTGTGCTCTCTGCCCCGACAGGCGCATCAAACGTTCCATGGCCTCCTCCTGGCGTCGGACAGACTCCGACATCTGTGCCAAATAGGCCCGTGACTCCCGGGTCTCGCTCTGCTCTGATAGCTCTGCCTCCCGCTACTCGTGTTCCTGATCTGATGCGGGATGTGCCCTCTTCGCTGCACGACGTCTCAGGGGCATCGTAGTCCACTGCACAATAACAAACATCAGGACACAACAACCAATCGACCCAATCCAGCGAGAGTCTAAGACATGTCATCCATTCCATAGCATTATGTTGTCTGCAGCCAACATAATCGCTTAGGAGAATAACATGCCAATCACTCATCTCGTCTCTTGGGAGAGGTATAAAACTCAATCAGGACTCTCGCTAAAAGTCACGACTCTCACGTAGTCATCCTAATGTCCAACCACAAGCCTAGGGTTTCTAAGTCCACAATGACCTACATCCTAGGCTCTGATATCACTCTAATCTGTCACGCCCCGGCGTCGAAACTGCGACCCGGGCTCGCCAACAGATTCGCCGCCCATACGGGAAGCCCCGTATAGACGAAGCGACTAACCTGCAAGAGAAAGATACTAAAGCTATACAGATATCAGAGCTGAAAGGTAAATTGCTAGAAATAAAATAAATACAACCCAAGTCCTCACAAATACATAAGTCTCTCAACTGAAAAAGAAAAAGTACAAGTCTGAACCTCACAACAAAGGTCTCTCAAAATAAAACTCTCAAAAATAAAAAGGGGGTACATCTACTCTCTCACGAAGACGACTGGTAGGGATCTATCTCGCGACTCCCTCACCTCGATCAGCAGGATCAGCAACTGGAACAGCAGGAACTGGATTAGAGGTCCCTGGGGAAAATACACCACGGCGGGTGTGAGAACTACATCCCACAGTAGTTCTCAGTGGGTGCCGACAACAAGCCCGACGGTCTGCCCACTAAGTCTACTAGAGGCAAGAAGTAACAAATGTAAAACTGAAAGGAAAGAGCTGGAAAATAACTCTACAGCTACTATGCCTCTATCTAAATGCTCAAGAAGTGGAACAGATGGAAACATGATGCATCTACTAACTCTCGAACATAGTCACCCAATCTACACTGACTGCCACATAGGGTCAAGTCAAACCTGCGCCCACCTACTGCCGCACATCCACAAGAGGACGGGTCTACCGTAGGGTGTCCGTGACTGCCAAAACTGGCCCAGCCAGAGGGACAGCGTCGACAAGTCGCGATAGCAAAGTAACAGGCCCAACTCCGGAGTGGCACTCGAGGGGCGCGACCCCACCGAGGAAAGTATCAGCGCATCTCTGTCGAGCTCAATGTGGCTCATGCAGGCTATAGTCCAAATCTACGATCAACAAGATCGACAATAACCAACATCACATCTCTAACTCACTAGCTGGAAATAACCAACAGCTAGGACTGCCGTCAACCCAACGACTCCCCAAAACAGAACACCAACCCATAATGACAACACAGACCGGCACTCTAAGGGTTCGGAAACCCCGATAGGTCGGTGCCTAGAACCCTAATTAAACAAGAACAGACTCCAGGCTCCACCTATCGAAGTTTCCGACCCCCTTACAGTTCGGGAACAAGACAACCTCAGTATGACATGCGGAAGACACCAACTAGGGCCCGAAAGTTCCAAAGGACTAACACCTACAACCCTATCAAACAAGAACAGGTTCCAGGCACGGTCCCCGTAGCTTTCGTCTCGAAACAGAAACAGAAAAGGCCCATAGCAAGAATAACAGCTCGACATGCAACTCACTAGCCGGGTATACTCCACAACCGGCGACAATGAAGGGTCCGAGAACCCTGAAAGACTAGAACCTACAACCCAAATCAAACAAGAACAGGCTCTAGGCATAGCCCCTCGTTGTTCTTGACCCAGAGAAAAGGCAGCCCTTAGAACCCAGACCACTCGAATCATCTCGAGTGGGTAAGTTTGTAGGAAAAGGTGACATTTATTACTGAAAGCCATTTTGATCTAAGAGAAATCCATTTTTAATGATTTTTAGTTCTTTTTAGGAAAACAATTTGAAAACAAGTTTTATATCCAAACCTCGAAGAGCTAATGCCTTCGTCCAATCAAACAAGAACAGACTCAGGCGACCCTACGATGCTTGGAAGAAAACATTGGTTGACTAAAATCATGTGTGTGTCCAAAAAGGTTCTGGGTTCAAGGTCCTGCTATCACTGGTAAACTGCTGCCACTAACACAGTGGTGACAAATGAAATAAATAACAAAACATCCCGGGATCACCGTTTACCCAAACGGCTCCCGCCACAGATAAAAGACCAGCTACATCTACCAGACTCCACTCTGCCCCCAAGCACGAGTGTAACATGCATCCCACACTAAGAGAAATCCCGGCCACTCAGCCCACTACCCGGGCGAGGATAACACTATGTCCAGGAATAGAATACGAAGTGTGGATGTCTAGAGCATAAATAAACCAAGCCCAAGTGAGGGTTTTCTACTAGTCTGGTTACACATGCAACATATGACGGGGGTGCTAGGTCAAGTCCCAAGATAACAATAATTTAACAGATTGTAGGAAGCAGAAGAATCACATGATCATCAAATAACACTAGGGATATCAACTCTCACATTCTGGCATGCTACATAGTACATACACAACTATGCATGATCCTACGTCAATAGAATTAGTGTACGGTCCATATATCTTGAAGACGAGGCAACCCACCTGATGAGCTAAACGGTCCAATGTCCAACAGCTGAAAATACCCAAGAACAATTATTTCCAATTCCCTCCAGTTCCAACGGGTTCAGAAATGCCCGCAAACTCTCCTGGGTACAACAAAAGGTCCACAGTTACACTTTATTCCAAAAATATCCAAGTACAAACTATCTGCGGTAACAGCCTCAAAAATGCGATATTTTCACCTGCAGAAAGGACTCTTAAAAATCCAATAAAAATACTGCTGCAATCCTCCCGTCGAGCCCTTCGAAACCTGTACCTGCACGTCCCAATCCGAGCCCCGTAGGCCGAGTTACAAATTCCACAACACGGAGAGCGCGAAACCCCACAACATAACAACTGTAATACCATGCACAGATAAGGGGGAAAACATATACCTTCGGGCAAGCCTCTAAAAAATCCCAGAAAAATACGGCGATGATCCTTGCGACGCGTAGATGCAAAAAGTGTACAGGCATGCCTCAATCCGATGCTCGAGCGCGAAGATATAGCTGAAACATCCTGCGTTGTCCTATAAATCCTCACAGAAAATGGGGACCCAGTAAGCTCGGAAAAACTCCAAGAAAACCCAAAATAAGGGGGATCTCAAAACACAAGAATCGAAGCCCTACCTGTCGCGGATCCAACGGCGCAAGAATCGCTCGAAAAGGTGGTCGGAGTAGGCCGGGGGAGCTCGCGCACTGAAACGCGACGGAAGGAAACACCGACGAAGGAACGTCGCGACGTGCCAAAGAAAAGGAAACCTCAAAAAGCGTGCCATGTAAAATCCCAGAAATCCCCAGGTGGATACAGCACAGAGCGGGGAGCAACTTTGCTGAAGGGTCCGAGGCGAGAGGAGGCTCGGAAACGTGGAAAAGAGGAAGAAGAAGGCGGCTCGGGTCTTTAAATTGGCCACACAAACAATTCCGGAAATGACCGGGGTGTCCCCTGTTTCGGGCGCCAACAGTGCCGCGGTCCACTGCCTCGCGGAGCGCCCGAAACTATCTGGGTCTGCCACGTCACCCGCCAAACAGCGGACAGCCAAAGCAACCACCCGCCTGGCGCCACGTGGCCCGCGCAGGAGCCGACGCGTGGCTCGCCCGAGCGTGGGAAACCGCGGTCAACGCGCGCGTGCGCCCCCTGCCAGGCACGTGCCCCGAGGCCGGCTGCACCTGCTCCGTGGACCAAGTCCATGCACAAACCAATCCTACGCGGCCACGTGTCCCAAGGCAAACCAACCGGAAGATGATGCGTGGCACGACGCTCCCGTGCACCGCGCGCCTGCCCGCGCGCCCACTCCGGCGCCTGCCCGCGCGCCCGCGCGCCTGCCCGCGCGCCCACTCCGGCGCCTGCCCGCGCCCACTCCGGCGCCTACCCGCGCCCGCGCCGCCACGCTCCGCCGCTGCCTGCCGGCCGCCGGAACAGTACAAGAACATCGAAATCCGTGCACGGGCATCCGGGCTCCGAAAAATACAAATAGGTAGTCCATTTTCATCGTTTTCGCACGTTGAATCCAAATCCGATGTCCGTTTTGCCAAATTCCATCTCCAAAATTTGCCGAAAATTCCCGGAGATGCAAACTTGATCCGTTTTTCGTGCCGGGTCCAAAACTGGGGTTCGATTTTGCGCGTAATCACCTCTAACATACACCATATGTCTCCAGAAGTCCCCAATCACACTGCAAACTCTCTGCGGAGATCCGGGTCATCACAGAGGTATCTCCAATAAAACATTAGTGTGCAGGCTTTCGATACATATCATATCCTCACTACATCAGTCTCTCAAAAGAGGAAAGTAAAATAACTAATCAACTGAAGATCTCCTCTGAAGGGGTACCGCTACTCTCCAACGACGGGTAGGGATCTAGCTCGCGACTCCCTCGCCTCGATCAACACCCGCAGAATCAGCAACACCCGCTAAGACTATGCAAAACAAAGGAGAGAAAAAGAGAAGGAGGGGGAAAACCTCCAATGGGTGTGAGAACTACACCAAAAAAGGAGTTCTTAGTGGGTACACCGCCAGGCCCGACGATCTGCCTACTAAGTCCACTAGAGGCATAAGATAACCAATGCAGTAAAAACTAAACAAGAAAGCTGGAGACACTCAACAGCTACCATGCCTCTATCTAAATGCTCAAAAGGGAAGAACCAAAGAATGGTATGCAACCACTAGTACATGAAGTGCACAATCGACCCAATTGAGCTGACTGCCACATCTGGTCCAGACAAACCTGCGCCCACCTACAACCACCTCCCACTACTGGGGAGGAATTACGTAGGGTGTCCAAACGGACTAACTCGCTATCGAATAGTGGCTCATGCAGGCTATAATCGAAATCCATGCTCTCTCTCAGAACGGATAGACTCATGGTCCACAACCTCGCACACAACGGTCAAAGTACACTCAACGACACGGGACCACCGTCAAACCAAACGGCTCCCAACAACACTAGCACTGGTCTAAACTCTGCTACCAGACTCCACTCAGCCCCCAGGAACGAGTGCAACAATAAAAGTATCTGCCTGAAACAAACCCAATCAGATGGACCAGTAAGAACTGGTACTACCTGCTGTGCCTTGCCGTATCGGGTATGCTGGCCGACGCATAACACTGATGAAAAGAAGGAGTCTCAAGGACTCAAAGCATGTTTGTCGCACACTCCGGAGTGGCACTCGAGGGGGGCGACCCACACGAGTAAAATATCTCAATAACAAGTATCATAAGTATCATAAGTATCATAAATCAGCAGGACTGGATCATGACTCTGATCAAAGTGGGAAAGCTCAACCACTAAAGAAAACCCCCGGTCCCCAATCAGATGCAAAAGTACTCAATAAGTGGGAAACTCCGTCCACAAGAGAAATCTGATACCCAATCTGATGCATAAGTAAATATCCGGTCAACCGCCCAATATCCGCAGTTGCCGTAATGCCCCACAAACCATAATCTAAAACCGACCTCCGGTCAACCACCCAAAGTCCGCGGTCACCGCAAAACCCTGCCAACCACAATCCAGCACAACCCGTCCCTGACACCAATGTCCCCGCTACACTACCACAAACCCCTGCTCGCACCCGAGCAACACAGACCGCCTGACTAACAAAGAAGGAGAAAGGAATAACATGGTTTCTCCTAAGTCAAGTTCTAATAAGTAGTGTAGCAGTAAAAGATGGCCTAACTATATGTCCATACAAGCATGCATTTGTCCTCAAGAAAGATAGAAGAAAGTAAACCACATGCCAAAATCACTAATGAACTACACCTGTCCATAATCCTTGATCCATAATGACTCCTCGAAGTAATACCCGGACATAGCTACATAATCCTGCCCCATCACATGAACCAATCCCATAAACGGCTATGTGCTAACATGGCATGCTACATAATCACATATAGGGTAACATTATCTTAGGTAAGCTTCCACTAATCACCAACATGACTATCCAAATCTCACAAGTCCTCATAATATAACATGGATATTAATCTTGCAATTCTTTTATACAATTATCATTACCAAGCTTACCTACCTCTCAATCACATACCATGTACCCTAGACATGCATGCATCCTAACATAAAGAATTAGAGAACCGTCCACCGGTTCTGGAGATGAAGCAACCCACCTGAAACGCTTTCCGTAGGCAAAGCTGAAGTCGGTGAAGAGCGTGGCCACTTGCTAACAAAATCCACTGAACCCGCATCCTCGGTACATGGTCGCACAAGCTTCAGCTCCAATCAACATCACCCCAACAACGCAACACAAACAATAATCAACACCACAAATTCTCCAAACAGCACATGCTGTCATAACAAACCATCAGAGGGAAAAGGGAACTTTCACCTGTGTACAATGCTTCAAAAATTCCAGAAAATTCACGGTTACGATCCTTGCGACGAGTAGCCCCAAAATGAGTACTTATACGCCCCATTCCGACACCTGTAGGCCAAGATACAAATTAAACGAGGTGGTGCGTCGGCAATCCACAATACTGCGAAAACTGCGGGATACAACCCCAAAGAAGCTTAAATCTCACATTCGAAGATTCCTCAGAAAAATTCAATAAAAATATGAGTGCGTTCCTCTCGAAGAGTAGATGATAATCGAGTCCTTAAACACCTCATTCCGATGCTCGTAGGTCAAGATAGAAAATCGACAAGCCTCCGCTGTCCAAAATCTCACAACAGAAAAGAGGTCACCAAAACACCTCGGGAACTGTGCCAAAAGCTCGAAATGCGGAGAAGTGATCAACACGGAAAACGAAGCCTTACCTCTCGTAAATGCGCTGCCATAAAAATCGGTGCAAAATTCCATCGGGGTGATCCGGTGCATCTCACTGACTGAAGAGCGACGGTAAAGGCCAAAAATCCAAGGTGCGTCGATGTGCGCCGCGTCGCAGTAAACGGTGATGGCACGCTCTCCAAAAATATCAAAAATCCATCGAAGGGTGGAGGAGATGAAGTAGAAGGCTTTGCTCAAAGGAAATCTCCCAGAAATGCCAAAAAAACCCGCACATAAGGCCCATGCTGCCTATCTAAAGACTAAAATTCGGATGAAAAAGGCACATTGTGTTACGGCTTTTTGGTATTGGCACATTTCGTGAGTCATGTCAGTGTGTTGAGTCGGAGTCTTAAAGGGATCAAATTGTCAAATCAGCCTTCGAAGACTCTTTGAAGATTCAACATAAGCTCAAGATAACACTCAGGTATGGTTAATTAAACCATGGTGATTTAAGTTCATTTATAATCATTGGAATCAGGAAGTTATTGAAACTTGGTTTAGACTTGGGTTTAGGAACTTGGTTTTAACTAACAACTTGTTTTAAGTTTGGATTCCGGTACTTGGTTTGTTTTGGATAAAGTTTATCTTGGAAAAATTAGTTTTTACATTGCGTACCGGAACCACACTTGAAGTTCCTCTAACCCGACACAGAATTTTCTGTAAATTGCATTGCGTACCGGAACACGGACTCGCGTACCGGAACACAATAGAAAAATCTGTGTTTTGCACCATTGCGTACCGGAACACGATATTTGGTACCGGTACACAATGCCCTATCGGGATAAATTTACTAAACCGACTTTTATCTTTTTCCAAGGGTTATAAATAGATACTTAGGGTTTCCCAACGAGGGGGACTAATACCGATCAATTCAGAAACACTCGAGAGAAACCCTAGAGGCTGGTTTTTACCGTTCTTCTCTTTCGCCTCTTTTAGGTCAATTCGAAGGTTCTTTCAAGAACATATCTTTTGTCGAATTGATCTAATCTTTGCTTAGAAATTTCTTCTACGGTTCCTCAATGAGAATCTAAGCAAAGGATCACCATCGAAGTCAATATTCTTATCGACTGAGTTTGCGTCGTGGATTCGACGTGGCATCGTGGATTCGGTGTGCTAAAGGCGTTTCGTGGATTCGAAACGTGTGCTCGTGGATTCGAGTGGCGTTCGTGGATTCGAACGTGTGCAGTGGGCGTGCAAAATCGGTGGAGCGCGAGGTCCAAGAAATTGAAGGAGGGGTTAAATCCGTGGAGACGGTAATCACCTTGTTATTCTTCTTTTCTTAGGGATTGTTATTGCGTGGATATCCAACCGGTCAGCGCAAGGTCCGAAGAAGCTGAAGGAGGGGTTTGAGTCCGTGGAGTCGGTAATCACCTTGTTATTCTTCTATTCTTATTGGATTGTTATTGCGTGTTGGTCCCATGGTTTTTCTCCTGGATTGGAGTTTCCACATAAATCTCGGTGTGCTGTTTTTATTTTCCGCATTGGTTTTTATTTTGCACTGAGATTGAGTTTTTAAGTATTACACCTATTCACCCCCCACTCTAGTTGTTTGATAGTACCTATTTAGATCCTTTTGGGATCCTAAAAACCTACAATTGGTATCAGAGAGGGTTTTAGGTTTATCTATCATGTCGGGTGAAAGTGGTAATATTTTTAGACCTCCTCTTTTTGATGGGACTAATTATGCTTATTGGAAAGTGCGGATGAGGGCTTTTCTCATCGCAATTGATGAGCGGGTATGGCAATCCGTGGAATACGGTTGGGTGCATCCTGTTGAGGAAGTAGGAAATTCTACTACCCCAAAACCTCGCTCTAGATGGTCCAAAGAGGAATTTGAAAGATCTTCTTACAATGGGAAAGGTATGAACGCTTTATTTAATTCTCTTTCCTCGACTGAGTTCACAAGAATTTCCGCGTGTGAAACCGCGAAGGAAATTTGGGATATTCTCAAAATTACACATGAGGGTACTAATCTTGTAAAAATTCAAAAGCTCCAGATGCTTACAAGTCAATTTGACTCTATTCATATGGAAGAGCATGAATTGTTTACAGATTATTACACTAGACTTCAAGATGTAATAAATACATGTGCTAATTTAGGAGAAAAGATCCCGGAGTCGAAAATTGTAAGAAAGATACTTCGGACTCTTCCGGAACGGTTTAGGGCAAAGGTTACCGCCATTGAAATCGTTAGTCATCCGGATGAGATGAGTGTAGAGGAATTAGTAGGTGCTTTGCAAACTTATGAAATGACTTTTCCTACTAATCAAGTTTCTTCTAAGTCTTCTTCTAAGCTTACAGGTATTGCATTCAAATCAACAAAGGAAGAAGATAGCGAATCAAGTTCCGACGATGAAATCTCTTTTGCCGATTTTGAAGAACAATTGGCGCGGATCGTAAAGAAATTTCGTCGGAAATTTTGGAAGAATCGAACCGATGGATCTTCATCCACGAAACCTTCTAAAGGATCATCGGGTTCTAAATCCTCTAACCTCAAAAGCTTTGCAAAACCTTCTAAAGAAAAAGAAAAAGATGATTTCGAAGGGGAAAGCCAATGCTATCGATGCAAAGGCTACGGCCATTTTTCAACGGATTGTCCTTCTCCGAAATCATATAAAAAGAAGGCTTTGCAAGCGAAAACTTGGGACGATTCTACTTCTAATGAATCGACCTCAAGTAAAGAGGAAAAATCGTTGCTTCTCATGCCTCTCATTTTTCCTCTTCTAATAATTGTTTATCATCATTAGTCACTGACTCTACTCCTTTGATTTTGTATGAAACATCAACACCGGCGGAGAGTCATCAAGTGAGGGGGAGTCGGACGAGGAAGAACTCGTTGAGGCATATCAACAACTTCTTGCGGAATCTAAGAAGATGGCCAAACATATCAAGAAGTTGAGAAAGCAACGACTTGAAGATCAAGACAAGAATCATGCTTTAAAGATAAAACTTCATGATCTCGAGGAGGAACGAGAACGTTTATTGGTAAACAATAAAATCCTCCAAGAAGAGCGAAACCAATCGGAGACAAACGCTAAATCATATATGGACAAGATTGGTTTTCTAGAAAAACAGTTTGAGGATATTCATGTCACCAATCAAGCTTTGACCAAGCAAGTTCATCAACTTAAATCCGACATACAAAGGTTTTCAACCGGTTCCAAGAAATTTGATTGTATGTCCGGATTAGGTCAACAAGCAAGGTTGGTTTGGGATTTAAGAAGGATCAAACTGTGCATGCTTCAAGTTCCACATTCAAATTGAGAGGAAGAACGTGTCACCTTTGTGGACTTGAAGGACATTTGGTGAAGAATTGCCCGAAAAAGAGAAAGAAAAATCCTTCGACAACTTCATCTACGGGGCGGACTCAACGGACTCAAAAGATACATCAAGTCAAAGGAGTTCACTCAACCCACCAAAGGTCCGAGCCACCACATCAATCATACAAGTGGATCATTGCGAGGCAAAGACCTAAGGTGGATCAACAGTCAAAGCGGACAACCCCCGGCCACAACGAATCAAGACAACCCAAAATCCAGCGATTTTGAATTCGGAAAGGTGATATCTTTCCTTGTCTTAAGTTCTAATTAGCTTATGACTGTATGTAATGCTTTGATTGGTTTTCCCTTTATATTTTTTCTTAATCTTTGCATTACATGTGTTTTCAATGCTCTTGGTTTTATGTTTTGATCTTTAACAAAAGGTTTTTAATGAACAAGTGCATTGAATAAAAAAGGGGCTTCACAGTTATTCACTCCAAATTAATTTTATATGGATTATCAACTTTACTCCATAATCATAATCTTGAAGATACTTCATTATAGGAGTTTTTGATATTATAAGCATCAAATTTTAGAAATCATGTGTGATCTTTAGATGCTTAATCTATCTCGGTTGTGTGAATTCATTGTGATAAATGTGAGACAACCGATAGACTAAAATTTGGGATTTAATTCTTTCACGTAAGAGATTGCCTTCTTACAAGGGTAAATAATTGAATTATGAAAGATGTGGAAAGAGTTACATCCGAAAGGAGTGTGAAAACTACCACCACATGCTGGAAAGAGCTGCCACCCCGGTCGTCCGGTTTGTGTGTGAAACTACCACATGTTATGGATGCTTGATAGTATTTTATGAGAAAATCTTTAGTTGAAGCATTTGGAGATTTATATGCAAAGCTCTTATTTTTTTTTTTTTTTGAACAATCTCCTGGTTGGTATAAGGTGGGATAGTTGAAAGATGCTCAAAGAGCCACCCTTAGGTATTTTAGTGCTTATCTCAATTTGAAAGGGTAGAATTCAAGATTTATGTCGTTTGGAAATCTCCGTAAGTCATCTTTGTAAATCCGTTACATCTTGATAGACTTTGGATCTCAAGATTATTTTTGATGACTTGTGTTTGATGAATATAACATGAAAAACGGTTTATAATGTTTTACCTTTATTTTTCATGAGTTTGGAGTAAATCTTTTTAATTTTTATAATTAATTGGATTGAATGACATCTATGTGAATTCATTATTTTTCAAAGCACTTAAATGGATTTCTTGATTGTATACAAATCGGTATTTGAAAAGATTTCAAAATTTGGATTTGTTTCAAGAAATTTTTGCTTTTTGGCCCTGTTGTTCCGGTACCTGCTTTTTAGTACCTGAAAATCCAATCCGAATTAGAAAATCCAATCCGGATCCCGAATGTGAAGTTTTCTGGTTTTTCACTTGCGTACCGGTACTACATTTTTAGTACCGGAACTACATTGCGGATCCGGATCCCCCTGCCTGTCAATCCGGATCCCGAACGATGGTTTTTCGGCTTTTACACTGCGTACCGGTACGCGACTTCTGGTACCGGTACGCGATCTGGGATTCCTTATATTCCGAGACTACAATGTTTTTATTTCATCTCTCCCACTTCAAAACCCTCCCTCTCTCTCTCTAAAACATCTCTAAGGGATTTTTCATCAAGATCAAGTGATTTGTTGCTTTGATTTGTAAGTTTCTTTATTAATCTTGCTTACTTTTGTTTCAAAACCCTAGTTTTTAGGTTTTGATGTTTTATTTTGGGATTTTTTAGTTGATCCTTACTCCAAATGAAACCTCTTGCTTAAATCACTCTTAATTCATGTTTAGAACATATTTGGTTGCTTTCTATCTAATTAGATTCATGTTTCCATGCTTATTTGATTGAATCTAACATTTTCATGTGTTCTTGACATAGAAAAAATTGAGAATTAGGGCTTTTAATGCAAATGAATTTTAAATGATGAATCATCAATTGTGACATGTTTAGAATGTTTCTTAGACATGTTTAAGCCTTCCTATACGATCAAATCATAGTGCATTGTGTTCTTTGTAGGAAATGGCATTTTCATGGCTTCTTGCACTAGTGGTTTTGATGGCCACTAGAAGTGGACGTGGTCGCGGTTCTGGAAAGAAAAAGGCTACCAAGCGATCACGCAACGAGGATTCAACTAGCTCAGATTCTGAACATTCCTCAGAATATGAAGAGGAATCAGTTCAAGGAAAGGGGAAAGCACCTTTGGCTTCAAGGAAAAAGAAGGGTGCGGATTCTCCTCCGCGTAGAAGTACCGGTGGACCGGTAATACGCGAGCGCTCTCAACGGAGATCAAATGTTGATGAAAGTGAACCGCATGTGAGTGCAAAACGCCGTGCCAGATTTGCAAACCACACATGCATTGGAGAGCGACACGTGAACTTTAACGAGCTATGTCGTGAGGTGCCAGACTTTGCAAGGCTTTTGGAACGAAGTCATATTCGGCCACTTGGCAGAGTTCAACCTAAGATGGGTTTTTGTGTGGAGATCATCAGGGAATTCTACATGCAAGGTAACATACTTCAAAAAGACCATGACACCGGAGCTTTCGTCTTTGAAACAACAGTTAGAGGCGTCAAGTTTGACATTACTCTAGCAGTAATTGGTGCAAACCTTGGATTAGCTGTTGACACTACTGGTCTTTATTACACTGATGGTAATTTCCTACATGATACCCATTGGGATATGGTTGTGGACTCTATTTGCAAGACAGGGACGCACACGAACAGATCATATGTGGAATCAAAGGACCTAAAACCAGAGTATCATATTTTGTCCTTAATTGTATGCTACAACCTATTGCCCACACTGGGGACCAAAAGGATTCGATGGGATCGATTGTTACTTCTCTTTTTCCTCGGTCACCCGGAAAGTGCAAATGGAATTAACACCAACATTCCATTTCTCATTTGGCAGCAAATGGTACATGTCATTGAAGGATCTAGGCAACGTGACCTTCTACCGTATCCAATCTTGATTACTAGTATACTGGAAGATCACGGAGTGGACATTTCTTGTGCCAAATATGATTATGGCTTGGGGGCAATTGATGGAATCACTTTAGCCAAGTCGATTAGTGTTGGGTCGTATATAATACGGATCTAAATAGGGGAAGAAACACCTAGAGGGGGGTGAATAGGTGTAAACGTATAAACACTCAAAAATCGTTGCGATAAAAAACCCAATGCGGAAATGAAAATAACTCGCAAGATTTTTACGTGGAAAACTCCATCACCGGAGTAAAAAACCACGGGACCGATAACACGGCAGAAATCCACTAGAATTAAAACACGTACAAGGTGATTTACCGTACACACTTACGACTCAACCTTTTCCATACGCTCCTAGAGGATCTTCTCCGCTCGCTCCAGACGCTTCTCGAATCCACGATCTGCGCCCAACGCCGAATCCACGGCGTCCAACGTCGAATCCACGACGTCCGACCGAATCCACGGTCTTCACCCAATAGCACCCTTCGAATCCACGAACGTGCCTCGCTCCGAATCCACGAGAGCGAATGAACCTTGAATCCACAAGGACACGCGAATCCACGCGCCGATTTTGGGGTAATCGTTGTTTTTTGGGTGGTGATGATCCGCCGAATACTTAGATCAAAGATAGATCGGAAATACCATCTAAGTATTCATTAGTTTGATTCAACTCAAGATGTGAGTATGAAAACCTAGAATCAAACTAATCACTATAGATGAAGAAACATAGAGTATTCTCTAATGATTTCCTTTCTTCTCTATATGTGGATCTATAGCCGTATAAGATGATATATGAAAATGACGGCTATGTGGATTGACCCTAGAAAGAAAGACATAGGGTCTATTTATAGGTTAGAAACCCTAGGAAGGAGATAAGAATCAAAAACCTGCCATTTCTGGAATTTTACGGACGGCGATCCGGATCGTGATAACTGAGATCCGGATCGTCATAACGAAACAGCCAATTCCAGAAAAAACGAAGGTTCGGGATCCGGATCATGTAACTACGATCCGGATCGTTCATACAGTTCACCAAACATCAACGTTCGGGATCCGGATTGCGAAGCAAGATCCGGATCGTTCAAGGTAGATGGTAAACTCAACGTTCGGGATCCGGATCAAGAGACTACGATCCGGATTGCGACGATGTATGAACGAACCACCTTCGGGATCCGGATCGAACAGCCTGATCCGGATCCTAAACATGTCCCAAGTCCAGTTTTTGATTTTTATGCAATGAAAGATTCTTCCAAGTGTTTCTACACTACAAGAAGTATTCGGATCACACAAATTCTTTAGTTAAACATACCTGATCCTTTTGAATTCTTCTTTCTTGAGATTGAGTTAAATGATTCAACTTTCTTCACCTTCAATCTTCAGGACTTGAAACTTTCACGAAACTACGCCAACTCAAATTCCGTAACAATCTCCCCCTTTGGCGGTTTCGTGACAAAACACAGATCCACTAAAGAAAATTCAAAAAGATATTTTTGTTGCTATCACCATACAACAAAAATTTACAATGGAGATCCAAAATACAATACATGAGTTAAACTCCTAAAACAGACTCTAGACTTAGACATCTGTACTCTCTGCAAAAAGAAATCATTCTTGACAAAAGAAATCGTTAGATACCTCAAGAATTTTGTATTATTCAAAAACCACAAACAGAGATGAAGTTTAAACTCATTTATACTTACCATGACATTTATATTCAGATATGTAAACTGATCATAGTTAAAAAAACACCAACATATCTTCTTTGCACGTAAAAACCAAATGTCATGAACATGTTTGTGACAAACTAATATATATATAGATATGTAATTGATCAGAGTTAAGAACCAACATATCTTCTATGCAATCAAAAACCAAGTGTCACAAACTTGTTAGTGAACATCAACTTGTTAGTTATATTACATGCCCAAATAGTTAGCAAATAGTTAGTCGAGACATGCAACAAATCACAAGATAAAAAACCAAAAGTTGAAGTTGAGATCATACTTACCTTGATGTATACAAAATCTTCATCATCAAGATTTTCACAATCATTGTTCATTGTTCAAATCATTGTCCTAAACTCTCTCATTGTTCTAAACTCTCTCCCCCTTTTTGTCACAAATAAAGCCAAAAATTACAGAAGTGGAGAGAATGGTTAACAGTTTAAGTTCGAGAACTAAAAACTCAAATTAAAACTTAAAAACCTGCACAACAGTAGGATTTAAACATGTGCATAATAAACAGAAATTAGAAGGATACGGATCATTCAGACTCGTCTGAACTGATACAGCCGAGGATTTGGAAAATCTTCTTTATTCGCTTGTTCATTGCTGATTGATTTTTATTTACTTTCTTTATTTCTTCCTTTACCTCAATCAGTTCATTTGATATACGTTCTTGCTCGTTGGAGAGCCTTTGCTGTTCTTTATAGATTGAGGTAACAGAAGCATCATCATCAGAAGTTGATTGTGGTGCTTCTTGTGCCGGAGGTGCTGGTTGAGTTGGAGGAGCTGCTGCCGGTGCAGAGGTTGTTGCTTGTTGTCGTTGTTCTCGTTGCCGGTGAAGAGGTATGAAAGGTTCATCTGGCTTCGTCGAAAGAGACTTTACAATTGTCGTGTCATTGATCGTTCCTAGACTGTGCAGATAGGAACTCGCATTTGTGTCAGCTTTAAATTTGCGAAGAATGCGCATGATGATCATTGGAAAAGGTAGTCTCTCTGACGGATGAGCTTGCTCCACATATCGTGCCATCCTTGACCAGATGATGTAGGGAATGTTTAAGTTAGCTCCCATTGCTGCTGCGGGGTTTCCAAGTAGATAAAGGAATATCATTCTTTCCCACCGAAGAACCTTTGTGTTCATGTTTGGAATAATATTGTAACAAACAATAAGATTTAAGATGCGGTACTCAGGTCGTAGTTCTTTCGAGAAAACGGAGTTTCCTGTCGACCGAGTATCTGGAACACAGATTCCATCAACTACCACTCTCCAGGAGAAGGTGTTGAAGTTTTGATTCTTCAGGTAATGAGTGCCATCGGCTCGGGCGTCCATCCCTAGTACTTCACCAATTAGCTGAGGCGTTACTTTGATTCTGACATTCTTGACTAATGTTTGAAAATCCCGACGCCCGCTTTCCTGATCAACTAGATAGCAGGCATTCTGATAGAACATCCTCACTGAGTGAAGACAATACCCAGTGGTCTCCGGGAAATCGCAAATGGGAGCAAGACCTCTCTGGTCAAACAAAGTCCCGAACGTCTGAGAACGTTGCGTTAAGGCTTTTACATCAACATGCCTTTCTCCAATGCATTCTCTGTTTTCAAAATCCTTTATTCTAGCCGAGCTGACAAAGTCTTGTGCAGGTGCTTGGTCAGCAGCTGGTTGCTCAATGGTGATTCCTCGAGCACTTCCTCTCTTGCGAGCAACACTTTTTCTTCTTGTCTTCCCAGAAGTTTCTTCCATTGGAGCTTTCCCTTTTTCAGCAGCAGTAGGCGGAGCCTTCGATGTTTCTGCAGGTGCTTTTCCCTTTGAAGCAGTCGGAACAGTCGTTGCTTCAACTTGCAGTTCATCCCAATCAATTGATTCCGTTTCAGATTCTGTATCGGAATCATCTTTAGCCTTCTTCACTTTCTTAGCCTTCTTAGCCCTCTTGGGCTTGACGGTGTCTCTCGTATGAACCATAGCCGCAAGTAGAAAAACAATCCAAGTGATCACCATTGCTAATGGTTTCTTGAGAAAAGGAATCCTGAGTAGACCAACTCAAGAACACAAAAATTCTTAGTTTTCAAAAATTGAAAAAATTGTACCCAAACAATCATAATCATGTAGAGAGACTAAGAATCAAATTAGTTTTGCAAAAGGACTTTTAAAAATAGATCAATTGCATGAATTTCGAAAATCCTTATTATATGCCCTAAAACCGAAATTTTAGAAATCGAAGCCTAAAAATCCGTTAATCAGGAGAAAACCTAGCATATAATCAAAACTAAACAACCCAGAGTTCTTATTTCAAAAGAAATTTGATCAAAAACCATCCACAAACAAAATCGATCCAAGAATTTCGTACGTTTGAGGAGGAAAAGAGAAAAACGGTGAAAAACTGAGATTTTGATCAATAAAACTTACTTGGAACTGAAGAACTTGAGTTAGAAAGCTTCCAAGGAGGATGAAATCTAGAGAGAAGCGCTCTGGAAACTTTTGAACAAAAGATTGGAGTAAAAGAAATCAAAACCCTTTTGTTCTTTATAAAAACCTAGCCGCGATCCGGATCCTCCCGAGCTTGCGATCCGGATCGGCTACCCGCAGTGAAAAACTGCGTTCGGGATCCGGATCGGCAGGTCCAATCCGGATCGTCAGCCCGCAGGAGAAAACCTGCGTTCGGGATCCGGATCACCTTGCCCGATCCGGATCGGCCCCAACTTTTTCTTTAGAAAAATTTCAGAGAAATTCAAGAAAAACCAGAAAAAGATTGTAAGCACAAAGGTGTATCAACTTTAAACAAAAAGCATCGTTTCACACAACAAGAATTAGATTATGCCAAATCTATCAGTAATATCCAAAAATGAAACGAAAATTTACAAGAATTAAATCCCTTAAAGTTGAACACCTTCAATTACATCTAACTTGATCTTATGAGTAATGCCTTTATCAAATAATCAATTCGGTAAAGAAAATGAAATACAAAGATCAATAGATGTTTGAAATCCCAAATATGGTAGATAATATTTCTAGACAATCTGTTGAAGAGAGTGGCTCTTTGAGCATCTTTCTTTAAAATCCCACCTTATACCAACCTTGAAATTTGACAGAGTCAAGTATTTCAACATGCATTTTACTTAATCAAAAATTTGAACAACCATGCTTGGTATACATGTGGTAGCTGCACACAATACTCGGACGACCGAGGTGGTAGCTCTTTCCTCCATGTGGTGGTAGTTTTCACACTCCTCATTGGGATGTAACTCTTTCCACATCTTTTGAGCATTTTACATTATCTTTGACTCCCCCTCAATTGGCTATCAATTATTTAAGATATAAAGTATTCAACCAAAATTGATCTCGATTTCATACTCGACTAAACAGTCAAAAAGATAATGACTATACCAAGAGATCATTGAGAGAGAAATTGACTTTGATCACTTTAGAAGATGATTTAATTAACATAAACGATCATTGCAACAAAGAAATATTATGATGGCAAAAGCATAATAAATTTCTAAATGTGTGAACAGATGCAATTAAAGTCAATTAAGATCTATGCTCAATTACTATCCTATGTATAAACATAGATATTGAATAGAACAAAACAAATACAAAACCTATTTTAAGCAAAGGTTTCAAAAAGAAGTTTATTTCAAAGAAAGCATACCAATTGCTTTTCGCAAATGAATAAAACGTTTTTGATCCAAAGGTTTTGTTAAAAAGTCAGCTAATTGATCTTCAGTTGAAACATATGAAAGTAGAAGAGTATTTGATTCAACTAGCTCTCTAAGAAAATGATATCTAAGTTCAATATGTTTTGTTCTAGAGTGCAACACGGGGTTTTTAGAAATGTTAATTGCACTTGTGTTGTCACAAAGAATTGTTACCGAAGATGCTGAAATGCGGAAGTCACTCAATACGCTTTTCATCCAAATGAGTTGAGTTGAGCAACTTCCAGCTGAAATGTATTCCGCTTCGGCAGTCGAGAGTGCTATGCAATTCTGCTTTTTACTGTGCCATGCAACAAGGCAATGGCCAAGATAGAAGCATGCACCACTCGTGCTTTTCCGATCATCCACTGATCCTGCCCAATCGGCATCTGAGTATCCAACAATGTCCAGACTTGTTCCCATAGGATACCAAATTCCGAAATTAATTGATCCTTTGATGTACCGGATGATCCGTTTCACCGCTTTCAGGTGAACCTCCTTTGGTGCTGATTGATATCTCGCGCAAATCCCAACACTAAAGGATATATCCGGGCGACTAGCCGTGAGGTAAAGTAGACTTCCAATCATACTTCTATACAGTTTCTCGTCTACATTCTCACTATGTGATTCACTTCCAAGTCCCTTGTGGCTAGTTCCCATTGGAGTTGGAAAATCTTTACAATTTTCTAGATCAAACTTTTTGACCAACTCCAGTGCATACTTGGATTGACTCAAGTGAATACCTTCATCATTTTGTTTAATTTGCAATCCAAGAAAATAAGACAGTTCGCCCATCATGGACATCTCAAATTCGCTTTCTATGGTCTCCGCGAATTTAGAAGCATCATTATCTTTTGTTGCACCAAATACAATGTCATCGACATAGATTTGTGCTACAATGAAATTATTTTGATAATGCTTCACAAAGAGAGTCCTGTCAGCTCCCCCCTCGAGTATAGCCCTTCTCCAAAAGGTGCTTTGTTAACCTTTCGTACCATGCTCGCGGTGCTTGTTTCAGACCGTAAAGAGCCTTTTTCAAACGAAAAACATGGTTAGGTTGTTTATGATCTACAAAACCTTTCGGTTGAGCTACATAAACTTCCTAATTTAAAAACCCATTTAGAAATGCGCTCTTGACGTCCATTTGAAATAATTTGATTTTAAAATGACAAGCAATAGCAAACAATATACGAATGGACTCGAGTCTAGCTACAGGGGCGAAAGTTTCGTCAAAGTCTATACCTTCTACTTGAGAGTAGCCTTGAGCAACTAGTCGTGCCTTGTTCCTGATGATAGTACCATCTTCATCTTTCTTGTTCTTGAAGATCCATTTGGTACCTATCACATTATATTGCTTTGAAGGCTTCGTTAATTCCCAGACTTTGTTTCGCTCAAATTGATGGAGCTCTTCCTGCATTGCTTTAATCCAGTAGTCATCCTGAAGAGCTTCATCTATTGTCTTTGGTTCGATTAAAGATACGTAGCAAGCAAATCCGCAAACCAACTGCCTTCGAGTTCTAACTCTTTCTTGTGGATCTCCAATGATGTTCGATTCCGGATGATCCTTGGAGATTCGTAGCGTTTGTTGAAACGGAGTACTCGGAGGTACACGAGATGATTCTTGCACATCAGATAAACTAGAAGAACCATTAGATGCATCATTAATATTGGAAGTATTATTATGAGAAGATGCACTAGCAGGAGAATCATCATCTAGAGAGATATCGAGGGTAGATTTTTCAGATTCAAAATGAGAAGCTTCATCTACTTTAACATTTATAGATTCTACGATCGTCTTAGATTCAATGTTAAATACTCGATATGCTCTGCTATTCGTAGAATAACCCAAAAAGATCCCTTCATCACTTCGAGAGTCGAACTTTCCAAGATTTTCACGGTCACGTAAGATGTAACATCGACTCCCGAAGATACGAAAGTACTTGATATCCGGTTTTCTACTAAACCACAGCTCATATGGTGTATTCAAGGTTCCTGGGCGCAAATACACTCTGTTAATGACATAGACAGCGGTGTTCACAGCTTCAGCCCAAAAATGTAGCGGTAATTTCCGGCTATGAAGCATCACACGCGCCATCTCTTGAACAACCCTGTTTTTGCGCTCAACAACACCATTCTGCTGAGGTGTATAGGGTGCCGAGAATTCATGTTTAATGCCATTTGAAGTACAAAAGTCAATGAATTTTGAATTTATGAATTCTCCACCCCTATCACTTCTAACACGAATGATCTTTTCATTCTTTTCAATCATAATACGATGGCAAATCTCATGAAAAGAGTCAAACGTATCAGCTTTCTCTCTCAGAAATGCTACCCAAGAAAACCGAGAGAAAACATCAACCAATAAGAAAAAAATATACAATTTACCTTGCAAGGATGGTTGACGAGTTGGCCAAAAGAAAAAGAAGAAAAGAAAATAGTCTACACAAACTATACAAGATTTAATCGTAGAACGATTAAGGACAAGGAGGGGTTTCACCTTTGCATACCCAAACCTTTTGAGTTTTGGAGTATGTTGGTAAAGGTTGAGAGATTCTCCTTGAAGACGACGTCTTGTATGATTGATCTTTTTCTTTTGTCATCGTCTTGTTTGAGGTGCTACCAATGTTCTTTCCTTTTGAAAAATCCTTCCTTGAATTCCGGGAAGTGAGCTTATTGGTAGCAATTGCAAGATGTGGTTGATTTGTTCTTTGAGCTCCAATCTCGCAATTTCTTTCGATGTGCCCTGCAAAATTACAACGAAAACATACCTTTGAGCTTGACGATTCCGAAGAGGATGAGGTAGGTTTGTTGTCGTTGTTTGTCTTGAATTCCGATGTCGGAGGAGGAGATACCGACTGAGGCACAAAGACTGACCCACTCGAACTTGGACTGTTTCCAGTTTGAGTGTACCCGAGGCCGAACCGATTTGTTTGACCAAGACCAAGGAGTTTATCCAACTTACTCCTTCCTAAAGAGAATTGCTGTAAGTCATCCTTGAGTTGGAGGAATGGTCTCTGTCATTTCCCGTCTTTCCTGTCGGCCCTCGCCATAGAGCTTCAAGAAGTAGTTTGCTTTGTTCACCATATCTATATAGTTCTTCTCGAGCTGCTCATTGGACTCTTGAAGGGAAACATTTGCTTTTATCAAACTATCCCTTTCCACTTCAAGATCGGTCGAGAGAGAAGTTACCCTTTTACTTCTTCTTCGAGATCCTGCAATCTCCCTCTCAACCCCTTGTTTTGCTTAGCCGGTTTCTTTAAATCCTGTAAAGATCTGTGATAGGCTAGAGCAAACTCTTCACCTTCCGAATCATCCGATTCATTGTCCATTGCATTCTTTTCAACAGTGGAGTTGGACAATGATTCAGACGTACTTGCCATAAAGCACATGAATGGTGAAGATGTGGACGCGTGGAATGCCGTGGAGCTCTTTTCTTCATCACTTGAAGACAACTCATTTGACGTTGAGTTGTCATCCCAAGTGACGACTTGCATCGCCTTCTTCTTTGCCGGATACTTGTTAGGACACTCCGTTGCAATGTGGCCGTAGCCTCGACATTTGAAGCATTGCAGTTGTCCTTCTGAACTTTTCTTATCCTTTGAGAAGTTCTCCTGCTTTCTTGACTTGTGACTTGGAGTACCCTTGCCTTTGTTCCACTTTCTGAAGGATGGAGATTTGCTTGAATTACCCCTTCGAAAGTTGCGGCGAAAATTCCTTGTCAAGAGAGCGAGCTGCTTCTCAAATTCCTCCATAGAAAGGTTCTCGTCATCGTCCGAGGAGGATGTATCCGCGTCTTCTTCCTTAGTTGTTTTCACGCATAACCTGAAGACTTAGAAGTGGATGCTTTTCCAGAAGAATTGTTAGTATTAAAAGTCATTTCATAAGTTTGTAATGAACCAACTAATTCTTCTACACGTATTTCGTCCGGGTGTTTAATAGTTTCAATGGCAGTAACCTTTGGGCGAAATCGTTCAGGAAGAGTTCTTAAGATTTTTCTTACAATCTTAAATTCTGGAATCTTCTCTCCCAGATTAGCACATGAGTTTACGATGTCTGCAATCGTGTATAGTAGTCCGTGAAAGATTCATTTTCTGCCATCAAAATAGAGTCAAACTTGCTCGTAAGCATCTGCAGTTTCTGAATCTTCACGAGGTTAGTTCCCTCATGTGTAACCTGGAGAACATCCCAGATTTCTTTCGCAGTCTCACATGCCGAGACGCGAGAGAATTCAGTTTGAGATAAGGCATTAAAAATAGCATTAATTCCCTTGCCATTGTAAGAAGATAACTCAAACTCTTCCTTGGTCCATTTCGACCTAGGTTTTAAGGTGTGAACATCAGAGATAAGTTCAGTTGGATTAGTCCATCCTGATTCAATTGAATGCCACACCCTTTCGTCGATGGAAGATAAAAAGGCTTTCATCCGTACTTTCCAGTACGCATAATTTGTTCCATCAAAGAAAGGGGGTCGATTGATGTTTCCACCTTCAACCATTGTTCACAACCCTATTCCCGCTCTGATACCACTTGTTGGGTCGTATATAATACGGATCTAAATAGGGGAAGAAACACCTAGAGGGGGGTGAATAGGTGTAAACGTATAAACACTCAAAAATCGTTGCGATAAAAAACCCAATGCGGAAATGAAAATAACTCGCAAGATTTTTACGTGGAAAACTCCATCACCGGAGTAAAAAACCACGGGACCGATAACACGGCAGAAATCCACTAGAATTAAAACACGTACAAGGTGATTTACCGTACACACTTACGACTCAACCTTTTCCATACGCTCCTAGAGGATCTTCTCCGCTCGCTCCAGACGCTTCTCGAATCCACGATCTGCGCCCAACGCCGAATCCACGGCGTCCAACGTCGAATCCACGACGTCCGACCGAATCCACGGTCTTCACCCAATAGCACCCTTCGAATCCACGAACGTGCCTCGCTCCGAATCCACGAGAGCGAATGAACCTTGAATCCACAAGGACACGCGAATCCACGCGCCGATTTTGGGGTAATCGTTGTTTTTTTGGGTGGTGATGATCCGCCGAATACTTAGATCAAAGATAGATCGGAAATACCATCTAAGTATTCATTAGTTTGATTCAACTCAAGATGTGAGTATGAAAACCTAGAATCAAACTAATCACTATAGATGAAGAAACATAGAGTATTCTCTAATGATTTCCTTTCTTCTCTATATGTGGATCTATAGCCGTATAAGATGATATATGAAAATGACGGCTATGTGGATTGACCCTAGAAAGAAAGACATAGGGTCTATTTATAGGTTAGAAACCCTAGGAAGGAGATAAGAATCAAAAACCTGCCATTTCTGGAATTTTACGGACGGCGATCCGGATCGTGATAACTGAGATCCGGATCGTCATAACGAAACAGCCAATTCCAGAAAAACGAAGGTTCGGGATCCGGATCATGTAACTACGATCCGGATCGTTCATACAGTTCACCAAACATCAACGTTCGGGATCCGGATTGCGAAGCAAGATCCGGATCGTTCAAGGTAGATGGTAAACTCAACGTTCGGGATTCGGATCAAGAGACTACGATCCGGATTGCGACGATGTATGAACGAACCACCTTCGGGATCCGGATCGAACAGCCTGATCCGGATCCTGAACATGTCCCAAGTCCAGTTTTTGATTTTTATGCAATGAAAGATTCTTCCAAGTGTTTCTACACTACAAGAAGTATTCGATCACACAAATTCTTTAGTTAACATACCTGATCCTTTTGAATTCTTCTTTCTTGAGATTGAGTTAAATGATTCAACTTTCTTCACCTTCAATCTTCAGGACTTGAAACTTTCACGAAACTACGCCAACTCAAATTCCGTAACAATTAGCACTTTGAAGACATTTGGGCATACAAAAGCCTATGCAAGTGAAGCGACAGTGAGTGCACCACCTCGTCAAGAATCTCCTGAACCAGATGAGGGTCATAACCTCTTCAACCTTGCATCGGGATGTTCTGTCATTAAAGCAAAGGATGGAGCAAAGGATGGAG
The DNA here is from genome assembly GCA_029204045.2 of Tillandsia leiboldiana. Classification (NCBI taxonomy): domain Eukaryota; kingdom Viridiplantae; phylum Streptophyta; class Magnoliopsida; order Poales; family Bromeliaceae; genus Tillandsia; species Tillandsia leiboldiana. The sequence goes on from CM055069.1 coordinate 34,839,259, forward strand.
CAAG
>CM055069.1:34839362-34900172 GCA_029204045.2 Tillandsia leiboldiana
TGGACTCCTCCAAATTATCAAAGATGCTTAAAGGGATTTTACGCAAACTGGACTGCAGTAGCTCAAACGCTCAGAATCTGACAATTGAACTTCTTTCTAACATATCGTTTTGTTGTGCAGCTTAGTTTCCAGGTTATCTTTGTTTAGGTCTCTGACTTTTCTTGGTTTAGTACTTTTCACCTCTCCGTTTTTGTAATTTTTGGCTTGATTTTGTGACAAAAAGGGGGAGAGAGTAGAAAGAGAACTTTGAACATGACCATTGTGTGAACATGAAACCTTGAAAGGTAAGTAATAACTCAACTTTGGTTTTATATTGTGATTTGATGAATGCCTCAGCTAACTATTCGACTAACTATTTGGGCATGTAATATAACTAACAAGTTGTTTGTTGACTAACCTTTCTGTGACATTTGGATTTTATTGCTTAGAAGGTATGTCGATTTTTGATTGTGAGTCTCTTACATATCTGAATTTGAAAAGTCATGATGAGTATAAACTCTATCTCTGCATTTGGTTTTGATTGTTGAAATTCTTGAGGTTACTAACGATCTTTTGTGTCAAAATGATTTCTTTGCAGAGAATACAGATGTCTAAGTCTAGAGTCTGTTTTAGGAGTTTAACTCATGTATTTATTTTTTTGGATCTTCATGTAAATTTTTGTTGTATGGTGATATCAACAAAAATATCTTTTTAAATTTTCTTGAGTGGATTTGTGTTTTGTCACAAAACCGCCAAAGGGGGAGATTGTTACGGAATTGAGTTGGCGTATTTCGTGAAATTGGTTAAGTCTTGAAGATTGAAGATGAAGAAGTTGGATCTATACCTCAATCTCAAAAAGAAGAATCAAAAGGATCAGGTATGTTTAATTAATTAATTTTGATGATCCGAATACTTCTTATAGTGTAGAAACACTTGGATGAATTTTTTATTGCATAAAAATCAAAAACTGGACATTCCATATGTTCAGAGTCCGGATCGGGCTTTACAGTCCGGACCCCGAACATAGGTTAGTTCGTGCATAATTCCAGTCCGGACCCTGGGAATTTCAGTCCGGACCCCGAACGTGGAATTTGCAAGAAATGCATGAACAGTCCCGACCGTGGATTTCAGTCCGGACCCCGAATGTCGTCTTTTCTGAAAATTGTCTGTTTCGCTGAGACAGTCCGGACCGCCCATTCCAGTCCGACCGTCGTCCTGTAAAATTCCAAAAATAGTTAGTTTTTGATGCTTATCTTCTTCCAATGGTTCTAACCTATAAATAGACCTACGATTTCATTTTAGGGTAACACGAAAAAAGACGACCGAAATAGAAAAATCCACATATAGAGAAGAAGGGAATCAATAGATTAAATTCTATGTTTCTCATCTATATTGATTAATTTGATTCTAGGTTTTTCAAACTCAGATTTTGAGTAGAATCAAATTAATGAATACTTAGATGGTATTCCGATCTATTTCTAATCTAAGTATTCGGCGGATCATCACCACCAAAAACAACGATTTTCCCAAATCGGCGCGTGACTCGCGTGGCCTTGTGGATTCAAGGTGCAACCGCTCTCGTGGATTCGGAGCGAGGTACGTTCGTGGATTCGAAGCGTGCTATTGGGTGAAGACCGTGGAATCGGTCGGATTAACCACTAACGCTCTGATTAACCACTAACGCTCGGTCCAATCCGTCGCCCCTCCAAGCCCGGGCATCGAATCGAGCGGTAAAACTCCAAACCAAACAGCGACACCCCCACTAGTAACTTCTAAGATCGAAACCCACTAAACAGCGCGGCCTCCAGGTACTATCGACTACCCATCCGAAACCTATCGGGTCGAAGGAAACATGCAACGAAACACGAGAAAGACTCTGTCCAAAAGATTGCCTAGGCCTTCCAAGCGCACTCATGGGAATACGCGCTCACCCACACCGTGGGACAACCTAACCGACACTCCTGTGAAGAAAACCGGAACCCACCCAGAGTTATCTGGCATCACCTAGCCATCAAAACTAAACCCCCGGAAAAAAGGTGCCACTCACGCGCACTTGTGTGAAGCGAGACACGACCTCTCTAACCAAAATCGAGCCCAACGAACAAGATTTACTAGCCCTGGTGGTCTCCTTTTTCAACCAAGAGGAAACCCCAAGACCCCACATCCCGACGAGATCTACAACCTTGTAGTGTCTACAGTAAAATGCCAAATATGCGTAACAACCGTATGGAGAGTCCCTCATTCCCATCCCTACCTTTCCAAGATGCAGATTGAATCTCCGACTACTACCTGCTGTACCCACACCAAGAAACAAACCCCTAAAAGTACAAATTTAGAAAAAGCTATCCGGTTACCCACGACCGACAAAACGGCCGACAAACTGTAGGACCCCCGAACCCCATGCAGCATTTTTCCGATGGATCCACTGTTAGAACACCTGTTGTTGGTGTATCTGGCCCATGGTGCATCAATGGGATGCCACAGATGGACCCTGTAAGGTTTTTTTTAGCTGTGTTGGCTTTCGGCTGGGTTTGCCGAAATTTTGAAAAAGAATTAGGCCAAACAGACGGCGGAAATGGATTCAGCGCGGAAAAACGCTTGAAAATGGCTTTTTGTTTGCCAAATTCTGAGTCCGGATGCCCAAAAACGGACTCCCGAAAATTTACTGGATTTCTGGTGCATGGGGGAGCCGTGGACCGGCGGGGGAGCCACGTGGCAGGCCCTGATTGGCCGGCGCACGCAGCTGGGTCCACGGAGCGCTGGGGTTTGGACCGGGGTGCACCGGGAGGCGCGTGGACCGGCAGGTGTCCACGTGGCAGCGCCTGATTGGGCGGCTCTGGTGCGCTCGGTCTGCGGGAGTGCGCGGGGAGGCGTGGACCGGGGCGCGCCACGTGGCGGCACCCGGTTGGCGGGCGCATGAGCGCGCGGTCCACGCAGCGCGCGGGCAGGTGGCCGTACGCGGGGCAGGCGCGGCGACGTGGGAGGTGCCACGTGGCGCCCGCTGATTCGCGGGCGCCACCTACCGCGTTGACGCGGGCAGGGACACGTGGCGCTCCCCGTGGCGGCTTGCACGGCTGCGGCGTGTTCGGGGGACACGTGGCGGGCGCCGGCGCGGGTCGGACCAAGCAAGCGTCCGGCTGGATCCCGTGTGCGGGCTGGGCCGGGCCGGGCCGCACTGTGCGCGCCCGAAACCGGCCGGGCCGGGCTGCACTGTAGCCGCCCGAATTCGGGCTGGGCCGCACTGTAGCCGCCCGAATCTGGGCTGGGCTGCACTGTAGCCGCCCGAAACTTGGGACAATTTCGGTATTTCTTCATTGTTTTTTTTTGGGCCTTTATTTAGCAGCCCGAGCCTCTTTCTTCTCCCCTTTTCTCCTCTTTTCGAGCCTCCTCTGCCCGAGCACCCTTAAGAAGATTTCTTCATCTTCAAGCTCTGGATCCACCTGCAAAGTTTTGGGATTTTATGGGCACGCATCCCGAGGTTCTCTATTTTACGGCGCGGCGCGACGTGGTGGTTCCTGTGTTCTTCTTCGGCGCAGCAGCAGTGTTTTAGCTCCCCTGGTCTACTCCGACGATCTTTTCGAGCGATTTCTTCGCTGCTGGATTCGTAACAGGTGAGGCTACGATTTTGGGTTTCTCGCACATTTTCAGATTTCACGTTTTTCGAGGTGTTTTCTCGTGCTCATTGGGACCCCTTTTGCTGTGAGATTTTGGTGAGGGCAGCACCTTCTTTTGAGGAGATCTTCGCGCACGAGTCTCGGATCAAGACGTGCTTATAGACTTTTTTCATCTACTCGACGCGAGGATCATCGTGGATTTTTCTTGGAATTTTTGGAGACCTTCCCGAAGGTATACACTGTTCCTTTTATCTGTACAAGAGTTTACAGTTGAATGATTTTGGGATTGTGCGCATCGTTACTGTGGAATTTGTAACTTGGCCTTCGGTGCTCGGAATTGGACGTGCAGGTACCCGTTTCGAAGCTATCGACGCGAGGATCGCTGTGGTATTTTTATCAGAATTTTTGGAGTTCGTTTTACAGGTGAAAATTTCGCAGTAAGTGGACTGTTCCCAGCAGATTTGTAAAACCTGGATTTTAATGGAGTTTAAAGTGTAACTGTAGCCTTATGTTGTACCCAGGAGGGATTGTGGACTGTGCTGGACCTGTTGGACCTAGAGTGGTTATTTTCCTGGTTTTCTCAGCTGTACGGCTCCGGACAGTTAGCGTCTTCAGGTGGGTGGCTTGCTTTCAAGATCTATGGACTGTACTCTAATTCTATTGATATAGAATCATGCATGATAGTGATTGGACTTGGGTAGCATGCTAGAGCGTAGGAATTGTTGATCCTTGTTTTATCTGTCGATCTTGTGATCTCTTGCTTCCTACTATCATGTTAATATTTTATATTGGAACCTGACCTAGCACCCCCGTCATATGTTGCATGTGTAACCAGACCAGTAGAAAACCCTCACTTGGGCTAGGGTTATTTATGTTTAGACATCCACACTTTATGTCGCATTCCTGGACTTAGTGTTATCCTCGCCCGGGTAGTGGGCCGAGCGGTCGGGACTTCTCTATAGTGTGGGATGCATTGCACTCGTGCTTGGGAGCAGAGTGGAGTCTGGTAGATGTAGTGGTTCGCTTGTCTGTATCGGGAACCGTTTGGGGTAAACGGTGGACCCGAGAGATCTTGTTTTCCCCTGTTTGGGTCGTCGCCACTGTGTTAGTGGCAGTAGTTTACTAGTGTTAGCCGGACCTAGAACCCAGAACTCTTTTCGACATATACATGATTTTAGTCTACCAATGTTTTCTTCCAAACATCGAAGGGCCGCTGGAGTCTGTTCTTGTTTGATTGGACAAAGGCATCAGCCCTTCGGGGTTTGGGTAAAACACTTTTTCTAACTGTTTTTCTAAAAAGAACTAAAATCATTAAATATGGATTTCTTCCAGATCAAATTAGTTTTCAATAACAAATGTCACCTTTTCCCGTAAATCTCCCCACTCGAAAGGATTCGAGTGGTCTGGGTTCTAGGGGTCGTTCCTCTGTCGGGACGAAAGCCACGGGGGCCGAGCCTGGAACCTGTTCTTGTTTGATAGGGTTGTAGGTGTAGGTCTCCCGGGACTTTCGGGCCCTGTTGGTGTCTTCTGCGAGTTGTACTGTGATTATTGCTTTCCCGAACTATAAGGGATCGGGAACTTCGATAGTCGGAGCCTAGAGTCTGTTCTTGTTTGATAGGGTTCTTAGCACCGGTCTATCGGGTTTCCGAACCCTTATGGTGTCGGTCTTTCTGGAGAGTTTAGTGTTCTGTTGTGGGAGCCGTCTGGTGGACGGTGGCCCCAGCTGTGTGACTTCCAGCTTGTGGTTGAGAGTTGGTGTTGTTGGTCGATCTTGTTGATCGTGGTTTGGACTATAGCCTGCATGAGCCATATTTGAGCTCGACAGAGTTACGCGGATACTTTCCTCGGTGGGGTCGCTCCCCTCGAGAGCCACTCCGGAGTTGGGCCTGTTACTTGCTATCGCGACTTGTCGACGCCGTCCCTCTGACTGGCCCAGTTAGTGGCAGTCACGGACACCCTACGGTAGACCCGTCCTGTTGAGGATGTGCGGCAGTAGGTGGGCGCAGGTTTGACTGGACCCCTTTGAGGCAGTCAGTTTAGATTTGGTGAGTTTGCTGTGTGTGTTAGTAGATGCATCATGTTTCATCTGTTCCTGTTCTTGAGCATCTAGATAGAGGCATAGTAGCTGTAGAGTTACTTTTCCAGCCCTTTCATTCCAGTTTTATATTGTTACTTTATGCCTCTAGTAGACTTAGTGGGCAGACCGTCGGGCTTGTTGGCGGCACCCACTGAGAACTACCCGTCGTGGTGTATTTTCCCACAGGGACTTCTACTCCGGTTCCTGCTTCTCCTGTTGCTTGCTTCTTCTGATCGAGGTAAGGGAGTCGCGAGATAGTTCCCCACCAGTCGTCATCCAGAGAGTAGATGTACCTTTATTACTTTTGAGAGTTCCTGTTGAGAGAACTTTGTAGTGAGGTATAGAGTTGTATTTATTTTCTACTGCTCGAGAGACTTTTGTACTTTTGGTGAGGACTTGTGTTGTATATAGTTTTTATTTCTAGCAGTTTTACTTTCAGCTCTGATATCTGCTTAGTATAGATGCTCTTTTGCAGGTTAGTCGCTTCGTCTATACGGGCTTCCCGTATGGGCGGCGGATCTGTTGGCGAGCCCGGGTCGCAGTTTCGACGCCGGGGCGTGACAGATTAGAGTGGTATCAGAGCCTAGGTTGTAGGTCATTATGGACTTAGAAACCCTAGGCTTGTGGTTGGACATTAGGATGACTACGTGAGAGTCGTGACTGTTAGCGAGAGTCCTGATTGAGTTTTACCTCTCCCAAGGGATGGGAGGAGTGACTGGCATGTTTATTCTCCTAAGCGATTATGTTGGCTGCAGACAACATAATGCTAGGGAATGGATGACATGTCCTAGACTTTCGCTGGATTGGGTCGTGTGTTGTTTGGTACTGTCCTGATGTTTCCATGTGTGTCGCAGGTGGGCACGATGCCTCCCCGACGCGGGGTGCAGACGCGTTCTCAGCCTTTTCCCTCCGATGAGCCTGGGCAGGAGGAGCCAGCACAGGGTCAGCAGAGTGAGGTGCAGGAGCTTCGGGCTCAGTTGGCCCAGTTGTCTGAGGCGGTGCAGCGCCAGGAGGAGGCTTCTCAGCGCCAGGAGGAGGCTTCTCGGCGCCAGGAGGAGGCCTTTGGTCGGATGATGCTTCTTTTAGAGCAGAGGACGCAGCCTGTGGTAGCACCCCCTGTGTGTTCGCCTGTGCCTTCTTCGCCAGCTGTGGCGCCCCCTGTGGTCCCGTCAGCGCCGGCTATTCCTGTCGAGCCGGTTTCTAGCATAACCACCGCCTGGATCGATGGGACCTTTGACTTTGGCTGAGCAGAGTGCGGTGGGGGATCTGTTGATGAGGTTCCGCCGGTTTGATCCACCCCGTTTTTCTGGTATGAGTGCTGAGCCGTGGGAGGCAGAGTCTTGGATCACGGCCATGGAGCGTCATTTGAGAGTTTGTTCGTTGATGATCGATTTCGAGTCTTTTTGGCTACACACTACTTGGAGGGCAACGCCGAGGCTTGGTGGCGGCGTGTGCGGCCTGCTGGTCCGCCTGGGACGCAGATTCTTCCCTGGGCGGAGTTCCGCAGACTTCTGTTAGGGGCCTTCTTTCCTGAGAGTGTTCGCCAGAGATTGGAGGAGCAGCTGAGAAATCTCCGCCAGGGAGATCGGCCCGTGAATGCATACATAGCCGAATACAATCAGCTGTTGGCTAGTATGCCTCACGTGGCCAGGGACGAGTCTCACCGGATCTACATGTTCGAGCGGGGGCTGCGCCGGGATATTTATCAGCTTGTTCGCTCACGCAGATTACAGACTTTGGAGGCATCGATGGAGCAGGCGTTATATATTGAGTCTGGAGAGGCAGTGATGTCAGAGGTGGCTCTAGCCCCCGTAGTGATTCCTGGGGCGAAGCGCCCAGCACCGGGGTGATGAGGGGCAAACGAGCGGGCAGGGACCTCCGAGACCTCCACGATCTCATCCTGAGGGTCGTGGGTTTCGTAGGCGCCGGAGATCTGGTGAGCCCCAGCAGCAGCAGCATCAGCGGTATCGGCAGCAGCGCCAGGAGCGGTGTGTCATCTGTGGCGGGCCTCATCCACCGTCGCAGTGTGATCAGAGACAGGGGCGGTGTTTCCTCTGTGGAGAGTTGGGACATTTCCGCGCAGCTTGCCCCCAGGCCATTTTGTCAGTGCGGCCGATTGCGACAGCACCCCCCTTGCCCATCCATGCAGCGGGAACCCCTCCGGCACACCAGCGGACAGAGTGGGCCACGACGTCGGGACAAACGGGACGACGACCTGCAGCATCCAGTGGACGGGTTTATGCAGCCCTGTTGGAGGACACCCCGGCAGCGGATCTTGCCGTGGCAGGTATGATTTTATTTCTGTTAGCTGAGTTGAGCATTTTGTTACCGCTGCATTCTCCTGCTTTATTAGTTGAGTATCGGCATCGGCATCCTTGCATGGGTATGGGTTAGGAATTTCTGCTACATGTTTTAGCGATTGGATTCTTCCCAGTATCCTATGAGTAGAGGAGGATCGCGGTGTATGATCAGTGCAGTTGAGACTTGGGACTTCACTTGCTGTTGTGACGATTCAAGGACAGCTCCAGGACTTGGATTGAGCACCCAGGTTGGGCAGATTGGCGCGGTGCTGTGCTACGACTGATGATGGAATGAAAGCAGTTATCCTTCTGCGAGTTGGACTGGAGGAGTTTCGTTTTCCTCGGATTGTCGGCGTATCCTTCCAACAGCATGGGCTTTAGCGACTGTGGACAGACGCCACCTCGGGAGCAGACGTGATGTTAGGACTAGTGGTTATGTCCTTAGGAGTCTCGGTTAGTGATAGCTTTCTTTTGTGGCCACAGTAGGAACGACACCACACTTCTCCCCCTTTTCTCCACATTGTACTGAAATTTACGAAACAGGACGGAAACTTCGAAAGATTGCTCCAGAAATGGAGGACAGTGCCCGAACCTGTTCTTGTTTGATTGGGGCGAAGGCACTATTTTTCAAAATTTTCGGACTTTTCGCTAATTTTAGCTGTTTTCTAAATCGATGGTTGGAGTTTGATGACTTTCCTGCTGGTGGAGCCGTATCTTTCTTGTTAGTTTAGTGCTGCGTTCTTGGTTGTTTTGATTGTTTTGTTTTTGTTGTGGCGTGTTTTGTTTCGGGGACGAAACTTCCTTTTAGTGGGGGAGGATGTAGGACCCCCGAACCCCATGCAGCATTTTTCCGATGGATCCACTGTTAGAACACCTGTTGTTGGTGTATCTAGCCCATGGTGCATCAATGGGATGCCACAGATGGACCCTGTAAGGTTTTTTTTTAGCTGTGTTGGCTTTCGGCTGGGTTTGCCGAAATTTTTAAAAAGGAATTAGGCCAAACAGACGGCGGAAATGGATTCAGCGCGGAAAAACGCTTGAAAATGGCTTTTTGTTTGCCAAATTCTGAGTCCGGATGCCCAAAAACGGACTCCCGGAAAATTTACTGGATTTCTGGTGCATGGGGGAGCCGTGGACCGGCGGGGGAGCCACGTGGCAAGGCCCTGATTGGCCGGCGCACGCAGCTGGGTCCACGGAGCGCTGGGGTTTGGACCGGGGTGCACCGGGAGGCGCGTGGACCGGCAGGTGTCCACGTGGCAGCGCCTGATTGGGCGGCTCTGGTGCGCTCGGTCTGCGGGAGTGCGCGGGGAGGCGTGGACCGGGGGCGCGCCACGTGGCGGCACCCGGTTGGCGGGCGCATGAGCGCGCGGTCCACGCAGCGCGCGGGGCAGGTGGCCGTACGCGGGGCAGGCGCGGGCGACGTGGGAGGTGCCACGTGGCGCCCGTTGATTCGCGGGCGCCGCCTACCGCGTTGACGCGGGCAGGGACACGTGGCGCTCCCCGTGGCGGCTTGCACGGCTGCGGCGTGTTCGGGGGACACGTGGCGGGCGCCGGCGCGGGTCGGACCAAGCAAGCGTCCGGCTGGATCCCGTGTGCGGGCTGGGCCGGGCCGGGCCGCACTGTGCGCGCCCGAAACCGGCCGGGCCGGGCTGCACTGTAGCCGCCCGAATTCGGGCTGGGCCGCACTGTAGCCGCCCGAATCTGGGTTGGGCTGCACTGTAGCCGCCCGAAACTTGGGACAATTTCGGTATTTCTTCATTTGTTTTTTTTGGGGCCTTTATTTAGCAGCCCGAGCCTCTTTCTTCTCCCCTTTTCTCCTCTTTTCGAGCCTCCTCTGCCCGAGCACCCTTAAGAAGATTCTTCATCTTCAAGCTCTGGATCCACCTGCAAAGTTTTGGGATTTTATGGGCACGCATCCCGAGGTTCTCTATTTTACGGCGCGGCGCGATGTGGTGGTTCCTGTGTTCTTCTTCGGCGCAGCAGCAGTGTTTTAGCTCCCCTGGTCTACTCCGACGATCTTTTCGAGCGATTTCTTCGCTGCTGGATTCGTAACAGGTGAGGCTACGATTTTGGGTTTCTTGCACATTTTCAGATTTCGCGTTTTTCGAGGTGTTTTCTCGTGCTCATTGGGACCCCTTTTGCTGTGAGATTTTGGTGAGGGCAGCACCTTCTTTTGAGGAGATCTTCGCGCACGAGTCTCGGATCAAGACGTGCTTATAGACTTTTTTTATCTACTCGACGCGAGGATCATCGTGGATTTTTCTTGGAATTTTTGGAGACCTTCCCGAAGGTATACACTGTTCCTTTTATCTGTACAAGAGTTTACAGTTGAATGATTTTGGGATTGTGCGCATCGTTACTGTGGAATTTGTAACTTGGCCTTCGGTGCTCGGAATTGGACGTGCAGGTACCCGTTTCGAAGCTATCGACGTGAGGATCGCTGTGGTATTTTTATCAGAATTTTTGGAGTTTGTTTTACAGGTGAAAATTTCGCAGTAAGTGGACTGTTCCCAGCAGATTTGTAAAACCTGGATTTTAATGGAGTTAAAGTGTAACTGTAGCCTTATGTTGTACCCAGGAGGGATTGTGGACTGTGCTGGACCTGTTGGACCTAGAGTGGTTATTTTCCTGGTTTTCTCAGCTGTACGGCTCCGGACAGTTAGCGTCTTCAGGTGGGTGGCTTGCTTTCAAGATCTATGGACTGTACTCTAATTCTATTGATATAGAATCATGCATGATAGTGATTGGACTTGGGTAGCATGCTAGAGCGTAGGAATTGTTGATCCTTGTTTTATCTGTCGATCTTGTGATCTCTTGCTTCCTACTATCATGTTAAATATTTGTTATATTGGAACCTGACCTAGCACCCCCGTCATATGTTGCATGTGTAACCAGACCAGTAGAAAACCCTCACTTGGGCTAGGGTTATTTATGTTTAGACATCCACACTTTATGTCGCATTCCTGGACTTAGTGTTATCCTCGCCCGGGTAGTGGGCCGAGCGGTCGGGACTTCTCTATAGTGTGGGATGCATTGCACTCGTGCTTGGGAGCAGAGTGGAGTCTGGTAGATGTAGTGGTTCGCTTGTCTGTATCGGGAACCGTTTGGGGTAAACGGTGGACCCGAGAGATCTTGTTTTCCCCTGTTTGGGTCGTCGCCACTGTGTTAGTGGCAGTAGTTTACTAGTGTTAGCCGGACCTAGAACCCAGAACTCTTTTCGACATATACATGATTTTAGTCTACCAATGTTTTCTTCCAAACATCGAAGGGCCGCTGGAGTCTGTTCTTGTTTGATTGGACAAAGGCATCAGCCCTTCGGGGTTTGGGTAAAACACTTGTTTTCTAACTGTTTTTCTAAAAAGAACTAAAATCATTAAATATGGATTTCTTCCAGATCAAATTAGTTTTCTATAACAAATGTCACCTTTTCCCGTAAATCTCCCCACTCGAAAGGATTCGAGTGGTCTGGGTTCTAGGGGTCGTTCCTCTGTCGGGACGAAAGCCACGGGGGCCGAGCCTGGAACCTGTTCTTGTTTGATAGGGTTGTAGGGGTAGGTCTCCCGGGACTTTCGGACCCTGTTGGTGTCTTCTGCGAGTGGTACTGTGATCATTGCTTTCCCCGAACTATAAGGGATCGGGAACTTCGATAGTCGGAGCCTAGAGTCTGTTCTTGTTTGATAGGGTTCTTAGCGCCGGTCTATCGGGTTTCCGAACCCTTATGGTGTCGGTCTTTCTGGAGAGTTTAGTGTTCTGTTGTGGGAGCCGTCTGGTGGACGGTGGCCCCAGCTGTGTGACTTCCAGCTTGTGGTTGAGAGTTGGTGTTGTTGGTCGATCTTGTTGATCGTGGTTTGGACTATAGCCTGCATGAGCCATATTTGAGCTCGACAGAGTTACGCGGATACTTTCCTCGGTGGGGTCGCTCCCCTCGAGAGCCACTCCGGAGTTGGGCCTGTTACTTGCTATCGCGACTTGTCGACGCCGTCCCTCTGACTGGCCCAGTTAGTGGCAGTCACGGACACCCTACGGTAGACCCGTCCTGTTGAGGATGTGCGGCAGTAGGTGGGCGCAGGTTTGACTGGACCCCTTTGAGGCAGTCAGTTTAGATTTGGTGAGTTTGCTGTGTGTGTTAGTAGATGCATCATGTTTCATCTGTTCCTGTTCTTGAGCATCTAGATAGAGGCATAGTAGCTGTAGAGTTACTTTTCCAGCCCTTTCATTCCAGTTTTATATTGTTACTTTATGCCTCTAGTAGACTTAGTGGGCAGACCGTCGGGCTTGTTGGCGGCACCCACTGAGAACTACTTGGGACGTAGTTCTCACACCCGTCGTGGTGTATTTTCCCACAGGGACTTCTACTCCGGTTCCTGCTTCTCCTGTTGCTGCTTCTTCTGATCGAGGTAAGGGAGTCGCGAGATAGTTCCCCACCAGTCGTCATCCAGAGAGTAGATGTACCTTTATTACTTTTGAGAGTTCCTGTTGAGAGAACTTTGTAGTGAGGTATAGAGTTGTATTTATTTTCTACTGCTCGAGAGACTTTTGTACTTTTGGTGAGGACTTGTGTTGTATATAGTTTTTATTTCTAGCAGTTTTACTTTCAGCTCTGATATCTGCTTAGTATAGATGCTCTTTTGCAGGTTAGTCGCTTCGTCTATACGGGCTTCCCGTATGGGCGGCGGATCTGTTGGCGAGCCCGGGTCGCAGTTTCGACGCCGGGGCGTGGCAGACACACTAACAAACACCGGTGGGTTACACTACCACCCGCCACCGTTACTAACGATGACCAGAACATCGGCGGAGGAAAGGGGTTCGTAGAAACGAAAACCGGCGCAACGATCTGCGGTACTAACAACCGCAGCACGTGCAAGAACACCGTCAGCAGAGCCACCGTATCCTGTGCTAGTTGCCTAATCCATTGATTCATAGCAACCATCAAGGCCCCGGTGGCAGCCGGCCTCGACCCCAACCTCCAAATCAACTCGACTACACTAGCACAACACAAGTCACTTCTAGACTCATTTAAAGTAGCACCTCAATCACTCACGCGAACTTGGGATTCTACTATTTTCCCTCCCCCCACGAGCACACACGTTCTATGTGTCTACACAATGTTCATTTCATTAATCAGTAGCTAGAGTATTGCGTTCCGTGGATGATGGGCCCCGACTACTATGGTTAAAGTTATCGTCTCTGATACCATCTTAATCTATCACGCCCCGGGGGTTCAAACGCGCGGAAGAAGAGCCACCGATGCTCCCAAACCAACGTCATATTTTTTTTTGAAATCAATTCCGCCCCGGTGCGCGCCCAGACCCGCCGCATATACAAATTCACTCTGCAAACGGGCAGAGTCTCCTTTGTATATGCACGGCGTCCTGACTACAAAGTACATCTCATTCAAGCTTTAACCACACTAGATCGAGGCACAGACACATACAACATGCATTTCATACATATAAAAGGGGCCGACAATTTTAAAAGGATAAAACCACAGAGTTTTGAAAGCGGTGTCCACCCGACACCGAGTTTTTACAAAATCCGTTTCAAAGCCACATAGATCCACAGAATTTGAAAACGGCACTCACTCGGTGCCTGATTTTATAAAACCGTTTTCGAAATCACATAAATCCCGCAGAGTCTAAAACGGTGCCCACACGACACCCACGTTTTAAAAATGGTTTTCGCAAACAGTTTTCCTTGATTCTTGTTTGTAGTTTTAAAACTGCCAAGTAAAGAGAAAAGGACGACATGCATTCACAAGTTATAAAAAGAAAAGACAACATCCACGTCGATCCATCGGGGGTATCGCAATCCACATCTAGCTATCATGAATAATAAAAGAGCAAGGAGATAGAGTCAACTGTATCTGCAGTCTCTAAGAGTCAGAACAGCGCTCACGCGGCCTCACCAGTGCCCTAGCACTCGCCCCTGGACGAACCTGTCACAAAGTGGGAAGTCAGTGACTATAAAGAAATGGTAAGAGCATAAAGGCTATAAAACGGGCAAACCACTGGCAACCGGAGCAACCCCCGCCTCAATGTGTAATCAACAGTGTGCAACCCTTTGTAAAAACAAACCGGGCACCTCCCCCGGCAATCACACCGAGCACCTACCTCGGAAACACCTGCCGAGCACACCCCTTGGCCGCCGAGCACCCGCCTCGGCATCACCGCTCACACCCCCCACCCATGAGGGCCCCTATCACGTCACCGTCACATGGGTTACACGGGTCAACGTACCACTTTTCCGGAAAAGCACACCCTTGTGGAGGCCAATCCGCCGGTGTGTGTGTTGTAACACGAGCCTCATAATCAAGTAATTAGATGAATAATTAAATAAATAGTGTAAACGGGGATGTCAACAGTAAATAATTTAGAAATCCAACTTTGCCCGAACATGCATCTTACACTAACACCCTTTCCCAACTGACCCTGGAGAAAGTACCCACCATGAAAGGAGACCGGCGTTTGGTTCGTTCGCGTTTGCGTGGCTGCCGAACCCACAGCGTCCCGTGTCCCTAAAGAAGCGAAAACTAAGACCTGGTGATCAAAAACACCTAACGATGACTCTGGCAGGAGACGAGAAAACCGACAAGTTCCCAAAACCCCCGCGCGCGAAGTTCCCGCACGACGATGACTCGTGCGGCGCGCGCCCCGCATGCGGACAGCTCCGCGCGGCCACACCCTGTCGGTGGCGGCCCCGCGGGGCACCGGCCCGCGCGGGTGCCCCACCTGCGGGCGGCCCCGCATGGGGCAGGTCCGTAAGGGTGTGCTGTCCGCAGGCGCGGGTGGCCCCGTGCGGCACCAGCCCGCGCGGGCGCCCCACCTGCGGACGGCCCCGCGCGGCACCGGTCCGCGCAGGCGCGCTGCCCACAGGCGCGGGTGACCCCGCGCGGCGCCAGCCCGCGCGGGCGCCCCTCCTGCGGGTGTCCCCGCGCGGCACTGGTCCGCACGGGCGCGCTGCCCGCAGGCGCGGGCGACCCCGCCTGGAGCCAGCCTGCGCGGGCGCCCCACCTGCGGGCGGCCCCGCGCGGGCGCCCTGCCCGCAGGCGCGGGCGACCCCGCTCGGCGCCAGCCCGCGCAGGCGCCCCACCTGCGGGCGGCCCCGCGCTGCGCCGATCCGCGCGGGCGTGCTGCCCGCAGGCGCGGCGACCCCGCGCGGGCGCCCCACCTGCGGGCGGCCCCCCGAGGCACCGGTCCGCGCGGGCACTCTGCCCGCAGGAGCGGGCGACCCCGCGCGGCGCCAGCCCGCGCGGGCGCCCCACCTGCGAGCGGCCCCGCGCGGCACCGATCCGCGCGGGCGCGCTGCCCGCCGGTGCGGGCGACCCCGCGCGGCCCCAGCCCGCCCGGGCGCCCGACCTATGGGCGGCCTCGCGCGGTGCCGATCCGCGCGGGCGTGCTGCCCGCAGGCGCGGCGACCCTGCGCGGGTGTCTCGCCTGCGGGTGGCCCCGCGACGGCGGCAGCCGCCTCGACGACGGCGGCGGCGGCGTGGTGATCTCCGTTCTCGAAACGACCGACAAAACCCAAGAAATTTGGAAAACCTAGATCAAGAACGGGAAGACTCACCTTGCTTCGCGGGAGGTAGAGGAAAAGGATCGTCCACCTTCGCCCGATCACCCGCCGAAAGGTCCACCTTCTTCCTTTCCCCCCCGGATCGTAGAGTTCTGCGTCGGAGAATCTCGAGCAAGAGCGAAAAGGGTTGGGTTCCTGTTCCTCTCCTCTCTCAGATCGCGCCTCTGCTAACCCACCCGCACGACAAAGGAGTACGAAGGAAAAGAAAAGAAACCCTAAGTCCCGGCTTAAAAACCCAGCCCAACAAAACAAAAACAGCGGCTAAAAATTTACCTCAAAAAACGTGCAGATCGTCCGCACAGATCCCTGAGCGTCTTAAAGATCGCAAATTTCAAAATTAAATTCTGGGAGATCCCGGGGACGGAATTCAAATCCGATCGCGCCACCGTTCCCCGTTTCGCGAGCTCCAAAAAACACGAATTAATTAGCCCCTCAGCCGGACCGCTACAAGTGAAGTAAAAGGAAAAAACCAAATAAAAGGGCGGGTCTTACAAGTATCGAGAATTCCAAGAGCCCTTCCTAATAACTCTGTGATACCAGAGATTACACTGCCACCTCGCAAGTCTAGTAGAATCTCTCATCCTCCTGATAGATACATGGGATTATTTATAGAGGACATGGAGGAAATGTTCCTAATGGGAGACAAGGATCATAGAGATGATCCTAAGACTTATAGCGAGGCGATGTCAGACATCGACTCCGATAAATGGTTGGAAGCTATGAAGTCTGAAATAGACTCAATATACTCCAATCAAGTTTGGACTTTGGCTGATCCACCGGAGGGTATTGTACCCGTTGGATGCAAATGGATCTTCAAGAGAAAGATTGGTTCTGATGGAAAGGTGGAGACCTATAAAGCTAGGCTGGTGGCAAAAGGTTATAGTCAACGCGAAGGCATTGACTATCAGGATACTTTTTCACCGGTAGCCATGCTTAAATCTATCAAAACTCTGCTTGCTATTGCTGCACATTATGACTACGAGATCTGGCAAATGGATGTAAAAACTGCTTTCCTGAATGGATATCTTGAAGAAGAAATCTATATGGAGCAGCCTTTGGGTTTCACTACCAAAGATAGAAGTCAAAAAGTGTGCAAGCTTCAACGATCCATTTATGGGTTGAAGCAAGCTTCTCGGAGTTGGAACACTCGTTTCAATGATGCAGTCAAATCGTTCGATTTCATCAGAAATGAGGAAGAGCTGTGTGTGTATAAAAAGGTTAGTGGGAGTGCTGTTACCTTCCTCGTATTGTACGTGGATGACATACTCCTAATAGGGAATGACATTCTTATGTTAACATCGGTGAAGTTATGGTTATCCAAAGAGTTTTCTATGAAAGACCTTGGAGAAGGATCTTATATCCTAGGGATAAAGGTCTATAGGGATAGACCTAAGAAGTTGCTTGGTTTATCGCAAGCTATGTACATAGATGAAGTGTTGAAAAGGTTCAGCATGGAGAATTCCAAAAGGGGTATGGTACCTCTAAGACATGGAATTCACCTCTCTAAGACTATGTCTCCTAAGACACCTGAAGAGAGAAGTCGCATGAGAAGGATCCCTTATGCTTCCGCGATAGGGAGTTTAATGTATGCGATGCTATGTACTCGACCTGATATAGCACAGGCTGTGAGCGTCACTAGTCGATATCAGTCGAACCCAGGCGAAGAGCATTGGGTAGCGGTAAAGAATATCCTTAAGTACTTGAGAAGAACAAAGGATATGTTCTTGGTTCTTGGAGATGGAGAACTCAAAGTTAATGGCTATATAGATTCAGACTTTATGTCTGATATAGACGATAGAAAGTCTACGTCTGGGTATCTATTTATTTGCAATGGTGGGTCAATAGTTTGGAAGAGTTCTAAACAAGAGAGGATTGCTGATTCTACTATGGAGGCGGAGTACATCGCTGCATCTGAAGCTGCCAAGGAAGCTGTTTGGATCAAGAAATTTATCACTGAGCTTGGCGTGGTTCCCTCTAGTAGGGATCCCCTGCCACTATATTGTGATAATAATGGCGCCGTAGCATTAGCTAAGGAGCCGAGATCTCATCAGAAATCCAAACATATCGAGCGGCGGTATCACAAGATCAGAGAGTACATCAAAGATAAGCATATTGAAGTGCAGAAGGTTGCCTCCGTAGATAACGTGGCGGACCCGCTAACTAAGGCTTTGACTCAGCAGAAACTAGAGACTCATCTTGAGAAGATGGGCATTAGATACATGACTGATTGGCTTTAGTGCAAGTGGGAGATTGTTAGTTGTATGCCCCAGAAGCCTATCAGGCTGACTGTGAAGACCCGAAATTCCCACTTATGGAGCACTGATGCCTCTACAGCTTCTGGAGGCCTATGTGGCGTGTCGGCGGGGTTTGTGCACAATTTGGACGCAAGTGATGGATTTCGGGCTTAAGATGGATCACGTGGGTGATCGGTGGACTCCGTCGGAGCTTTAGAAGTGGTTTCGCGCGCAATGGATATTAAAATTGGACTCAGCGCGAAGTTTGGATC
This sequence comes from Tillandsia leiboldiana, assembly GCA_029204045.2. Taxonomy (NCBI): domain Eukaryota; kingdom Viridiplantae; phylum Streptophyta; class Magnoliopsida; order Poales; family Bromeliaceae; genus Tillandsia; species Tillandsia leiboldiana. The sequence goes on from CM055069.1 coordinate 34,857,408, forward strand.
AAGGAACACCTTTCCGGATGCCTTCGGCAATTTTTAGAGTTGGAATTTGGCAAAATGGACTTCGGATTTGGATTCAGCGCGCGAAAACGATGAAAATGGACTATTCACTTGTATTTTTCGGAGCCCAGATGACACGCGCAATTTTCGAGGCTTCTTAGTACTGTTCCGGCGCCGGCGCCGGCGGCGTGCGGCGGCGGAGCGCGGCGGTGCAGGCGCGGGCAGGTGCGCTGTCCACCGCGGAGGCGTGCACCGGGCGCGGGCCACGTGGCGGATCCCGGTTGGCCGGCGCAGCGGGCGCGGTCCACGGGAAAAGCGCGGTGTACTGTGGACCGGAGGGTGACACGTGGCGGCGTGTGGTTGGTGCGGTGTAGCACGCTCGGTCCACGGAGCAGGCTGGGGAGCGCCTCGGGAAGCGTGCGTGCAGAGGCGCAGGCGGCGGGCGCAGGGCGCACGTGGGCGCGTTGACGCGCTGTTCCCGCGCGTGGGCGGCCACGTGTCGGCATCTGGGGGCGCCACGTGTCGCGTTGTGAGCGGGTGGCGTTGCTGTCGCCTGTTCGGCGGGCTACGTGGAGGCCCGTGGAGGATTCGGGCCTGCACAGTGTTGGGCCGGGCCCAACACTGTAGCAGCCCGGATTTTTCGGGCGCCCGGAAGTGGGGACACAGCCGTCATTTCTTCATTTGTTTCTGGAGCCTATAAAAGGGATCCGAGCTTCTTCTTCTTCCCTTCTTTTCGCATTTTTGAGCTTCAAACCGACTGGAGGTCTTCAGGAAAGTTGCTTCCCTACTTGTTGCGCACCCTCTGGAGGATTCTAGGATTTTTGGTGGCACTCTTATCGAGGTTTCCATTTTTACGGCGCGGCGCGACGCTCGTCTATTTGGGTTCCTCTCCGTCGCGTTTCGGTGCGCGAGCTCCCCCGGCCTACTCCGACCACCGTTTTAGGCGATTCTTGCGCCGTTGGATCCGCGACAGATAGAGCTACGATCTTGGTATTTCTATTTCCCCTAGTTTCATGCCTTTCGAGGAGTTTTCCCATGCTTACTGAGACCTTATTTTCTGTGAGGAATTATGGATAGCGACACCTTGCCGGATTTTTATCTCCGCAACCGGGCATTGGATGGCGACGTGCTTTTACACTTTTTTTGATCTACTTGACGCGAGGATTGTCACAGTATTTTTATTGGATTTTTCTAAGGCTTGCCCGAAGGTATATTTTTCGCCCTTTTTCTGTGCATGGAAATACAGATGTGTGGTTGTGTGTTTGTGAGCGCCCTATGTTGTGGAATTTGTAACTCGGCCTACGGGGCTCGGAATTTGACGTGCAGGTACTCGTTTCGAAGGTATCGACGCGAGGAACGCGATAGTAATTTTGTTGGATTTTTCAGAATCCGTTCTGCAGGTGAAAACTGTACATCTTCGGGGCTGTTTTCTGATGTTGTATATACTTGGATATTTTGGGGACTAAAGTGTAACCTTGGACCTTTTGTTGTCCCCAGGAGGGATCGCGAGTGTTTCTGAACCGGTTGGAACTGGAGGAAATGAAGATAGTGGATTCCGAGTGTTTTCAGCTGTTTGAAGCCGAGGCTTTCGCATCTTGTACGGAGGGTGCTGTTTTGGCGGATTTTGGACTGTGAGCGTCTACACACTTCACCGACTTCGGCTTTGCCTGCGGAAAGCGCTTCAGGTGGATGCTTTGTTTCCAGAACCGGTGGATGGTTCTCTAATTCTGTATGTTAGGATGCATGCATGTTTAGGGTACATGGTTTATGTTTGTAAGGTAGGTAAGCTTAATAATGATAATTGTTTAAATAATTGCAAGAATAGTATTTATGATGTATACTGAGGACTTGCATGATTTGGATGTTTATGTTGGTGAATAGTGTAAGCTTACCTAGGATAATGTTACCCTATGTGATTATGTTACATGCCATGTTAGCACATAGCCTTTTATGTGGTTGGTTTATGCATTGGGGCAGGATTTAGTAGCTATGTGCGGATTTGTTCTCTGAGGAATTATTATGATCGAGGATTATGGTCAGGTGTAGGCATGTGGATTACTTTGTTGTATCTTTCTTGAGGACAAATGCATGCTTGTATGGACATATAGTTAGGCCATCCTTTATTGCTACACTACTTATTGGAACTTGACTTAGGAGAAACCATGCTTTTCCTTTCTCCTTCTTTGTTAGTCAGGTGGTCGGTGTTGCTCGGGTTCGAGCAGGGGTCTGGATAGTGTAGTCGGGACTTCGTGTCTGGGACAGGTTGGATTAGTTGTGGGGCTTTGCGGCAACCGCGGATATTGGGCGGTTGACCGGATGCTTATCTATGCACCAGATTGGGTATCAGTTTTCTCTAGTGGATGGAGTTTCCCACTTATCGTTTAGTTGCATCAGATTGAGGTCGGGTCTTTCTTTGGTGGTTGAGTTTTCCCACTTTGATCAGATTTGTGATCAAAGTCCTGCTATACAGAGGTACTTGTTACTGAGATACTTTACTCGTGTGGGTCGCTCCCCTCGAGTGCCACTCCGGAGGTAGGCTTTTCGGACCCAGCCTTGTGTGCCGGTCTGATACTTATTTTGGGATGCGAGCCGTGCGGGCCGATCCCGCGGTTTCGAGCCTTGTGTGCAGATTCCGCTGAGCAGGCAATGCCAGTTTTACTGGTGGCACTAGATTGGGTTTATTACAGATATTTGCCTTTCTTGTTTCACTCGTGTCAGGGGGACCGAGTGGAGTCTAGTAACTGTGTTTAGACCAGTGCTAGTGTTGTTGGGATCCATTTGGGGACTGTGGTCCCGAGGTCTTTGTGAGTTGTTGACCGTTGTGCGAGGGGCTTGGTGATCTTGAGTTTATCCGTTCTGAGAGAGAGCGTGGATTTTGACTATAGCCTGCATGAGCCACTACTCGGTAGCGAGTTAGTCCGTTTGGACGCCCTACGTAATTCCTGCCCGTCAGCGGGAGGTGGTTGTAGGTGGGCGCAGGTTTGACTGGACCCGATGTGGCAGCCAGCTCGATTGGGTCGATTGAGCACCTCGTGTGCGAGTGTTGCATATCTTTATCAGAGTTTTTCCGCATTTGAGCATTTAGATAGAGGCATGGTAGCTGTTGAGAGTCTCTAGCTTTCCTATTTCTGTATTTACTGCTTTGGTTATCTTATGCCTCTAGTGGACTTAGTGGGCAGATCGCCGGGCCTGGTGGCGGTACCCACTGAGGACTCCCTTTTTAGGTGTAGTTCTCACACCCGTTGGGGGTTTTCCCCCTCCCCTTCTTTTCTCTCCTTTGTTTTGCAGAGTCTTAGCGGGTATTGCGGATTCTGCGGTTGTTGTTCGAGGCGAGGGAGTCGCATGCTAGATCCCTACCCGTCGTCGGAGAGTAGCGGTACCCCTCCAGAGGAGATCTTCAGTAGATTAGTTGTTTTATTTTTCCTCTTTTGAGAGACTGATATAGTGAGGATATATTATGCATTGTGAGACTGTACACTGATGTATTTATTGGAGTTACCTCCCAGTTGGGTTCAGAGCTTGTATTTGAGGATATTATATTATTATTATTATTTTTGGGAGACGGACATTGTTGTATTATTTCCAGTTGTACAGTGATTGATTTTAGTTATACAGCAGGTTTTTATTTATAGCTCTGATATCTGTTTAGCTGTAGTACTTTTCTTGCAGGTAGGACGCTTCGCTTATGCAGGTTGGCATAGGTGGCGGATCTGTTGGCGAGCCCGGGTCGCAGTTTCGACCCCGGGGCGTGACACTGACGCATTTTATTCTATGGGACATATTTTTGTACTTGATCTTTATTATTATTTGGGCATTTTATACCATTCATGTTTAATGTGTCCATGAATCGTCCTTTGAATTAATGAGATGATAATGTATATTCTTAAGAGTTAAGAATTTGAGATACATATTATTGGTGATTAAGTCATAAATGCTCTCAATCGGAGGATCATCATGGGGACTATGATTGATCCGGTAAGATTTATGTATGTGCCGCTCTCTTTTAGAATGACGAGTCTCAAGTCATCAGTGTGGGGACACTGGAACGAACGTGCAGGTGGTTGTTAGAGAACAAGGGCACTGAGCGTGACCAATTACGAATAGTTACATGGATGTCTACTCATTCGTCAGTAACTGATTCGATGTTGCAGTGGTACAACTGATCCTTAGACCTGCGACACCACGGCCATTCAATATGAGGCTACTGTAGTTTGACTATGCAAACTGTGATCCTAGTCACGGGTCTTAGTAGTATATGTTGGCTGCAGTCGGTTCATATTAGGAATGGGTGTTTGTTTACAGGGGATCTATCGCTCTCGGTAGAGAGATAATTAGTCCTATGCTATTTGTAAGGCAAAGCTCAGAAATCCTCGGCCGAGGTAATATGGTTCATGGAAAGGTGTTTCCAAGAGTAACCATATGAGCTTCTGTCCTATCAAATTTGTCATATAACGGGTGATGGGGTTTGACGAGTATTCCATGACCTCCACTCAGTTGGGACTATGCGATAGAAGGATTGTATTGTTCGGTAACTGCACCTAGAGGTTCTGTCCAATATTCACTTCTGATTGGATTGCCACTATATGCTGCTAGGTGTCACTGGTGGATTGTGGGAACCAATAAAAATAATTATAGGCGAATAAGTATTATACGAGGGAAGAATCAAAAGTGTTTGATCCATCAAAAAGAGTTTCGATGATGATGGCGATGGGGATCGCATCATATCTCACTACCAGACAGAATTGAACCTATTAGGTCACACACATAAGAAATCGCGCATGATCGATATTATGGAGATGATAAAGAAGTTTATAGAATGGATTAATTATAATCACAATACTAAAGTTTATTAATTATTAGTAAAAGGACTAATTTGTAATTATTGTAAATTAGAGGTATTTAAGTGCAAAAGTTGCATGGTGTATTTGCTAATCGTTAGTAAATATTTTGAGGACTTATGTGTAAATGTTACACACGAATCGAATTAGGATTCGGATTCGATTCATATTGAAACTAACTCAAGGATAATGGATAATCCAATCGGATTAGGATTCGATTAGGATTAGAATTAGGATTAGGGTTTTTCTCATTATAAATATATGTCATATGTGACATATTTTAAAAGAGAAAACAAAGGAATAAGAAAACCCTAGCCGCCTATCCTCTCCCTCTTCCTCAAGTCCTCCATAATTAATTCATCATTCTCGATCTTCGGAAGATTGCTAGCACAATTAGAAGATTGATTCATCCTCCTTACATCGACGCAAGAGTTAATTCGTGATCGGATCGCGAATCAAGGCGATCGACTATTTCGATCAAGGGCGTGATTCCGTGTGGACGCGAGTAGAGGCCGGGCGCGTGCGCGGCTAGCAAGGACGAACAATTTTTACCAACGATTGTCGGCTTCGCGGTGATCTCGACCCGCGCAAGGTAAAAATTAAATCCTAATTGATAAGATCAATTAGATTACCTTTTAACGATCTAAAAGAAAACATGAGGTGATCTTTGGTTTAAGAAAATTTTTAATTGCGTCTCTTTCTTCCGCTGCGCATATCCGACTACTTTCTTACATAAACATGATCAACATGCATACAGAAGCTTTAGAGGGCATTCCATACATCTTGAAGAAATTCCAACTCACCTCAAAAGCATTCCGCAGGCAAACGCTGAAGTCGGTGAAGTGCCGAGCGCTACTGCCAAAAAATCTGCCGGAAACACCAAAACTGCGCCGCGCGCGCGCGCACTGTCGCGATCCTCGGAAAAATCTCCGGAAGCTCGAACCAACTCTCTCGAGTCCTCTAATAAAAATCCGGCGGGCTCCGGCTCCCTCGTTGTCAGTTCACAGCACGCACGCAAGCAACCTCGGCTCCGCGCAGTAAAAACCCAAGCCTCAGCCAACAGCACCAAAGTGGCTCCCAAGGTGCAAGCATGGAACGAGATGGAAGGAAAAAAAATCCATTCAGCTCAAAACTTATCGAAAATCCATCAATAAATCCAAAAACCCCTGCTTGAATCAAATCCGACAACGTACCTCATGCACAGCCGACGCGCGCGCGGCTCCGTCCAGCTCCAAGCAACAAGACCACACAAGCAGCACCCAAGCTTGCTCTCTTTCCCTTTTCTTCTCTTTCTTTTTCCTTGCTTTCTCTCATTCTTTTCTTTCTTTCTTTCTTTCTTCTATTTTCTTTTTCCTTGCTTTCCCTCATTCTTTTCTTTATTTCTTTCTTTCTTCTCTTTTCTTTTTCTTTCTCTGAATCCAGCTGATAAGAGAGGAGGAGGGGGAGTCCATATATAGAGAAGAAGGGGGGTTAACCAGTCAACAGGGTGTTGGGGAAGTGAAATTACCAAAGTGCCCATGCTAACAACACCAAAAAATGCATCCTGCACTATGGGGTACCGGTACTCTCCATGTAGTACCGGTACCCAAGAGCCTGTTCCGGAATCCCACCTTTTGTTCCGGAACGCCAAGCCAAAGAAAGAAAAAAAAAAGTAAGAAGTCGCTGCACGCGCGGCGCCCAAGCTCCAGCCGCGCCGCGCCCAAGTGCCAGCCTCGCAGCGCCCTGGCCCGCGGCACGCGCCCGCAGCTGCTGCGCCAGGCGCCCATGCACGCCCGTGCAGCGATTGCACCAGCCGCGCGTGGCGCCTCTGCGCGCCCGCACGACACCTTCTGCTGGCCTCTCCTCCACTCTTGGACAATAAGCTCATCAACTCCATCAACAAAAACCATCAACAAATCCAAACCAAGATCTCTCTCTCTCTCTCTCTCTCTCTCTCTCTCTAAAAAAACAGCACTACCTTCCATGAGGCTCGACGCGTGCGTGCTCCGCTCGGCTTCCAACGGTTGGTCCACACTACTTGCACACCATCACCTCTCTCAATTCCTTCTTTTATTTCTCCTCAATTCCTCTTCTTCTTCTCCTTCTTCTCCTTTCTTTCTTTCCTCTGTTTGAAGCTCAAATCCTCTGTTTGATTCAAGGGAGAGGATGATGACGTGGCAAGGTGCTAATTAAGGGCTTAATTAGAGGTGCTTGGTGCATGGTGCATGGTGCATGGTGCAGGGGAAAAAAAACCCAAAAGCCCTCCAACACCAACATCTTATCCAAACCAACTCCCTTTCACTCTTCTTTCTCTTTTTCTAATTTCTTTCACTCTAAAACTCCAAGCAAATTAACACTAATTAATTAAATTAATTATTTAATCTCTCAAATGCCAACTCCAACTCACTTTTTGTCTTTGGGGCCTCCGCACCAGTCCGAAACCTCCCGAACTCTGCTGTAATCTGAAAATACACATGTCCAAAGCTTTCCCCACTCAAAAAGCTCAACTGTAGAGTCGATGTGCTCAATCCAAAAACCGGCTCCCATAATTGCCAACTCCAACTCACTTTTTGCCTTCGGGGCCTCCGCATCAATCCGGAACCTCCTGAACTCCGCTGTAATCTGAAATTACACTTGTTCCAAACATTTTCCAATTTTTCTGCGCACACTGTGGAGTCGAGGCTCTACAAAATCGGTCCTCTAACGGCGCACAATGCCTGGAAACTCCGATTCAAGCTGGGGCTTCCGCGCTGATCCGAATCAACCCGAACTCATCTGTAAACACAAATGGAACACGTCCAAAGCAATTTCCCCGCACCACGCCATCATTGCGAGGTCGGCGCGCTATACGAAGTCCCTGTACTCTACACTTCTTGCATTGCTTCAATCCAATAATCGTCTTGAAAAGCTTCATCAACGTTCTTTGGTTCCAACATGGAGACGTAACACGCAACTCCACAAACCAATTGTCTCCGAGTCCTGACTCCTTGTGGATCTCCAATGATATTTGACTCTGAATGGTCCGTGGAGATACGTAGCATTTGAGGCAACGGAGTGCTCGGAGGTATGTGTGATGATTCCTGCACATCAGATAAACTAGAAGAATCATGAGATGCATCAACATTATCGGAAGAATTATTATGAGAAGATGCAATATCTTTTACAGGAGTATCATCATCAAGAGACATATCACGGGTAGATTTATCAGATGAAAAATGAAAAGCTTCATCTGTAGGTTTTTATATATTAAGGATCCACAAGGATCTAAATAGGTACTATCAAACAACTAGAGGGGGGGTGAATAGGTGTAATACTTATAAAACCAATCTCAGTGCAAAATAAAAAACAATGCGGAAAATAAAAATAGCACACCGAGATATATGTGGAAACTTCAATCCAGGAGAAAAACCACGGGACCAACACGCAATAACAATCCACTAAGAATAGAAGAATAACAAGGTGATTACCGACTCCACGGACTCCAACCCCTCCTTCAACTTCTTCGGATCTTGCGCTCACCGATTGCACGTCCACTGCACACGTTCGAATCCACGAACGCCACTCGAATCCACGAGCACACGTTTCGAATCCACGAAACGCCTTCAACAAATCGAATCCACGATGCTACGTCGAATCCACGACGCAAACTTGTTAAAAGCTTCGATGGTGATCCTTTGCTTAGAATATCATTGAAGAACCATGGATGGAATCTCTAAGCAAAGACTAGATCAATTCGACAAAAGATAGATCTTGGAAGAACCGTCGAATTGACCTAAAAGAGGCTAAAAGAAGAACGATAAAAAACCTAGCCTCTAGGGTTGCTCTCAAGTGTTTTCTTAATTAATCGGTAGTTCTTGAGAAACCCTAAGTGTCTATTTATAGGTTAGAAACCTTTGGAAGAAAACTGACTTAACAGAATTTTTCCCGCACGACGGTCCGGACTGGTTCAGGACTGTCGTTGTTTTTCAGAGAATTCTTGAAAAATCAACGTTCGGGGTCCGGAACAGAATTTTCATTCCGGACTGGATTTCCACACAAAACGGTCCTGAACAGAATTTTCTGTTCCTGAACGGATTTCCTGAAAAAAATAGTTTTTCACTTGTATGCAATGAAAACTTATCCAAGTGTTTCTAAACTACTCAAATGTATTCGGATCACCAAAATTATTTAGTTAAACGTACCTGATCATTCCGAATCCATTTTCCTTGAGATTGATGTATATGATCCATAATTCTTCAACTTCAATCTTCAAGACTCAAAACACTGAGTGTCAACTTGAGCTCTTGTTGAATCTTCTCTGAGTCTTCAATTGCTGATTGACAATTTGATCACTTCAAGACTCCGACTCAACTCACGAAATATGCCAACTCAAAAAGCCGTAACAATCTCCCCATTTGGCAATTTCGTGACAAAACCCAAAAATACATAAAACGCTTAACACACTCATCTTAAACCAAAAAATCGAAACTCAATGTCATCACCAAAACATTGACTTTCTTTGCGTGAAAGATCCAATAAACAAAAATTACATTTGAACCAGCCTTAGAACAAACTCTATGACTTAGGACTTGGAGTCTTAAAGTGATATAGATCCTGCAAAACAAAACTCCAAACAAATCAAAAGTCAGTTGTCAGAAATTAAAGTTATATCCTACATTTGATTCGTCCTTTTGGTTCCTTTTGTTTTTCGGCTCCTTTTTCATCATCTCCCCCTATCTCGATGATCTCATTTCCCCCATTTCTCTTCTCCCCCTTTTTGTCACAAATTGTCAAACAGCGAACATACTAGACAAAAGGAAATCACTAACAGGATTAGTTCATAGAGAAAGAGAGATAAAAGTTCAGTTCCGGTATATAACAAAAATGCAGATTGCGTACCGGTAGTCGAAAGCAAAAATCAAATAATTTCTTGAAACAAATCCAGATTTTGAAATATTTGAATTACCGATTTGTATTTCATCAAGAAAACAATTTAAGTGCTTGAAAATAATATAAGATCACATAGATGTCATTCAATCCAACTAATTTTACAAAAATTAAAAAGATTTACTCCGAAATCATGAAAAACAAAGATAAGACATTATAAACCGTTTTTCATATTATATACATCAAACACAAGTCATCAAAAATAATCTTGAGATTCAAAGTCTATCAAGATGTAACAGATTTACAAAGATGACTTACAGAGATTTCCAAATGACATCAATTTTGAATTTTACCCTTTTAGATTGAGATATGCATTAAAATACCTAAGGGTGGCTCTTTGAGCATCTTTTAACTATCCCACCTTATACCAACCAGGAGATTGTTCAAAATAAGAACTTTGAATTTAAATCTCCGAATGCTTTAACTAAACAAAAATTCATAAATATTTTTCAAGCATCCATAACATGTGGTAGCTTCACACACTAACCGGACGACCGGGGTGGCAGCTCTTTCCAAACATGTAGTGGTAGTTTTCACACTCCTTTCGGATGTAACTCTTTCCACATCTTTTGTAATTCATTTCATTACCCTTGTAAGAAAATACAATCTCTTATGTGAAAGAATTAAATCCCAAATTTTAGTCTATCGGTTGTCTCATGTTTATCACAAAGAACTCACACAACCGAGATAGATTAATCATCTAAAGATCACACATGATTACAAAAATTTGATGAATATAATTATCAAAAACTCCTATAATGAAGTATCTTCAAGAATTATGATTATGAAGTAAAGTTGATAATTCATATAAAATTAAATTGGAGTGATTGAAAGTGAAACCGTTTTTATTCAATGCACTTGTTCGTTAAAACCCTTTTGTTCAAAAACAAAACATAAAAACGAAGAGCATTGAAAACATGTAATGCAAAGATTCAGAAAAATATGAAAGGAAAACCAATCAAAGCATTACATACAGTCATAAGCTATTTAGAACTTAAGACAAGGAAATATATCACCTTTCCGAATCCAAAATCGTCGGATTTTGGGTTGTCTTGATTCATTGTGGTTGGGAGATGATAGCTTTGACTGTTGATCCACCTTAGGTCTTTGCCTCGCAACGATCCACTTGTATGATTGATGTTGTGGCTCGGACCTTTGGTGGATTGAGTGAACTCCTTTGACTTGATGAGTCTTTTGATTCCGTTGAGTTCGCTCCGTAGGTGAAGTTGCCGAAGAATTCCTCTTTCTCTTTTTCGGGCATGACTTCATCAAGTGTCCTTCAAGTCCACATTGATGACAAGTTCTTCCTCTCAATTTATTTGTGGTACTTGAAGCCTTCACAGTTTGGTTCTTTTTAAATCCCAAACCAACCTTGCTTGTTTGACCTAATCCGGACATACATTCAAGTTTCTTGGAACCGGTTGAAAGCCTTTGTACGTCGGATTTAAGTTGATGAACTTGCTTGGTCAAAGCTTGGTTGGTGACATGAATCTCCTCAAACTGTTTTTCTAGAAAACCAATCTTGTCCATATATGATTTAGCGTTTGTCTCCGATTGGTTTAGCTTTTCTTGGAGGATTTTATTGTTATCCAATAAACGTTCTCGTTCCTCCTCGAGATCATGAAGCTTTATCTTTAAAGCATGATTCTCGTCATTAGCCTCTAGTCGTTGCTTCCTCAACTTCTTGATATGCTTGGCCATCTTCTTAGATTTCGCAAGAAGTTGTTGATATGCCTCAATGAGTTCTTCTTTGTCCGACTCCCCCTCACTTGATGACTCTCCATCGGATGTTGATGTTTCATACAAAATCAAAGGAGCAGAGTCAGTGATTAAAGATGATAAGCAAAAATTAGAAGAGGGAATTTGAGAAGCATGTAAGGCAACGACTGTTTCCTCTTTACTTGAGGTCGATTCATTAGAAGTAGAATCGTCCCAAGTTTTCGCTTGCAAAGCCTTCTTTTTATATGATTTCGGAGAAGGACAGTCCGTTGAAATATGGACGTAGCCTTTGCATCTATAACATTGGATTTCCCATTCGAATTCATCTTTTTCCTTAGAAGGTTTTGCAGAGCTTTTGAGGTTAGAGGATTTAGAACCCGATGATCCTTTAGATGGTTTCGAGGATGAAGATCCATCGGTTCGATTCTTCCAAAACTTCCGACGAAATTTCTTTACGATCCGCGCCAATTGTTCTTCAAAATCGGCAAAAGAGATTTCATCGTCGGAACTTGATTCGCCATCTTCTTCCTTTGTTGATTTGAATGCAATACCTGTAAGCTTAGAAGAAGACTTGGAAGAAACTTGATTAGTAGGAAAAGTCATCTCATAAGTTTGCAAAGCACCTACTAATTCCTCTACTCTCATCTCATCTGGATGACTAACGGTTTCAATGGCGGCAACCTTTGCCCTAAACCGTTCCGGAAGAGTCCGAAGTATCTTTCTTACAACTTTCGACTCCAGGATCTTTTCTCCTAAATTAGCACAAGTATTGATTACATCTTGAAGTCTAGTGTAATAATCTGTAAACAATTCATGCTCATCCATATGAATAGAGTCAAATCGACTTGTAAGCATCTGGAGCTTTTAAATTTTTACTAGATTAGTACCCTCATGTGTAATTTTGAGAATATCCCAAATTTCCTTCGTGGTTTCACACGCGGAAATTTGTGTAAATTCAGTCGAGGAAAGAGAATTATATAAAGCGTTCATACCTTTCCCATTGTAAGAAGATCTTTCGATTTCCTCTTTGGACCATCTAGAGCGAGGTTTTGGGGTAGTAGAATTTCCTACTTCCTCAACAGGAGGCACCCAACCGTATTCTACGGAATGCCATACCCGCTCATCAATTGAGATGAGAAAAGCTCTCATCCGCACTTTCCAATAAGCATAATTGGTCCCATCAAAAAGTGGAGGTCTAAAAATATTACCACTTTCACCCGACATGATAGATAAACCTAAAACCCGCTCCGATACCACTTGTAGGTTTTTATATATTAAGGATCCACAAGGATCTAAATAGGTACTATCAAACAACTAGAGGGGGGGTGAATAGGTGTAATACTTATAAAACCAATCTCAGTGCAAAATAAAAACCAATGCGGAATATAAAAATAGCACACCGAGATATACGTGGAAACTCCAATCCAGGAGAAAAACCACGGGACCAACACGCAATAACAATCCACTAAGAATAGAAGAATAACAAGGTGATTACCGACTCCACGGACTCCAACCCCTCCTTCAACTTCTTTGGATCTTGTGCTCACCGATTGCACGTCCACTGCACACATTCGAATCCATGAACGCCACTCGAATCCACGAGCACACGTTTCGAATCTATGAAACGCCTTCAACACATCGAATCCACGATGCTACGTCGAATCCACGACGCAAACTTGTTAAAAGCTTCGATGGTGATCCTTTGCTTAGAATATCATTGAAGAACCATGGATGGAATCTCTAAGCAAAGACTAGATCAATTCGACAAAAGATAGATCTTGGAAGAACCGTCGAATTGACCTAAAAGAGGCTAAAAGAAGAACGATAAAAAACCTAGCCTCTAGGGTTGCTCTCAAGTGTTTTCTTAATTAATCGGTAGTTCTTGAGAAACCCTAAGTGACTATTTATAGGTTAGAAACCTTTGGAAAGAGATAAGCATCAAAAACTGACTTAACAGAATTTTTTCCGCACGATGGTCCGGGCTGGTTCAGGACTGTCGTTGTTTTTCAGAGAATTCCTGAAAAAACAAGGTTCGGGGTCCAGAACAGAATTTTCGTTCCGGATTGGATTTCCACACAAAACGGTCCTGAACAGAATTTTCTGTTCCTGAACGGATTTCCTGAAAAAAATAGTTTTTGACTTTTATGCAATGAAAACTTATCCAAATGTTTCTAAACTACTCAAATGTATTCGAATCACCAAAATTATTTAGTTAAACGTACCTGATCATTCCGAATCCATTTTCCTTGAGATCGATGTATATGATCCATAATTCTTCAACTTCAATCTTCAAGACTCAAAACACGGAGTGTCAACTTGAGCTCTTGTTGAATCTTCTCTGAGTCTTCAATTGCTGATTGACAATTTGATCACTTCAAGACTCCGACTCAACTCACGAAATATGCCAACATAAAAAGCCGTAACATCATCTACTTTAATATTAAAAGATTCTACCATCATTTTAGATTCGAGATTAAAAACCCGATATGCTCTACTATTTGTAGAATAACCCATGAAAATTCCTTCGTCACTTCGAAAGTCGAATTTTCTAAGATTTTCGCGATCACGTAAAATGTAACAGCGACTCCCAAAGATTCGAAAATATTTGATATTTGGTTTTCTACAAAACCATAGCTCATATGGTGTATTTAAAGTACCCGGGCGCAAATAAACATGATTGATTACGTAGACCGCGGTGTTAACTGCTTCAGCCCAAAAATGTAACGGGAGTTTCCGGCTGTGAAACATAACATGCGCCATCTCTTGTACTACTCTGTTTTTGCGCTCGACTACACCATTCTGTTGAGGTGTATAGGGTGCAGAGAATTCATGTTTTATGCCATTGGAAGTGCAAAAATCAATGAATTTTGAATTTATAAATTCTCCACCTCTATCACTTCGAACACGAACGATCTTTTCATTTTTCTCAATCATAACACAATGACTTATCTCATGAAAAGAATCGAAAGTATCCGTTTTCTCTTTTAAAAATGTTACCCATTAATATCTAGAGAAATCATCAACCATAAGAAAAATGTACCATTTACCTCCCAAACTTGGTTGACGAGTCGGCCCCATTAAGTCCATGTGCAATAATTCAAGTGGCCGTATGGTTCCCACGTTGTTTAAATTCTTGTGCGTGGCCCTTGATTGTTTTCCCTTTTGACAACCTCTACACACAATGTTTTCTTTAAATGATAGTTTAGGAACTCCCTTAACCACGTCTTTGTTAGAAATTCTAGCTAGTTCCTTAAAATTAATGTGACCTAGTCTTTCATGCCAAAGAGTTTCATTATCAAGTGACACTATGTTACAATGTTCAGACATTTTGTTAGGAACTACATAGCAATTGTTTTCAGACCTAACCCCTTTCAAAAAGAATGAATGGTCCTTATCAGTTACAATACATTCAACAGATGAAAAATTAACTGAAAAGCCATTATCACACAATTGACTAATGCTAATGAGGTTAGTCTTAAGGCCTTCAACAAATAAAACATTGTTCAAAACTGGGTCATCTGGAATAGTAATTGTTCCTTTTCCAACAATTTTAGAAGTACGACCGTCTCCGAAAACTACAAGTCCTCCGGAGGTTTTCTTTAAAGTTTGAAAATAGTTTTCATCACCGGTCATGTGACGGGAACATCCACTATCCAGATACCAAGACGAGTTGTCAAAAGCATGCAGTGATGTATGAATGACAAGACAAGGGAAGATTTCACCTTTGCGCACCCAAACCTTTTGAGTTTTGGAGTACGTCGGGAATGATTGTGAAGTTATTCTCCTTGGTGAATGCGTCTTGTTTGATTGATCGCTTTTCTTTGAAATCCATGATGACGTCGTCTTGTGGGATGTACTACCAAGGTTCTTTTCTTTTGAAAAATTTTCCTTTGATTTCCGGGGGATGACCTTGTTGGTAGTTGTTGCAAGAGGCGCTTGATTTGATCGTTTTGCTCCAATCTTACTGTAGTAACCATAATTTTTTAAAATTCAAAATTTAAGTTTAAATAATTTTCAGAATTATTAAAATAGCAAAAATGGGCAATTAGTGGGTCAATAGTGGCCCAGAAATGGCGACTTTTGATCGGGGTCTGATCTGGAAAATCCGAGATCACCATTGCGATCGTCTCGTCGAAACATAGAAGTTTCATATTCATATGTTTTCGATCCGACGGTCGGATCTTCCAGAAATCAGAAATCAAAAACGGGTCCCACAACTTAAGTTGTGAATAGTAATCCCTATTTTTAATCCCTTTTGACCACTAACGACCGTTTCGCCATCTAGAAACCCAATATAGGGGTATGAGTAGTCAAACCTAACTAATTTCGACATTCTGAGCGCAATGGCACTGACGGTTTTCGCGTTTGGCGATCCGGGTGCATCGAGGTGCGTGCGTCGTTTTGCGACCTACAGAACTTTGTGGCCCGAGATTTTATTCGAGCACCGTTTCAAGCAAACAAATATGCTACTTGACAGGTCTCGACGAGCCGGACGTCGTGGCAAAGTTGTTTCACAATTCGACGAGCGGATTGTCTCGAAATGCGTGAAAAGCACCGAAAAAGGGTGTATTTTTGAAGAAATCCTATTATTTTGTGTACAAAAATTAAAGAGGCTTATAGGATAAGGAGTTGGGTGCATTTTGCACCTACTGTAAGGATCCCGGAGTCTAGGGTTTGGTGTGAACTGAGTTGAAGAAGATTTTGCAAAGAATCTTGTATTAAATTATTTTGTGACTCTTGGTCTCCTACGGGTGAATGCACGAGGAGTCATAGGGGGGAATCCGAGGCATCAACATCTCCTCTGCATCCTCCACATGATGTCGGGATTGCTGGGGAGGCCAAGGACACAAACCCATTAGAGACCAAACCCGGGAGAGAGAGCAAGGAAGCTTGAACCAAACTCTTCCAAGGTGGAGTTGGAGTGCTCTGAGGATTTCTCCGGTGACTGTGGACTCCGCTGGAGTTGGCCGAGGTCGCGCGAAGAAGAAGAAGAAGGAACCCGACTTCTTCCTATCTTCCCCGAATCCGGCCAAGGTAAGTTCTCTCCAACTTCGGTTTGTTTGAACCCAAGACTTGTAGCAGTAGCTTAGTAAGGACCCATAGATGCTCTGTACCAAGCCCGAGCTCCCCATGCAAAGCGCATGGCCGGCGGGAAACATCTCTTGCCGGAAAACTAATAAAGCTCCACCTTGAGATAACTTTGCAACTAGTGAACCAACCAAGCTGAAAATTGGTATGTAGGGACTGTAGGGTATGTCTAACAAATCTGCAAAGTTTGAATAAATATGGCTTAGTAATTCAAGAGATATTGGATGCCCTAGCTTTTGAAGTTATTGCATGTTGGCCGAACTTCCATTTCCGGTGCCGGCGGGCTTCCCCGACGCCGGCCACCTACCGAGATCACTTGCTGGGACCAAGAGGATCCCAACCATGCCTTTGCATGGTTCCCATGCAGACCGAATGAGGGTCGGCCATGGATGAACCCGAGAATGGAAGATTTGCGGCCGCCGGCGTTCTGGCCATCTCCGGCCGGGGAGGAGGTGTCGGGAAGCTTTGTATGGACTTAAGGAAGCTTCCATATAAGTTGGAAGACTTCTTATGGCTTCTGTAAAAATCCACCATTAACGAGCTTGAGCTCCAAAATGGAGCTTTGCTCCCCGCCGCCGCCGCCGCACCTCGTTACCGGCCAAGGTTATGGAAAGCTTCTGTGAGGTAGTTAGCATCTTTTAGTGCTTTTAGTTTGATCCCAGAGCTTCTGGTTGAAGCATCACAAATTTCAATGCAAAGGGGTCATCTTCTTCCTCCTTGAGCCGCGGCCAACTTGCTTTTGGCTTGCTCCAGGTTGAAGGGTAATGAGGAGGGAACTTAGTAGATCATTTAAGTGCAAGTTAGATAGCTTCTGGTCCAGTAATTGCAAAGATCCAATGTGAAGTTTAGCTTATGTTTAATGTTAAATATTATGCATGCCATGTGTTTGATAAAATGCCTAAGAGAGGAAAAATGTGGAATTTTGGTTTGCTGTAAATATGAAAGTTGTTCCAAATGTTTCCTTGAGCTTGATGCTTACTTCAGATCAAAGTTGATCTGTGTGAAATAAAGTTTGGAGCAATGTGAACCTTATATGAAACTTGGCTTTGGTTTTGCTTGAACCAGCACACCTGGGTTCCAACCAAGGTGAGCACTGTGGTCCTAGCGTGGTGTAGATCAACTTTGATATGTAAAGTTTTCATGTTTGATGTTGGGATTAAAAAATGTAGTTAAATCAACCTAAAATGTAAAGTTGGAACAAAACTATGTTCTAGGCTGTTTGCGAAGCCGCGACAGTGAGCTCCTGACTAATTTGGGGTCACTGAACGCGATGCTCGCGTTAAAAACTGATTTTGAAGTCTCGGAGAAACAAAAATGCAAAATGGCTATGTTAGAGAAGTGTTTAATGGCCCGAAGTTTTCCTCGAGATGCGTGCTGCCACAAATGTGTGAGCACGGTGTTCAGCAAGTTAAAAGTCACCTGCTAGAAGTGACGGTTTGTTAAAATGAGTTTCCAGTTGAAAGAACGAGCGAAAATAGTGCTCAAATGACACTATTAGTTAAATAATTAGAGGTTTTAAAATGGATCTGGGGTTTAAGTTGTGATTAGTGAATTCGAGGTTGATCAATATGTTTGATTCAGGTCTGTCCAGTTTGCATCTGGTTATGAGCATACAGTCGATTCAGTCTTGTCGCCTGCGATTTGACAGGTGGGTTTATCTTCGGTCCGGGCTTTATCATTTCGGCCCTCTGTGTACGGTATTGGTTGGACCCCTGTTTTTGGTAGCTTAAATATTACTTTGAGCCTGCCTTCCTTTCGATTCAGTTTATACTGCTTCATGCCTGAGTTATAACTTTTATCAGTTATCTGTTGCTTTACATAGTGCTTCCAGTATTTCATATCATTATTCTGGACATTGCCATGCCTGATTGGTCATTTGCTAGGTTATATACCTGATTATCAGTACATCCTGATTATATCTGATCCATGATATTTAGTTGCTGCTTATTCTTGCATATGAGTTGAGACTCAGTTGATTCTGATATTGCATCCTTGATTGGATTGTGTTGAGCTTGCTTTTCTGTTGATCAAATATTACACTGCTGAACACATAATTTTAAGAAACTAATGTTTTACTGAACGTCGTAGGGTCGCCTGAGTCTGTTCTTGTTTGATAGGACAAAGGCATTGCTCTTCGAAGTTTGGGCCTAAACCTATTTTCAAAATAGTTTTCTCAAAAATATGTGTTTAGTTTGTATGTTTGGTTGGTCTGCATGATTGAGTTGAGATTTGCTGCTGATCTTTTGTTGAGTTGAGATTTGCCTTTGATCTTGCATATGAGTTGAGATTTGCCTTTGATCTTGCATATGAGTTGAGATTTAGTTGATTAGTTGCTGATTATTCCTGCATGAGAGTTGAGATTCAGTTGATTGCATCCCAGTGGGGATTTCCCGGCTTATTGCCGATTACCCGGTCAGTGGACCGTGAGTTTGAGCATTTGCATTTGATCGCCCGCACCGTTGTACTTCACGAACATTGCCGGGGTCGCGCCCCGTGGATATTGTTCTTTACCGGTAAAGTGGTTAGCAGTGGCAACCCGTGACCCTTTGTGAAGGGAATGTCAATCCGCTGGTGCCAGCTGGGCAAATTCGCCTGAGGTTTGTGGAACCAATATGGTGGCTTGTGATTGGATAATTTGATATATCCTCTATTTGATGCATATGTTGCTTTTAGACTGCTTTGGTCTTATCTCATGATTCCTGATTCTGTTGTCAGCATATTCATTGTTTGATGCCTGTCTATACAGTTATTCAGCATGCTCGGTTCATTATATTCCTGTCATGATTATACATATTCCTGTTGATTATTCATTCGCTTCATAATCATGCTTACCTAATGTGATTATTACTATCCTCTAGTATTGTATACCAGTAGGTACGATCTGCTATTTCTCGGCTCGTCGTGCCCACTGGGATACACTCCGGTGTGTCTCACACCCTCGGGTGACTGTTTTTCAGGTCAAGCGGGTGTTGGGATGTCGGGACGTATTGGCGAGGTATCGATATAGAGGTTGACCCTGAACAGCCGAAAAGTTATGTAATAAATGTTTGAGAGAAAGGATTTTGTATTTCAGTTGTATATTTGTAAAGATAGTTGTAAGGTTTTCTTGTAATATTATTTGTAGTACGTAGTTAGTACTCTGATGTTGTTGCTAAGCTAGCCGTGCATATATAGAAAAGGCTCAATTCCAAAGGGGATTGGGACTCTTCTATATATGTGGCGGTCTGTCATTGCCCTGGCTGTTTTTGCAACTCTGATTAAAAAAAAAAAAAAAAAAAAAATTTACACTGGTTTTTGAACTCGGGGCGTGACTGATTAGATGGTATCAGAGCATAGGAATACGATGCCTAGGTTTGGTTAGGAACGAACCCTAGGATGACTTGTGTTCACGAGAGAGCGCAGGGTTTCGGAATAGTGGTTTGAAACTTAGATGTGTTCCGTATTCGGGTTTTGAGAATCATTGTTAGTACAAGGTTAGCCGCGGTCATGGTTTCGGCCGTAGGCTTGATGTTTCAGTGGAGCCAGATGGCTCAGATCAGTACAATACATGTGGCTGAAGGATTTACTTTTCAGTGTTCCCGTGTCATAATTCAGTGGCTTGTGTGCCCAATGATAATCCTGGTTTGGGTTGGATTTAAATTTTGGCCTATGTGTCCATTTTAATAAGAAGTTGGAAAATAGTGAATTATGGTTCTAGTTTCTTGGGGATAGACAGGGTGGCATTCCTGACCACGTGATGATAGTGACCTTTGGTAGAGGTTATGTCATTGGCATAGTGACTGTGTAGGGAGGTATGTGATGTACCTTCAGAAATGAGTTGTGTCCCAAACTAGATGTTGGCGACAGATCTATGGTATTTCACTTTTCTTTTGGTAAGCACGTTGGCGGCCGACAACGTACTGTCGAAAGAACTGAGGAAATATTTTGCCCTGTAATGGGGAATATCAGATTGGGTCTAAATTAGTAGCCTTGGAGTTATTAATACCTTGTGACTAGTTGTCACTATTGTAAACCTATTAGAGACTTATCAGAGGTTTAGTTGTATTAAGTTTCGGGGACGAAACTTCTTATAAGTGGTGGGTGATGTAGTAACCATAATTTTTAAAAATTCAAAATTTAAGTTTAAATAATTTTCAGAATTATTAAAATAGCAAAAATGGGCAATTAGTTGGTCAATAGTGGCCAAGAAATGTCGACTTTTGATCGGGGTCTGATCTGGAAAATCCGAGATCACCATTGCGATCGTCTCGTCGAAACATAGAAGTTTCATATTCATATGTTTTCGATCCGACGGTCGGATCTTCCAGAAATCAGAAATCAAAAACGGGTCCCACAACTTAAGTTGTGAATAGTAATCCCTATTTTTAATCCCTTTTGACCACTAACGGCCGTTTCGCCATCTAGAAACCCAATATAGGGGTATGAGTAGTCAAACCTAACTAATTTCGACGTTCTGAGCGCAATGGCACTGACGGTTTTCGCGTTTGGCGATCCGGGTGCATCGAGGTGCGTGCGTCGTTTTGCGACCTACAGAACTTTGTGGCCCGAGATTTTATTCGAGCACCGTTTCAAGCAAACAAATATGCTACTTGACAGGTCTCGACGAGCCGGACGTCGTGGCGAAGTCTGTTTCACAATTCGACGAGCGAATTGTCTCGAAATGCGTGAAAAGCACCGAAAAAGGGTGTATTTTTGAAGAAATCCTATTATTTTGTGTACAAAAATTAAAGAGGCTTATAGGATAAGGAGTTGGGTGCATTTTGCACCTACTGTAAGGATCCCGGAGTCTAGGGTTTGGTGTGAACTGAGTTGAAGAAGATTTTGCAAAGAATCTTGCATTAAATTATTTTGTGACTCTTGGTCTCCTACGGGTGAATTCACGAGGAGTCATAGGGGGGAATCCGAGGCATCAACATCTCCTCTGCATCCTCCACATGATGCCGGGATTGCTGGGGAGGCCAAGGACACAAACCCATTAGAGACCAAACCCGGGAGACAGAGCAAGGAAGCTTGAACCAAACTCTTCCAAGGTGGAGTTGGAGTGCTCTGAGGATTTCTCCAGTGACTGTGGACTCTGCTGGAGTTGGCCGAGGTCGCGCGAAGAAGAAGAAGAAGGAACCCGGCTTCTTCCTATCTTCCCCGAATCCGGCCAAGGTAAGTTCTCTCCAACTTCGGTTTGTTTGAACCCAAGACTTGTAGCAGTAGCTTAGTAAGGACCCATAGATGCTCTGTACCAAGCCCGAGCTCCCCATGCAAAGCGCATGGCCGGCGGGAAACATCTCTTGCCGGAAAACTAATAAAGCTCCACCTTGAGATAACTTTGCAACTAGTGAACCAACCAAGCTGAAAATTGGTATGTAGGGACTGTAGGGTATGTCTAACAAATCTGCAAAGTTTGAATAAATATGGCTTAGTAATTCAAGAGATATTGGATGCCCTAGCTTTTGAAGTTATTGCATGTTGGCCGAACTTCCATTTTCGGTGCCGGCGGGCTTCCCCGACGCCGGCCACCTACCGAGATCACTTGCTGGGACCAAGAGGATCCCAACCATGCCTTAGCATGGTTCCCATGCAGACCGAATGAGGGTCGGCCATGGATGAACCCGAGAATAGAAGATTTGCGGCCGCCGGCGTTCTGGCCATCTCCGGCCGGGGAGGAGGTGTCGGGAAGCTTTGTATGGACTTAAGGAAGCTTCCATATAAGTTGGAAGACTTCTTATGGCTTCTGTAAAAATCCACCATTAACGAGCTTGAGCTCCAAAATGGAGCTTTGCTCCCCGCCGCCGCCGCCGCACCTCATTACCGGCCAAGGTTATGGAAAGCTTCTGTGAGGTAGTTAGCATCTTTTAGTGCTTTTGGTTTGATCCCAGAGCTTCTGGTTGAAGCATCACAAATTTCAATGCAAAGGGGTCATCTTCTTCCTCCTTGAGCCGCGGCCAACTTGCTTTTGGCTTGCTCCAGGTTGAAGGGTAATGAGGAGGGAACTTAGTAGATCATTTAAGTGCAAGTTAGATAGCTTCTGGTCCAGTAATTGCAAAGATCCAATGTGAAGTTTAGCTTATGTTTAATGTTAAATATTATGCATGCCATGTGTTTGATAAAATGCCTAAGAGAGGAAAACTGTGGAATTTTGGTTTGCTGTAAATATGAAAGTTGTTCCAAATGTTTCCTTGAGCTTGATGCTCACTTCAGATCAAAGTTGATCTGTGTGAAATAAAGTTTGGAGCAATGTGAACCTTATATGAAACTTGGCTTTGGTTCTGCTTGAACCAGCACACCTGGGTTCCAACCAAGGTGAGCACTGTGGTCCTAGCGTGGTGTAGATCAACTTTGATATGTAAAGTTTTCATGTTTGATGTTGGGATTAAAAAATGTAGTTAAATCAACCTAAAATGTAAAGTTGGAACAAAACTATGTTCTAGGCTGTTTGCGAAGCCGCGACAGTGAGCTCCTGACTAATTTGGGGTCACTGAACGCGATGCTCGCGTTAAAAACTAATTTTGAAGTCCCGGAGAAACAAAAATACAAAATGGCTATGTTAGAGGAGTGTTTTATGGCCCGAAGTTTTCCTCGGGATGCGTGCTGCCACAAATGTGTGAGCACGGTGTTCAGCAAGTTAAAAGTCACCTGCTGGAAGTGACGGTTTGTTAAAATGAGTTTCCAGTTGAAAGAACGAGCGAAAATAGTGCTCAAATGACACTATTAGTTAAATAATTAGAGGTTTTAAAATGGATCTGGGGTTTAAGTTGTGATTAGTGAATTCGAGGTTGATCAATATGTTTGATTCAGGTCTGTCCAGTTTGCATCTGGTTATGAGCATACAGTCGATTCAGTCTTGTCGCCTGCGATTTGACAGGTGGGTTTATCTTCGGTCCGGGCTTTATCATTTCGGCCCTCTGTGTACGGTATTGGTTGGACCCCTGTTTTTGGTAGCTTAAATATTACTTTGAGCCTGCCTTCCTTTCGATTCAGTTTATACTGCTTCATGCCTGAGTTATAACTTTTATCAGTTATCTGTTGCTTTACATAGTGCTTCCAGTATTTCATATCATTATTCTGGACATTGCCATGCCTGATTGGTCATTTGCTAGGTTATATACCTGATTATCAGTACATCCTGATTATATCTGATCTATGATATTTAGTTGCTGCTTATTCTTGCATATGAGTTGAGACTCAGTTGATTCTGATATTGCATCCTTGATTGGATTGTGTTGAGCTTGCTTTTCTGTTGATCAAATATTACACTGCTGAACACATAATTTTAAGAAACTAATGTTTTACTGAACGTCGTAGGGTCGCCTGAGTCTGTTCTTGTTTGATAGGACAAAGGCATTGCTCTTCGAAGTTTGGGCCTAAACCTATTTTCAAAATAGTTTTCTCAAAAATATGTGTTTAGTTTGTATGTTTGGTTGGTCTGCATGATTGAGTTGAGATTTGCTGCTGATCTTTTGTTGAGTTGAGATTTGCCTTTGATCTTGCATATGAGTTGAGATTTGCCTTTGATCTTGCATATGAGTTGAGATTTAGTTGATTAGTTGCTGATTATTCCTGCATGAGAGTTGAGATTCAGTTGATTGCATCCCAGTGGGGATTTCCCGGCTTATTGCCGATTACCCGGTCAGTGGACCGTGAGTTTGAGCATTTGCATTTGATCGCCCGCACCGTTGTACTTCACGAACATTGCCGGGGTCGCGCCCCGTGGATATTGTTCTTTACCGGTAAAGTGGTTAGCAGTGGCAACCCGTGACCCTTTGTGAAGGGAATGTCAATCCGCTGGTGCCAGCTGGGCAAATTCGCCTGAGGTTTGTGGAACCAATATGGTGGCTTGTGATTGGATAATTTGATATATCCTCTATTTGATGCATATGTTGCTTTTAGACTACTTTGGTCTTATCTCATGATTCCTGATTCTGTTGTCAGCATATTCATTGTTTGATGCCTGTCTATACAGTTATTCAGCATGCTCGGTTCATTATATTCCTGTCATGATTATACATATTCCTGTTGATTATTCATTCGCTTCATAATCATGCTTACCTAATGTGATTATTACTATCCTCTAGTATTGTATACCAGTAGGTACGATCTGCTATTTCTCGGCTCGTCGTGCCCACTGGGATACACTCCGGTGTGTCTCACACCCTCGGGTGACTGTTTTTCAGGTCAAGCGGGTGTTGGGATGTCGGGACGTATTGGCGAGGTATCGATATAGAGGTTGACCCTGGACAGCCGAAAAGTTATGTAATAGATGTTTGAGAGAAAGGATTTTGTATTTCAGTTGTATATTTGTAAAGATAGTTGTAAGGTTTTCTTGTAATATTATTTGTAGTACGTAGTTAGTACTCTGATGTTGTTGCTAAGCTAGCCGTGCATATATAGAAAAGGCTCAATTCCAAAGGGGATTGAGACTCTTCTATATATGTGGCGGTCTGTCATTGCCCTGGCTATTTTTTCAACTCTGATTAAAAAAAAAAAAAAAAATTTTACACTGGTTTTTGAACTCGGGGCGTGACACTTACAATCTCTTCTTATATTGTAGAATACCGGGTTTTCGGATAGTGCACCGACCTAGCAAGATGGCGTGATGTGGAGGTTTTACTTTGGGCGAGTCCAAAACATGTTTACAGATGAGTTTGGGTTGATTCGGATCTACGCGGAAGCCCCAGCTTGATTCGGGGTTTTTCGGGCATTGTGCGCCGATAGAGGACTGGCTTCGGGGAAGCCTCGACTTCACCGTGGAGTGCAGAAAATTTGGAAATACTTGGAACTGGTATACTTTGAGTGTACAACGGAGTTCGGGAGGTTCCGGACTGACGCGGAAGACCCGAGGGCAAAAAGTGAGTTGGAGTTGGCAGTTTTGGAGCCAATTTTTGGTTTGAGCACTCCGATTCTACGGTTGAGCTTTTTGAGGAGAGAAAGCTTTGTGCATGTGAATTTTCAGATTACAGCGGAGTTCGGGAGGTTCCGGACAGGTGCGGAGGCCCCGAAGGCAAAAAGTGACTTGGAGTTGGCCTAATTTTGGATTATTTATTTATTTTATTTAATTTATTTAATTATGAGTTTAGTTGTGAAGCAGTAAAGGATTAGCATAAGAGAGAGAGAGAGGAGGTTGGTTTTGGGGGTGGGTTGGGATATTTGTTTTGGTGCATTTAATGCTGCCCACCCACCACCTCCACTAATGAGGTTCCCCTAATTAAAAGCAGCCACGTCCTCCTTCTCCCCTGCTAGAAAGAATAGAGGAAAAAGGAAAGAACAGAGGAAGGAGAAAAAGAGAGAAAAGGTGGAAAAAGAAGAGAAAAATAATGGAAAAGAGATGAGTGGCTGAGAGATGGGATGGTCTGGACCTACTGCAAGGAGCCGCGGGGCCGAGCGGAGCGCGTCGGCTGTGTACGAGGTTGGTTGTCGGTTTTGTTGAGCTTGGCTTTTTGTGTTTTGTGGGATTTTTTTTGGACTTGTTGTCCATGGTTGAGGCTCGGCTGAGGGAGGTGTGCTGCTGCCGGGAGCCGCGTGGGCGCACAAGGGCGCCGCGCGCGGCTGGCGTTGATGCTGCGCGGGCGCCCATAGGCGCCGTGCCCAGCATGCAGCTGGCGCTGCGCACGTGGCTGGAGCGCGCGCAGCGGGTGCGCGCGGCGAAGGCGCGCTGCGGGCGCAGCCGGGCGCTGCGCAGGCGCGAGCCGCCCGGGCGCGCAGCTAGCGCACAGGGGCGCGCGGCCTGCGCGCTGGGGTGCCATGCGGGGGCGCTGCAAGCGCGCAGGAGCGCCTTGTAGGCGCTGTGCTGGCCGCAAGCCTGCGCGCTGTGCGCGGCTGACGCATGCAGTGCACGCGGCCGGCTGGGGCGGCGCGCGCAGCTGCAGCACGCGGTCATTGCGCGAGCTCGGACTGTGGTCGGCGAGCTGTTACCGCACTTGGCGTGGGGCTGAAGCTTGCCCAGGCATCACGAGAGCTTTTGTGGACCTTGTTGATGCGGTTTTTTTCCCTTGTCTCTTTCAGGACACCGGCTTTTGTGGTGGTTTCAGCGTGGTGCTGTGCGGGGCCGCGGTGGTGTGGACTACGCGGCAGCTTGTGGATTGCTGTGGACTCGAGACTTGGGAGCTTAGACAAAGAGAGTGAGGGAATTCTTTTGTGTGGTATTGTGTGGTTGAGGGAAGTAAGTTGTATTTTAATTATGCTGTGGTTCTTGGTTGTGTTAATTGTGCCTTTGGTGGGCAGTGTGGGGGTTAAATTTTGTGTGTTTAATTTGAGTGGGCTGTTGGTTTGAAAAGGGTGTAAAGTGGACTGGTTGAGTACTGGAGCCTTTGTTCACTCTTTGTTTTGAGTATGGTTTGAGCCTGGATGCGCCGGGATGTTTGGTTGGACTCGAGGTATTTTTCCGAGCTTCCGGGGATTTTTTTTCTGGTACGCGGCATTTTTACGAGGTTTCGTCAGTTCGAGGTTCCGGCACTTCACCGACTTCAGCAATTGCCTGCGGAAAGCGTTCCAGGTGGGTTGGAATTTCTCCAAAATTTATGTAATGCCCTTTAATGCTATTGAACGCAACTTGATCATGTATATCAGGCATTTTCGTTGTTTTTACATCTGATAGTTGCCTGGAATTTTCTGAAAAATTTATTGGAACCCCGGATTATTTTTAGTAGACCCCTGATATCATATGACACTAGGTTTCATGCTTTGTTTGCATCATGATTGCACCTGAACCGTTTTAAAAATCGAGAGACCCGTTTTAAGGAAAATCAATGTTTTCAAAGATGGTTTTTTAAAATTATGAGATGCCAAGGGTATGGCATAGGTTCAGGGTGCTTGTATACTCGTGCCGGGGGGGCGAGTTGATTTTTAGAGTATATGTGTCGAGTTCTAGTGTCAGGTGGGATGAGTTTCCTTGTGGGGATTGGGTGATTGCTCTAGATTGTGTTTTTCCGTTTGAGTCGTTGAGGTGGATCTCCGACTTAGCTTGAGAGTTTGGGGTTCCGACAGATCGAGTCGTGGAGGTTTTCCGACTTAGCCACGAGTTGTACTTTATCAGATTATGTCGTCGAGGGTTCTCCGACAGATCATGTGAGGATTTGGGCCGTTCCTGTTCGAGTCGAGGAGTCTTTTCCGACTGAGTTGTGCCTTTGTGCATCGAGTTGCTGATCTGTTTGATCGTGAACCATAGCCTGCATGTGCCGCTTATTGAGACTGATGTGATACTTGAGCTCGCTGGGGTCGCTCCCCTCGAGTTACTCCCCGGGTGCATGTTGATGATGAGATGATGATGCGCCTAGTTCATATACTAGAGGTCGTTTGATACCCCTGGCCGAGTTACCATGGGGTCACTTTGCGTGAGATTGTGACAGTCAGTTTAGGACGCCCCACGTAAATCCCGTCCTCCTGTGGATGCATGGTAGTGGGCATGTGCGTTCCTAGACGACGGGCGAAGGCTGGACTAAGCCAGATTTGGCAGTCCTTGGGATTGGGTGATATGAGCGGGTGGTTTCATATTATGTTCATAGATGGTTTCTTTCCTTTGAGCATTGATACCGAGGCATCTTAGCAGTAGAGAGTGTATGCATATCGTGTTATTGGTAGAGTTTCCTTTTGGAGCCTTATGATTGTGACTTTCTAGCTGTAGTTCTCTTTTCCAGCTTACCATTATTTATCTATCTATCTATCTATCTGCATACCTATCTCTTTTTTTGCCTCCAGTAGACTTAGTGGGCATACCGTGGATATTGGGATGGTACCCATTGAGATCTGCCTTCTGCAGTAGATCTCACACCCGCTGCGATGACAGGTTTGAGGCAGCTGTTTCGGCTTGGTTCGCGCGGAGTCAGCAGATCGAGGTGAGCGCGCGGCCGATTAGTTCCTTACCTGCATTGAGAGTCTGAGGTAGATGTACCCGGTGTATTTTATGTTTCCACTTTTGTACTGGACATTCTGAGAGACTTGTGAGGATAGTATTTGCTTTTTCCGGTGAGACTATGTACCTTGAGGATTTGTGTACTAGAGGAGATTTTACTATTCCAGATGTTCAGTTTTATTCTATAACTTTTGGTTTTAGTTTCAGCTCTGATACATGTTTTTAGCTTTAGATCTGACTTCCAGGGTAGACGCTTCGTCTGTGCGGTAGTTTCCGTACAGATGGCGGATCTGTTGGCGAGTCCGGGTCGCAGTTTCGACCCCGAAGCGTGACAGATTTAGGTGGTATCAAAGCCTAGGTGTATAGGTCGTTGAGGACTTAGAGACCCTAGGCTATTGGTTGGACAGTAGGATGACTGTCGTGAGAGACGTGACTTTAGCGAGAGTCCTGATTGAGTTTGTACCTCCCCCAGAGGATTGGGGCGAGTGATCTTACATGTTATTTCTCTAAAGATGATTATGTTGGCTGCAGACAACATAATGCTTTAGTATGGGTAACATGTTTTAGACTTTCGCTTGATTGGGTCGAGAGAGTTTGGGTCCTAATGTTTGTTCTGTTGTAGTGATTTTAATGCTTCCGAGACGCCGTGCAACGTCGAAGGCGTGTTTGACCTTGTTTAAGAAGCTCGTATAGCAGGAAGCTAAATGGATAGAGCAGAGAGAGGTCTGAGAGTTACAGGCCCAAGTACTCCTGACATTTGAGGCGATGCGGCGCCAGGAAGAGAACATGGGGCGCTTGATGCGCATGCTTGAACTGAGACCACCGCCCGGGGTATCGCCAGTAGTGCTACCGGCCGCAGTATCATCGATTTCAACCCTGATCGCACCACGGATGGTGCAGAAGCAGCGAGAGGTTGCTGACCGGTTATTTACTTCATCCAGCTCCATCCCCTGCAGATTTTGGGATAGAGTTGGAGTATTGGGAGGCTGAGAACTGGACCGCTGCTATGAAAGAGCTGTTCGAGGTTTTGTTCATCCAAGAGGAGCATCAGGGCGCTTGATCATGCACCTTTGGATAAGGACGCCGAGAGTTGGTGGCGTCGAGTTTGTCCTGTTGGACCACCAGGAGCGCAGTTGATGACCTGGAGCGAGCTTCCGTGACGGTTGAGCCGTGTACCCCTTGTCCCCCTGGATGAGGCTTAGAGGTTGATTATCCTTTAGAGGGGACTGCGTCTAGATATCTATCTCTTTGTTGTTCTCGGCAAGTGCCGACTTTAGATGCAGCCTTTGGGCATGCTCGATGGATTGACTGAGGATCAGTGGTCACGTCCAGGAGGTTCTCAACAGTGTAGGCACCAACAGCAGTGCCAGGGTGTGAGTTCCTTTTGTATGGGCCGCATTCATCGCTAGGATAGTGGATCGCGTCTCACCAGGTGTGGCCATCGGAGTTAGAGCATGGTTGATGCCGACACCGCTTGTGTGTGCTTCAGTGAACCAGGGGTAGCTTCGTGTGGGCCAGTCACTAGGACTGTTCGCTTGTGCACGTGAGGATCAGGTTCCAGATCACATTTAGCACATGGATGAATGTTACCAGTCCTACATCAGTTTAGAGATGTTGTTTTGAGGTTGGATAGAGAGTGGCTATCCCAAATTTATGCTATCTTGGATTGTCGAGACAGGACTATGAACCGCCGTGGACCTGGTTAGGAGGAGTGTGTTTATAGAGGGAGCTAGACCACGACGAGTTGAGTCGTGGTCGTATCGCGTTGCTAGCGACTGTAGAAGAGGTGCTTACGGCGGCACCGGGATTGAAGGTTATACACATCGCCCGTGTGATCCCGTGTGAGTCTACCTGAGCTGATTTTCGAAGCCGCCGTTTAGTGAGTTGAGATCAAGATAGTGATTGACGCGGTTTTCGAAACTGCGCCAACTTCGGTAGCACCTCTTGGAGTATCACTCGAGACAGAGTGGGGTGATAGCGCAGTTGCGGATTCTGATGGATTGAGAGGTCCGTATGACCCAATGCTACGTCGTGAGAATACGACAGTGAGCATACGAGAGATTGATGCTGGAGTTTGATGACATGCCGTTGGTTCACGGCAGTGATGCCCCGTTGTGAGTACACAACGGTGAGAATTCTTGGATGGTTCGAGTACAGACAGACTTGGATTGTATGCGGCAGATGCCCTTTGTGAGGCAGGTATCTTTTTGGAACCATACAGCTGAGGGCTGTGCCCAGTGAGTGTTCAGGAACCAGTAGGGGCATTATGAGTTGCAGCGCGGTCAAGTGGATTGACTAATGCCCTGCCATCTTTAGGATTTGAGGAATTAAGTGTTCCAGCTGTGTTTGGACGGGTGGGTAGCCGTACCCATCAGGGATATTTGGATTTATTTCCGAGGAGACATAGAACCTGAGGAGCACTTGGAGAGAGTGCTGAAACTTCCGAGAGAGAAGAAGTTGGATGTCAAGTTTAGAGAGCATGCTTTTCGACTTCGAAAGGTTCTGTGGATTAGGCCATATGATTTCAGCTGCAAAAAGGGACAGAGAACCCATCGAAGAGTAATATCCTACGGGTTGAGCCTAACCCACATTTCTGGCAGAGGTCCGAAGCTTTTGGAGTAAGTAGTGCCAGTGTAGCTTTGAAGAGTTAAAGCTGAGGTTGATGCCAGCGTCAATGTAGATGTTTGCCAGTGATTGGAAGAGAAGTGAATTATTCATAGACCCTCGAACCTGAAGTACTTGGATACTCAGGAAGAGTTTGGTTTGAGGAAACGTCAGCGGATAGAGTTTTCAAAGATGTATGATTGTTATCACAGTGTTTTCCCGGCGAGGACATTATGGTCATGGACGCCTTGTTTAGGCGAGCAGTGTAACCTTGGAATGAGGTCTTCGATCCGTGGTTGCCACTTTTGGAACTTGAGATTTGAGAGTTCGAAATTTGGGGTATGTCCCTGATGTTGAATTTCTTTTCCTGTAAAGGGAGGTAAGAGTGCATTGTGGAGTTTTGAGCATTTAGTTGCTAAGGAGCAACGGAGAGGTTATGCCAATTGGAGGCTTAGAGTTTGGATTTGAAGATCTTGATTTGTGGAAGCCTCTATCCGCGGGGACTTGTAGATTTAAGTTTATGCAGGGAGTTTGGTCCGCGAGAATTTATCTGGCTGAAAGAAATATATTTGATCCCTGTCGTGTTTTGGATTTCACTTCCTTGGAATTGGACGAGGAATTGAGCTATCTGGAGCGACCGATGCAATCTGGCTTGTGTGACCAGGGAATTTTGCAGTCGTGATCTATCTTGGAGTGAAGGTTCAGTGGGGCCATCTTGTTGAGTGAGAACGACCACCCGAGAGCCTGAGGATGAGTCAGGGATCCCCTATCCCCATTTGATTAAGTCACCCTCCTGAGCTATGGATTTATTCTGGTTTCAAGGACGAAACCCTTTTAAGGAGGGGAGAGTGTAGAATACCGAGTTTTCGGATAGTGCACCGACCTAGCAAGATGGCGTGATGTGGAGGTTTTACTTTGGGAGAGTCCAAAACATGTTTACAGATGAGTTTGGGTTGATTCGGATCTACGCGGAAGCCCCAGCTTGATTTGGGGTTTTCCGGGCATTGTGCGCCGATAGAGGACTGGCTTCAGGGAAGCCTCGACTTCACCGTGGAGTGCAAAAAATTTGGAAATACTTGGAACTGGTATACTTTGAGTTTACAGCGAAGTTCGGGAGGTTCCGGACTGACGCGGAAGACCCGAGGGCAAAAAGTGAGTTGGAGTTGGCAGTTTTGGAGCCGGTTTTTGGTTTGAGCACACCGACTCCACGGTTGAGCTTTTCGAGGAGAGAAAGCTTTGAGCATGTGTATTTTCATATTACAGCGGAGTTCGGGAGGTTCCGGACAGGTGCGGAGACCCCGAAGGCAAAATGTGATGACCTGGATCTCCGCAGAGCTGTTGCGGTGCATTGGGGTGGCTACCGGAGGCCTACGTGGTGTGTTGGAGGTGTTGGGGCATAATTGGACACAAGTGTTGGACTTCGAGCTTAAATGGATCACATGGGTGATCGGTTGACCCCATCGGATGTTTAGAGGTATTTTCGTGCAAAATAGATATTAAAATTGGACTCGGCGTGGAATTTGGGCTAAGAATACCTTTCCGGGAGCCTCCGGCGTTTTATCGGATAGGAATTTGGCGAAAAGGACGTCAAATTCGGATTCAGCGCGCGAAAACGGTCAAAACGGACTACCCACTTGTATTTTTGGTGCTCGGGTACTGTTCACTGCCGGAACAGTAACTCCGGCGATCGCCGGCGCCGGCGGCGGCAGCGGTCAGCGCCGGCGGACGGCGGCGCGGCCTCGGGCAGGCGGCACAGCGGCGGCGGGCAGGCGGCGCGGGCGCAGGCAGGGCGCGGGCAGCCGCGCGGCGCACGGGCAGGGGCGCGGTCCACGCGGCAGGCGTGCACCAGGAAGGGTGACACGTGGCAGCTTCTTACTGGCTGGCTCACAGCACGCGGTCTACGGAGAATTTAGGGTCTACGGTGCACCGGGAGTGGACACGTGGCAGGTTACTATTGGATCGGTCCACAGGATTTCGTGCACCGGGTGCACTAGGCAGATGGCTTGACACGTGGCCCCTCCCTATTGGTCGGTCAACTGTGCGGGCAGGGGGCAGCTGACGCGTCTGGGCGCGCGGTCAGGCCGGTCGGTGCCACGTGTGGATTTCGGTGTTTCCTGTTCGGCGGGACACAGAGGTAATTTCCCGAATTGTTTTTCTGGTTTTGGCTCCCTTGTTGCATCCGAGAGGCATTCAAGGGGTGTTTTCACCACCTTCGAGGCTTCTTCTCCATGAGGGATGAGAAGATGAAATCTTCTCCAAGAAGAGAAGAATGCTCCTCTGAAGTTTCGGATTTTTTCGGCGGCACAGATTACGAGATCTCCATTTCTTCGGCGCGGCGCGACGTTCCTTCATCGGTGTACCCCTTTCGTTGCATTTCGATGCAAGAGCTCTCACGGCCTACCCCGATCACATTTTCCGGCGATTCTTGCGCCATTGGAACAGCGACTGACAGAGCTTTAATCTTGGTACCTTCTACTTCCCCTGGTTTCGCACTCTTCGAGGAGTTTTTCTGAGTTTACTGTGACACCATTTGCTGTGATTGAGTTTTGGACAGCCGTTCGATCTTTGGCGATATCTTCGCGCACAAGCATCGGATTGGGGTGATTCAAAAGGCTTTTTGCATCTACACATCACGAGGAATCTCCCCAAATTTTCTTGGAATTTCCTGAATTTTCCCCGAAGGTGAAAAGTCCCTGTTTACAGAACTTTATGATTCAGTTTTTGTGATTGGTTGATTCCGGGGTGGTTCCCTTGTAGAATTTATATATCAGCGTAGGAAACTCGGATTTGAACGTGCAGGTACTCGTTTCGACCGGTTCGTCGCGAGGATCGTGACAGTATTTTTTCTGGAATTTTTCGAGCGGATCTCTAAGGTGAAAAAGGCAAAACTGTGGACTGATGTGTTTGGGGACAGATTTTGTGTGTAACTGTATGTTTAATTGTATCTTTTGGTGTATTTGTGCACAGTGATCGCGGCGGTTTATCTGTTTGGGCTTTTGGCGTGAAAAGGTATACTAGACAGCGAGAAGGTGTCACAGCTGAGGATTTCGCGTGTTCAGGTGGGTGGTTGTTGCTTGCCTCTACTTCTTACTTACTCACTAAGTTTGTTAGAGAACCCCTCTTTTGGACATATTGATTGATTGCCATGCATGTTTGATTAATATAAATGTGAGCCCATCATTTGAGAATAATCTGTGGACATAGCATGTTGGGAATCTGATTGGGATAATATTATTGTGGGAACTTGATTGCGAGGACATGCTTCATTGTGATAGTTAACATGCCATGTTAGCACATAGATCTCATAAAAGTTGGTTAAATGGACGAATTAGTGGGACATGATGACACATCTATGTGCGGGTATCACTTTGGAATTTATTATGGATCAGGGGTTATATACATGTGTAGTTGACTGATGACTTTAGCATGATGGTTATGTTTATGTGGATTTGTTATTCATTACACATGTGGAACTGTTATTTGATATTCTCTCTTTTATTCTTGCATGAGGACCTTTGCATGCTTGTATGGACATCTAGATAGGCCACTATTTTATTGCTACACTATCATATTGGGATCTGACTTAGGAGAAACCATGATTGCTTTCTTTCTCCTTCTTATTTAGACTTTCGAGTCTTGTTGCTCGGGTTCGAGCGGGGGTTTGGGATAGTGTAGCCGGGACCTTGGGGTCGGAGACAGAGTGTACTTGATGTCGGACTTGTGGGTTATTGCGGCAACCGTGGACAGTAGGCGGTTGACCGGATATTGATTGTTCTACCCGATTGTGGATCTTGGGTTTTGGGACAGGCAGGCTTGATGGCAGGGTATTGCGGCAACCGCGGACCTTGGGCGGTTGACCGGATGTTGCTTATGTATCAGATTGGGTATCAAGTCTCTAGTGGATGGAGTTTTCCACTATTTGTTTATCTTGCATCAGGTTGGGATCGGGTCTCCCTTTAGTGGATGGGTTTTTCCCACTTTGATCAGAGTCATGATTCAGTCCTGCTGATCTATGATACTCGTTACTGAGGCACTATACTCGTGTGGGTCGCTCCCCTCGAGTGCCACTCCGGAGTGTGTATATTTGTGACCGTGCCGGTCAGGAGCCGGTCTGTTGCCCTGGGGTAGGACCGTGCCGGTCAGGAGCCGGTCTGTTGCCCTTGGGATGGGACCGTGTCGGTCAGGAGCCGGTCTGCATCCCGTAGCTGAGTTGTTTGTTAGTAGGCATAGTGGGCAGTACGGGTGTTCACCGGTGTCTAGTTTGGGTCTAGGCAGGCAGGCATTTACATCCTGATGCATATATTTAGCTATTCTTTTAGCTTGGCACATTAGAGGCATCGTAGTGGTAGTTTCCTTTCTTCAGCAGTCATGTTTAGAGCTTTACCACTTACCCCTTTCCTTGCCTCTGGTAGACTTAGTGGGTACGCCGGAGTCTGAGGCTTTACCCACAGGGGGAGGCTACTGGTTTACTAGTGGTTCTCACCCCCATTGTTGTTTCCCTCTTTTCTTCCTCCTGTTTTGCAGAGTCTTCTGTGGGGGTTGCTGATCGTTCCGTCGTTGTTCGAGGCGAGGGAGTCACGAGCTAGATCATTACCGCCCGAGGTGTGTAGCTGTATCCCCTGGTGGAGGTTCCTTATAGCTGTCAGCTGGATTTTACTATTTACTTTGGGAGAGATCTTTTGTATTTGGAGAGACTGATGTACTATAGTTTTGTTTATCTCCCTTTCCAAGTTGAGAGATGCTGTATTGAGGGCATTGTATGGTGATTATCTGTATTTGAGGAGATGGATATTATACTTTATTTCAGGTTATGCAGTGATTGGATTTTTTTATTTTATTTTATAGCATCTTATTTTCCGCTCTGATATTTGCATAGCTATAGCACTATCTTTTGCAAGTTAGACGCTTCCCCTATGTGGGATTTTACATAGGTGGCGGATCTGTTGGCGAGCCCGGGTCGCGGTATCGACCCCGGGGCGTGACACAAAAAGTGACTTGGAGTTGGCCTAATTTTGGATTATTTATTTATTTTATTTAATTTATTTAATTATGAGTTTAGTTGTGAAGCAGTAAAGGATTAGCATAAGAGAGAGAGAGAGAGAGGAGGTTGGTTTTGGGGGTGGGTTGGGATATTTGTTTTGGTGCATTTAATGCTGCCCACCCACCGCCTCCACTAATTAGGTTCCCCTAATTAAAAGCAGCCACGTCCTCCTTCTCCCCTGCTAGAAAGAACAGAGGAAAAAGGAAAGAACAGAGGAAGGAGAAAAATAGAGAAAAGGAGGAAAAAGAAGAGAAAAAAAATGGAAAAGAGATGAGTGGCTGAGAGATGGGATGGTCTGGACCTACTGCGAGGAGCCGCGGGGCCGAACGGAGCGCGTCGGCTGTGTACGAGGTTGGTTGTCGGTTTTGTTGAGCTTGGCTTTTTGTGTTTTGTGGGTTTTTTTTTGGACTTGTTGTCCATGGTTGAGGCTCGGCTCAGGGAGGTGTGAAGCTGCCGGGAGCCGCGCGGGCGCACAAGGGCGCCGCGCGCGGCTGGCGCTGATGCTGCGCGGGCGCCCATAGGCGCCGCACGCAGCATGTAGCTGGCGCTGCGCGCGTGGCTGGAGCGCGCGCAACGGGTGCGCGCGGCGGAGGCGCGCTGCGGGCGCAGCCGGGCGCTGCGCAGGTGCGCGCGGGCGCGCAAGCGCGCCGCCCGGGCGCGCAGCTAGCGCACAGGGGCGCACGGCCTGCGCGCTGGGGTGCCATGCGGGGGCGCTGCAAGCGCGCAGGAGCGCCTTGTAGGCGCTGTGCTGGCCGCAAGGCCGCGCGCTGTGCGCGGCTGACGCATGCAGCGCGCGCGGCAGGCTGGGGCGGCGCGCGCAGCTGCTGC
The DNA here is from genome assembly GCA_029204045.2 of Tillandsia leiboldiana. NCBI lineage: Eukaryota > Viridiplantae > Streptophyta > Magnoliopsida > Poales > Bromeliaceae > Tillandsia > Tillandsia leiboldiana. Next base: position 34,894,267 of record CM055069.1, read on the forward strand.
GCGCGGTCATTGCGCGAGCTTGGACTGTCGTCGGCGAGCTGTTACCGCGCTTGGCGTGGGGTTGAAGCTTGCCCAGGCATCGCGAGAGCTTTCGTGGACCTTGTTGATGCGGTTTTTTTCCCTTGTCTCTCTCAGGACACCGGCTTTTGTGGTGGTTTCAGCGTGGTGCTGTGCGGGGCCGCGGTTGTGTGGACTACGCGGCAGCTTGTGGATTGCTGTGGACTCGAGACTTGGGAGCTTAGACAAAGAGAGTGAGGGAATTCTTTTGTGTGGTATTGTGTGGTTGAGGGAAGTAAGCTGTATTTTAATTATGCTGTGGGTCTTGGTTGTGTTAATTGTGTCTTTGGTGGGCAGTGTGGGGGTTAAGTTTTGTGTGTTTAATTTGAGTGGGTTGTTGGTTTGAAAAGGGTGTAAAGTGGACTGGTTGAGTACTGGAGCCTTTGTTCACTCTTTGTTTTGAGTATGGTTTGAGCCTGGATGCGCCGGGATGTTTGGTTGGACTCGAGGTAATTTTCCGAGCTTCCGGGGATTTTTTTCTAGTACGCGGCAGTGTGCGCGCGCGCGGCGCGTTTTACGAGGTTTCGTCAATTCGAGGTTCCGGCACTTCACCGACTTTAGCAATTGCCTGCGCAAAGCGTTCCAGGTGGGTTGGAATTTCTCCAAAATTTATGTAATGCCCTTTAATGCTATTGAACGCAACTTGATCATGTATATTAGGCATTTTCGCTGTTTTTACATTTGATAGTTGCCTGGAATTTTCTGAAAAATTTATTAGAACCCCGGATTATTTTTAGTAGACCCCTGATATCATATGACACTAGGTTTCATGCTTTGTTTGCATCATGATTGCACCTGAACCGTTTTAAAAATTGAGAGACCCGTTTTAAGGAAAATCAATGTTTTCAAAGATGGTTTTTTTAAATTATGAGATGCCAAGGGTATGGCATAGGTTCAGGGTGCTTGTATACTCGTGCCGGGGGGCCGAGTGGATTTTTAGAGCATATGCGTCGAGTTCTAGTGTCAGGTGGGATGAGTTTCCTTGTGGGGATTGGGTGATTGCTCTAGATTGTGTTTTTCCGTTTGAGTCGTTGAGGTGGATCTCCGACTTAGCTTGAGAGTTTGGGGTTCCGGCAGATCGAGTCGTAGAGGTTTTCCGACTTAGCCACGAGTTGTACTTTATCAGATTATGTCGTCGAGGGTTCTCCGACAGATCATGTGAGGATTTGGGCCGTTCCTGTTCGAGTCGAGGAGTCTTTTCCGACTGAGTTCTGCCTTTGTGCATCGAGTTTCCGATCTGTTTGATCGTGGACCATAGCCTGCATGTGCCGCTTATTGAGACTGATGTGATACTTGAGCTCGCTGGGGTCGCTCCCCTCGAGTTACTCCCCGGGTGCGTGTTGATGATGAGATGATGATGCGCCTAGTTCATATACTAGAGGTCGCTTGATACCCCTGGCCGAGTTACCATGGAGTCACTTTGCGTGAGATTGTGACAGTCAGTTTAGGATGCCCCACGTAAATCCCATCCTCTTGTGGATGCGTGGTAGTGGGCAGGTGCGTTCCTAGACGACGGGCGCAGGCTGGACTGAGCCAGATTTGGCAGTCCTTGGGATTGGGTGATATGAGCGGGTGGTTTCATATTATGTTCATAGATGGTTTCTTTCCTTTGAGCATTGATACCGAGGCATCTTAGCAGTAGAGAGTGTATGCATATCGTGTTATCAGTAGAGTTTCCTTTTGGAGCCTTATGATTGTGACTTTCTAGTTGTAGTTCTCTTTTTCAGCTTACCATTATTTATCTATCTATCTATCTATATGCATACCTATCTCTTTTTTTACCTCCAGTAGACTTAGTGGGCATACCGTGGATATTGGGACGGTACCCACTGAGATCTGCCTTCTGCAGTAGATCTCACACCCGCTGCGGTGACAGGTTTGAGGCAGCTGTTCTGGCTTGGTTCGCGCGGAGTCAGCAGATCGAGGTGAGCGCGCGGCCGATTAGTTCCTTACCTGCATTGAGAGTCTGAGGTAGATGTACCCGGTGTATTTTATGTTTCTACTTTTGTACTGGACATTCTGAGAGACTTGTGAGGATAGTATTTTTTTTTTCCTGTGAGACTATGTACCTTGAGGATTTGTGTACTAGAGGAGATTTTACTATTCCAGATGTTCAGTTTTATTCTATAACTTTTGGTTTTAGTTTCAGCTCTGATACATGTTTTTAGCTTTAGATCTGACTTGCAGGGTAGACGCTTCGTCTGTGCGGCAGTTTCCGTACAGATGGCGGATCTGTTGGCGAGCCCGGGTCACAGTTTCGACCCCGGGACGTGACATATATGCCCTGCAAAACCGCAACGAAAACATACCTTTGTACATGTCGAACCCGAAGTAGGTGAGGTAGGCTTGTTTACGTTGGATGCATTGATTTTCGTCGGTGGAGGAGAAGGAGGAGCAACCGACTGAGGCACAAAAATTGTTTCACTCGAACTAGGACTGTCTCCAGTTCAATCGTATCCAAGGCCCAAACGATTCATTTGACCAAGATCAAGCATCTTATCAAACTTGCTCCTTCCGGAAGAGAAACGCTTCAAATCTTCCTTAAGTTGGAATATGGTCTTCGTCATCTCCATCTTTTCTTGTCGAGCCTCGGAGTAGAGCTTCAAGATGTAATTAGCTTTATCCACCAACTTGTTGTGTTCCTTCTCGAAATGCTCGTTCTTCTCTTGAAGGGAAACATTTACTTTGATCAAATTGTCCCTTTCCACTTCAAGAGCGTTTGAGAGAGAAGTTGCCTTTTTAGCTTCTTCTTCAAGATCCTGCAATCTTTTTCTCAAACTCTTGTTTTGCTTTGTCAATTTCTTTGAATCCTTTAAAAGCTTATGATAGGCAAAAGCAAAGCCTTCACCTTCGGAATTACTCGGTTCATCGTCCGTTGCATTCTTTTCAACTTGGGAGGAGTTGGATAATGAACCGGATGTACTTGCCATAAAGCACACGTAAGGTGAAGTTGTGGACGCGTAGAATGCCGTTGCGTTGTTATGCTCATCACTGGAAGATGACTCATTGGAAGTTGAGGTGTCATCCCAAGTGACGGCTTGCATCGCCTTCTTCTTTGACGGATTCTTGTTGGGACATTCCGTTGAGATGTGACCGTAGCCTCGGCACTTGAAGCATTGGATTTGTCCCTCCGAGTTCTTCTTGTCCTTTGAAAAACTCTCTTGCTTTCTTGACTTAAAGCCTGAAGTTCCTTTGCCTTTCTTAGACTTTACGAAGGATGAGGTTTTGCTTGAATTATCCCTTCGAAAACTTCGGCGAAATTTCCTCGTCAAGAATGCAAGTTGCTTCTCGAAATCCTCCATTGATAGATTCTCATCATCGTTTGAGGATGATGAATCCGCGTCTTCTTCCTTTGTTGATTTAAATACAAAACCTGAAGACTTAGAAGAAGATGGCTTTCCAAAAGAATTGTTAGTAGGAAAAGTCATTTCATAAGTTTGAAGTGCACCAACTAATTCTTCTACTTTGATTTCGTCAGGGTGTTTTACTGTTTCAATCGCTGTAACCTTAGCACGAAATCTTTCCGGAAGATTTCTTAAAATCTTCCTTACAACTTTAGATTCTGAAATTTTCTCTCCTAAGTTAGCACATGTATTAACGATATCTTGCAATCGTGCATAATAATCTGTGAACGATTCATTTTCTGCCATAAAAATTGAGTCAAATTTGCTCGTAAGCATTTGCAGTTTTTGAATCTTCACAAGGGTTGTTCCCTCATGTGTAACTTGTAGAGTATCCCAGATTTCCTTCGCAGCCTCACATGCCGAGATGCGAGAGAATTCGGTTTGTGACAAAGCATTAAATAAGGTGTTAATTCCTTTGCCGTTTGTAAGAAAATGTATCAATTTCTTCCTTGGTCCATTTCGACCTAGGTTTGATGGTGCGAACATCAGCAATAATTTCAGTAGGATTTGTCCATCCAAACTCGATTAATTGCCATACTCGTTCATCGATGGAAATTAAAAACGCTCTCATGCGTACTTTCCAATAAGCATAGTTTGTTCCATCGAGGAACGGTGGTCTGTTGATGTTTCCACCTTCAACCATTGTTTACAACCCTATTCCCGCTCTGATACCACTTGTGGGTTATGTTAAATATGGATCTGAATAGGGGAAAAAACACCTAGAGGGGGGTGAATTGGTGTAAACAATAAACACACCAAAATCTTTGTGTAACAAAAACCCAATGCGGAAAAGTAAATAACACGCAGAGATTTTACGTGGAAAACTCCAAACCATGAGTAAAAAACCACGGGACCGATCACACGGTGAAATCCACTAAGATTAAACACTTACAAAGGTGATATACCGTACTCACACGACTCAACCTTTTACCATACGCTCCAAGTAGATCTTCTCCGCTCGCTCCGCAACGCGCCTCGAATCCACGATTTGCGTCCAACGCCGAATCCACAGCGTCCAACCGAATCCACGATCTCCACCAAATAGTACGTCTCGAATCCACGAACGCACCTCGTTTCGAATCCACGAAACGGTAGCACCTTGAGTCCACAAGGCCACGCGAATCCACGCGCCGATTTTTGGCAAAATCGTTGTTTGTTGGTGGTGAAAATTCTCTGAATACTTAGATCAAAGATAGATCGGAAATACCATCTAAGTATTCATTAATTTGATTCTACAAGAAATCTGAGTTTTGAAACCCTAGAATCAAATTAATCAATATAGATGAAGAAACATAGAATAGATCTAGTTTTTTCCTTTCTTCTCTATATGTAGATTTTTCTAAGTTTGTCTGTTAATTTTTGGATTTATTCTCGGTTATTTTCGGATTACCCTAAAAGATGAAATTAGGGTTTATTTATAGGTTAGAAACCTTTTGTCACGCCCCGGGTGTAAACCAGAATCCGGGCTCGTTTACAGATCCGCAGTGTACACGGAATTTTCCGTGTACACGAAGCGCTGGTAACCTGCTCAAATAAAGATGATATAATAAAAGAGCATAAACAGAGCTAAACCAGAACTAATACATCTCAGATAAAGCTGGAAAGTAAAAGTGCAGAATTAACTCTCAATAATACAAATATCTCTCCCAGCTCACTAATCAAATACAACTAGCTGGCCAAAGCCAGACCCAAAAGAAATGAAAAGTAGAGTATCTGAGAGTATCGGGGTACATCTAGTAACTGAACTGGTGCCTGGGTAGACCGCTATCTAGTCCGCGATCCTCTTACCTCGATCCGCTGAGGAGGGGCCCGCAACTGCCGCAGACGACTCTGCAAACCAAGGGGAAGAGAAAAAGGAAACAGTGGGGAGTGAGAACTACTATAGAACAGTAGCCTCCTCGTAGTGGGTAAACCTCTACTCAGACATGCCCACTAGGACTATAAGAGGCGGAGAACAAAACAAAGGTGGTAAGCTGTGAATAAGACTGCGGATGATGAATAGAGCTACCACTACATGCCTCTAAGTGCCAGCTAAAGTATAGCTAAATGGATGCATCAGAATGTAAATGCCTGCCTGTCTAAACCCAATCGATACAACCAGTAAGCACTGGTACTGCCTGCTCTGCCTGCCAAATCGGGTATGCCAGCCTACGCATACACCGATAGGGATGAGAGTCGCGAAGACTCGAGATCTATAAACCGCACACTCCGGAGTGGCACTCGAGGGGAGCGACCACACGAGTCAAGTGCCATCAGTAACAAGTGTCAAAGTCAGCAGGGAACTGGATCACGACACTGATCTAAGTGGAAAGCCCATCCACTAAAAGAAGCCCAAAACCTGTCCCCTTGCCCCCAATCTATGCAATAACCACTGTCCGTCAACCGTGCCAAAAATCCTCGGGGCCGCTGCCCTGACCTGCGACCGCCTGCCTGTCCCAAATCCCA
>CM055069.1:34900272-34923464 GCA_029204045.2 Tillandsia leiboldiana
AAGAATAGATATGGTGAACAAAGCAAACTACTTCTTGAAGCTCTATGGCGAGGGCCGACAGGAAAGACGGAAATGACAGAGACCATTTCTCCAACTCAAGGATGACTTACAGCAATTCTCTTTAGGAAGGAGTAAGTTGGATAAACTCCGGTCTTGGTCAAAAACAAATCGTTTCGGCCTCGGTACACTCAAACTGGAAACAGTCCAAGTTCGAGTGGGACAGTCTTTGTGCCTCAGTCGGTATCTCCTCCTCCGACATCGGAATTCAAGACAAACAACGACAACAAACCTACCTCATCCTCTTCGGAATCGTCAAGCTCAAAGGTATGTTTTCGTTGTAATTTTGCAGGGCACATCGAAAGAAATTGCAGATTGGAGCTCAAAGAACAAATCAACCACATCTTGCAATTGCTACCAATAAGCTCACTTCCCGAATTCAAGGAAGGATTTTTCAAAAGGAAAGAACATTGGTAGCACCTCAAACAAGACGATGACAAAAGAAAAAGATCAATCATACAAGACGTCGTCTTCAAGGAGAATCTCTCAACCTTTACCAACATACTCCAAAACTCAAAAGGTTTGGGTATGCAAAGGTGAAACCCCTCCTTGTCTTAATCGTTCTACGATTAAATCTTGTATAGTTTGTGTAGACTATTTTCTTTTCTTCTTTTTTTTCTTTTGGCCGACTCGTCAACCATCCTTGCAGGTAAATGGTACATTTTTTTTTTTTTTATTGGTTGATGTTTCCTCGGTTTTCTTGGGTAGCATTTTTGAGAGAGAAAGCTGATACGTTTGACTCTTTTCATGAGATTTGCCATCGTATTATGATTGAAAAGAATGAAAAGATCATTCGTGTTAGAAGTGATAGGGTGGAGAATTCATAAATTCAAAATTCATTGACTTTTGTACTTCAAATGGCATTAAACATGAATTCTCGGCACCCTATACACCTCAGCAGAATGGTGTTGTTGAGCGCAAAAACAGGGTTGTTCAAGAGATGGCGCGTGTGATGCTTCATAGCCGGAAATTACCGCTACATTTTTGGGCTGAAGCTGTGAACACCGCTGTCTATGTCATTAACAGAGTGTATTTGCGCCCAGGAACCTTTAATACACCATATGAGCTGTGGTTTAGTAGAAAACCGGATATCAGTACTTTCGTATCTTCGGTCTTCGGGATGTTACATCTTACGTGACCGTGAAAATCTTGGAAAGTTCGACTCTCGAAGTGATGAAGGATCTTTTGGGTTATTCTACGAATAGCAGAGCATATCGAGTATTTAACATTGAATCTAAGACGATCGTAGAATCTATAAATGTTAAAGTAGATGAAGCTTCTCATTTTGAATCTGAAAAATCTACCCTCGATATCTCTCTAGATGATGATTCTCCTGCTAGTGCATCTTCTCATAATAATACTTCCAATATTAATGATGCATCTAATGGTTCTTCTAGTTTATCTGATGTGCAGGAATCATCTCGTGTCACCTCCGAGTACTCCGTTCAACAAACGCTACGAATCTCCAAGGATCATCCGGAATCGAACATCATTGGAGATCCACAAGAAGGAGTTAGAACTCGAAGGCAGTTGGTTTGCGGATTTGCTGCTACGTATCTTTAATCGAACCAAAGACAATAGATGAAGCTCTTCAGGATGACTACTGGATTAAAGCAATGCAGGAAGAGCTCCATCAATTTGAGCGAAACAAAGTCTGGGAATTAACGAAGCCTCCAAAGCACCATAATGTGATAGGTACCAAATGGATCTTCAAGAACAAGAAAGATGAAGATGGTACTATCATCAGGAAACAAGGCACGACTAGTTGGCTCAAGGCTACTCTAAGTAGAAGGTATAGACTTTTGACGAAACTTTCGCCCCTGTAGCTAGACTCGAGTCCATTCGTATATTGTTTGCTATTGCTTGTCATTTTAAAATCAAATTATTTCAAATGGACGTCAAGAGCGCATTTCTAAATGGGTTTTTAAATGAGGAAGTTTATGTAGCCTCAACCGAAAGGTTTTGTAGATCATAAAAACCTAACCATGTTTTTCGTTTGAAAAGGCTCTTTACGGTCTGAAACAAGCACCGCGAGCATGGTACGAAAGGTTAACAAAGCACCTTTTGGAGAAGGGCTATACTCGAGGGGGACGCTGACAGGACTCTCTTTGTGAAGCATTATCAAATAATTTCATTGTAGCACAAATCTATGTCGATGACATTGTATTTGGTGCAACAAAGAATAATGATGCTTCTAAATTCGCGGAGACCATGGAAAGCGAATTTGAGATGTCCATGATGGGCGAACTGTCTTATTTTCTTGGATTGCAAATTAAACAAAATGATGAAGGTATTCACTTGAGTCAATCCAAGTATGCACTGGAGTTGGTCAAAAAGTTTGATCTAGAAAATTGTAAAGATTTTCCAACTCCAATGGGAACTAGCCACAAGGGACTTGGAAGTGAATCACATAGTGAGAATGTAGACGAGAACTGTATAGAAGTATGATTGGAAGTCTACTTTACCTCACGGCTAGTCGCCCGGATATATCCTTTAGTGTTGGGATTTGCGCGAGATATCAATCAGCACCAAAGGAGGTTCACCTGAAAGCGGTGAAACGGATCATCCGGTACATCAAAGGATCAATTAATTTCGGAATTTGGTATCCTATGGGAACAAGTCTGGACATTGTTGGATACTCAGATGCCGATTGGGCAGGATCAGTGGATGATCGGAAAAGCACGGTGGTGCATGCTTCTATCTTGGCCATTGCCTTGTTGCATGGCACAGTAAAAGCAGAATTGCATAGCACTCTCGACTAGCCGAAGCGGAATACATTTCAGCTGGAAGTTGCTCAACTCAACTCATTTGGATGAAAAGCGTATTGAGTGACTTCCGCATTTCAGCATCTTCGGTAACAATTCTTTGTGACAACACAAGTGCAATTAACATTTCTAAAAACCCTGTGTTGCACTCTAGAACAAAACATATTGAACTTAGATATCATTTTCTTAGAGAGCTAGTTGAATCAAATACTCTTCAACTTTCATATGTTTCAACTGAAGATCAATTAGCTGACTTTTTAACAAAACCTTTGGATCAAAAACGTTTTATTCATTTGCGAAAAGCAATTGGTATGCTTTCTTTGAAATAAACTTCTTTTTGAAACCTTTGCTTAAAATAGGTTTTGTATTTGTTTTGTTCTATTCAATATCTATGTTTATACATAGGATAGTAATTGAGCATAGATCTTAATTGACTTTAATTGCATCTGTTCACACATTTAGAAATTCATTATGCTTTTGCCATCATAATATTTCATTGTTGCAATGATCGTTTATGTTAATTAAATCATCTTCTAAAGTGATCAAAGTCAATTTCTCTCTCAATGATCTCTTGGTATAGTCATTATCTTATTTGACTGTTTAGTCGAGTATGAAATCGAGATCAATTTTTGGTTGAATACTTTATATCTTAAATAATTGATAGCCAATTGAGGGGGAGTCAAAGATAATGTAAAATGCTCAAAAGATGTGGAAAGAGTTACATCCCAATGAGGAGTGTGAAAACTACCACCACATGGAGGAAAGAGCTACCACCTCGGTCGTCCGAGTATTGTGTGCAGCTACCACATGTATACCAAGCATGGTTGTTCAAATTTTTGATTAAGTAAAATGCATGTTGAAATACTTGACTCTGTCAAATTTCAAGGTTGGTATAAGGTGGGATTTTAAAGAAAGATGCTCAAAGAGCCACTCTCTTCAACAGATTGTCTAGAAATATTATCTACCATATTTGGGATTTCAAACATCTATTGATCTTTGTATTTCATTTTCTTTACCGAATTGATTATTTGATAAAGGCATTACTCATAAGATCAAGTTAGATGTAATTGAAGGTGTTCAACTTTAAGGGATTTAATTCTTGTAAATTTTCGTTTCATTTTTGGATATTACTGATAGATTTGGCATAATCTAATTCTTGTTGTGTGAAACGATGCTTTTTGTTTAAAGTTGATACACCTTTGTGCTTACAATCTTTTTCTGGTTTTTCTTGAATTTCTCTGAAATTTTTCTAAAGAAAAAGTTGGGGCCGATCCGGATCGGGCAAGGTGATCCGGATCCCGAACGCAGGTTTTCTCCTGCGGGCTGACGATCCGGATTGGACCTGCCGATCCGGATCCCGAACGCAGTTTTTTCACTGCGGGTAGCCGATCCGGATCGCAAGCTCGGGAGGATCCGGATCGCGGCTAGGTTTTTATAAAGAACAAAAGGGTTTTGATTTCTTTTACTCCAATCTTTTGTTCAAAAGTTTCCAGAGCGCTTCTCTCTAGATTTCATCCTCCTTGGAAGCTTTCTAACTCAAGTTCTTCAGTTCCAAGTAAGTTTTATTGATCAAAATCTCGGTTTTTCACCGTTTTTCTCTTTTCCTCCTCAAACGTACGAAATTCTTGGATCGATTTTGTTTGTGGATGGTTTTTGATCAAATTTCTTTTGAAATAAGAACTCTGGGTTGTTTAGTTTTGATTATATGCTAGGTTTTCTCCTGATTAACGGATTTTTAGGCTTCGATTTCTAAAATTTCGGTTTTAGGGCATATAATAAGGATTTTCGAAATTCATGCAATTGATCTATTTTTAAAAGTCCTTTTGCAAAACTAATTTGATTCTTAGTCTCTCTACATGATTATGATTGTTTGGGTACAATTTTTTCAATTTGTGAAAACTAAGAATTTTTGTGTTCTTGAGTTGGTCTACTCAGGATTCCTTTTCTCAAGAAACCATTAGCAATGGTGATCACTTGGATTGTTTTTCTACTTGCGGCTATGGTTCATACGAGAGACACCGTCAAGCCCAAGAGGGCTAAGAAGGCTAAGAAAGCGAAGAAGGCTAAAGATGATTCCGATACAGAATCTGAAACGGAATCAATTGATTGGGATGAACTGCAAGTTGAAGCAACGACTGTTCCGACTGCTTCAAAGGGAAAAGCACCTCCAGAAACATCGAAGGCTCCGCCTACTGTTGCTGAAAAAGGGAAAGCTCCAATGGAAGAAACTTCTGGGAAGACAAGAAGAAAAAGTGTTGCTCGCAAGAGAGGAAGTGCTCGAGGAATCACCATTGAGCAACCAGCTGCTGACCAAGCACCTGCACAAGACTTTGTCAGCTCGGCTAGAATAAAGGATTTTGAAAACAGAGAATGCATTGGAGAAAGGCATGTTGATGTAAAAGCCTTAACGCAACGTTCTCAGACGTTCGGGACTTTGTTTGACCAGAGAGGTCTTGCTCCCATTTGCGATTTCCCGGAGACCACTGGGTATTGTCTTCACTCAGTGAGGATGTTCTATCAGAATGCCTGCTATCTAGTTGATCAGGAAAGCGGGCGTCGGGATTTTCAAACATTAGTCAAGAATGTCAGAATCAAAGTAACGCCTCAGCTAATTGGTGAAGTACTAGGGATGGACGCCCGAGCCGATGGCACTCATTACCTGAAGAATCAAAACTTCAACACCTTCTCCTGGAGAGTGGTAGTTGATGGAATCTGTGTTCCAGATACTCGGTCGACAGGAAACTCCGTTTTCTCGAAAGAACTACGACCTGAGTACCGCATCTTAAATCTTATTGTTTGTTACAATATTATTCCAAACATGAACACAAAGGTTCTTCGGTGGGAAAGAATGATATTCCTTTATCTACTTGGAAACCCCGCAGCAGCAATGGGAGCTAACTTAAACATTCCCTACATCATCTGGTCAAGGATGGCACGATATGTGGAGCAAGCTCATCCGTCAGAGAGACTACCTTTTCCAATGATCATCATGCGCATTCTTCGCAAATTTAAAGCTGACACAAATGCGAGTTCCTATCTGCACAGTCTAGGAACGATCAATGACACGACAATTGTAAAGTCTCTTTCGACGAAGCCAGATGAACCTTTCATACCTCTTCACCGGCAATGAGAACAACGACAACAAGCAACAACCTCTGCACCGGCAGCAGCTCCTCCAACTCAACCAGCACCTCCGGCACAAGAAGCACCACAATCAACTTCTGATGATGATGCTTCTGTTACCTCAATCTATAAAGAACAGCAAAGGCTCTCCAACGAGCAAGAACGTATATCAAATGAACTGATTGAGGTAAAGGAAGAAATAAAGAAAGTAAATAAAAATCAATCAGCAATGAACAAGCGAATAAAGAAGATTTTCCAAATCCTCGGCTGTATCAGTTCAGACGAGTCTGAATGATCCGTATCCTTCTAATTTCTGTTTATTATGCACATGTTTAAATCCTACTGTTGTGCAGGTTTTTAAGTTTTAATTTGAGTTTTTAGTTCTCGAACTTAAACTGTTAACCATTCTCTCCACTTCTGTAATTTTTGGCTTTATTTGTGACAAAAAGGGGGAGAGAGTTTAGAACAATGAGAGAGTTTAGGACAATGATTTGAACAATGAACAATGATTGTGAAAATCTTGATGATGAAGATTTTGTATACATCAAGGTAAGTATGATCTCAACTTCAACTTTTGGTTTTTATCTTGTGATTTGTTGCATGTCTCGACTAACTATTTGCTAACTATTTGGGCATGTAATATAACTAACAAGTTGATGTTCACTAACAAGTTTGTGACACTTGGTTTTTGATTGCATAGAAGATATGTTGGTTCTTAACTCTGATCAATTACATATCTATATATATATTAGTTTGTCACAAACATGTTCATGACATTTGGTTTTTACGTGCAAAGAAGATATGTTGGTGTTTTTTTAACTATGATCAGTTTACATATCTGAATATAAATGTCATGGTAAGTATAAATGAGTTTAAACTTCATCTCTGTTTGTGGTTTTTGAATAATACAAAATTCTTGAGGTATCTAACGATTTCTTTTGTCAAGAATGATTTCTTTTTGCAGAGAGTACAGATGTCTAAGTCTAGAGTCTGTTTTAGGAGTTTAACTCATGTATTGTATTTTGGATCTCCATTGTAAATTTTTGTTGTATGGTGATAGCAACAAAAATATCTTTTTGAATTTTCTTTAGTGGATCTGTGTTTTGTCACGAAACCGCCAAAGGGGGAGATTGTTACGGAATTTGAGTTGGCGTAGTTTCGTGAAAGTTTCAAGTCCTGAAGATTGAAGGTGAAGAAAGTTGAATCATTTAACTCAATCTCAAGAAAGAAGAATTCAAAAGGATCAGGTATGTTTAACTAAAGAATTTGTGTGATCCGAATACTTCTTGTAGTGTAGAAACACTTGGAAGAATCTTTCATTGCATAAAAATCAAAAACTGGACTTGGGACATGTTCAGGATCCGGATCAGGCTGTTCGATCCGGATCCCGAAGGTGGTTCGTTCATACATCGTCGCAATCCGGATCGTAGTCTCTTGATCCGGATCCCGAACGTTGAGTTTACCATCTACCTTGAACGATCCGGATCTTGCTTCGCAATCCGGATCCCGAACGTTGATGTTTGGTGAACTGTATGAACGATCCGGATCGTAGTTACATGATCCGGATCCCGAACCTTCGTTTTTCTGGAATTGGCTGTTTCGTTATGACGATCCGGATCTCAGTTATCACGATCCGGATCGCCGTCCGTAAAATTCCAGAAATGGCAGGTTTTTGATTCGTATCTCCTTCCTAGGGTTTCTAACCTATAAATAGACCCTATGTCTTTCTTTCTAGGGTCAATCCACATAGCCGTCATTTTCATATATCATCTTATACGGCTATAGATCCACATATAGAGAAGAAAGGAAATCATTAGAGAATACTCTATGTTTCTTCATCTATATTGATTAGTTTGATTCTAGGTTTTCATACTCACATCTTGAGTTGAATCAAACTAATGAATACTTAGATGGTATTTCCGATCTATCTTTGATCTAAGTATTCGGCGGATCATCACCACCCAAAAAAAACAACGATTACCCCAAAATCGGCGCGTGGATTCGCGTGTCCTTGTGGATTCAAGGTTCATTCGCTCTCGTGGATTCGGAGCGAGGCACGTTCGTGGATTCGAAGGGTGCTATTGGGTGAAGACCGTGGATTCGGTCGGACGTCGTGGATTCGACGTTGGACGCCGTGGATTCGGCGTTGGGCGCAGATCGTGGATTCGAGAAGCGTCTGGAGCGAGCGGAGAAGATCCTCTAGGAGCGTATGGAAAAGGTTGAGTCGTAAGTGTGTACGGTAAATCACCTTGTACGTGTTTTAATTCTAGTGGATTTCTGCCGTGTTATCGGTCCCGTGGTTTTTTACTCCGGTGATGGAGTTTTCCACGTAAAAATCTTGCGAGTTATTTTCATTTCCGCATTGGGTTTTTTATCGCAACGATTTTTGAGTGTTTATACGTTTACACCTATTCACCCCCCTCTAGGTGTTTCTTCCCCTATTTAGATCCGTATTATATACGACCCAACATGGGTATAAAAACTTGTTTTCTAACTGTTTTCCTAAAAGAACTAAAAATAATTAAAAATGGGTTTTCCTCAAATCAAGATGGTTTTTCAAAAAGGAACTACTTTTAGTCCTCACCCCGCGTGGGTTTGAGTGAAAAATGGTTTTCAGTAATAAATGTCACATTTTTTCTGTAAACTTCCCCACTCGAGAGGATTCGAGTGGTCTGGGTTCTAAGGGCTGCCTTTTTCTTTGGGTCGAGAACAACGAAAGGCTATGCCCAGAGCCTGTTCTTGTTGGATTTGGGTTGTAGGTTCTAGTGTTTCGGGGTTCCCGGACCCTTCATTGTTGTTGGCTGTGGAGTATACCCAGCTAGTAAGTTTACATGTAGAGTCGATGTTCTTTTTGGGGAGCCGTTGGGTTGATAGCGGTCCCGACTGTTCGAGTGGTTCCTGTTAGTGAGTTAGAGAGGTGATTTGGGTACTGTCGATCTTGTTGATCGTGGATTGGACTATAGCCTGCATGAGCGATATTGAGCTCGACAGAGATGCGCAAATACTTTCCTCGGTGGGGTCGCGCCCCTCGAGTGCCACTCCGGAGTTGGGCCTGTTACTTTTGTGGGTTATGGGAAATATGGATCTGAATAGGAGAAAAAATACCTAGAGGGGGGATGAATAGGTGTAAACAATAAACACACCAAAATCTTTGCGTAAAAATAACCCAATGCGGAAAAGTAAATAACACGCAGAGATTTTATGTGGAAAACTCCAAACCAGGAGTAAAAAACCACAGGACCGATCACACGGTGAAATCCACTAAGATTAAACACGTACAAAGGTGATATACCGTACTCACACGACTCAACCTTTTACCATACACTCCTAGTTGATCTTCTCCACTCGCTCCGCAACGCGCCTCGAATCCACGATTTTCGTCCAACGCCGAATCCACAGCATCCAACCGAATCCACGGTCTCCACCAAGTAGTACGTCTCGAATCCACGAACGCACCTCGTTTCGAATCCACGAAACGGTAGCACCTTGAGTCCACAAGGCCACGCGAATCCACGCGCCGATTTTTGGCAAAATCGTTGTTTGTTGGTGGTGAAGATCCTCCGAATACTTAGATCAAAGATAGATCGGAAATACCATCTAAGTATTCATTAATTTGATTCTTCACGAAATCTGAGTTTTGAAACCCTATAATCAAATTAATCAATATAGATGAAGAAACATAGAATAGATCTAGTTTTTCCCTTTCTTCTCTATATGTGGATTTTTCTAAGTTTTTCCGATTTTCTTCGTTAATTTTGGATTCTAAAAACTTAACCCTAAAAGATGAAATTAGGGTTTATTTATAGGTTAGAAACCTTTGGAAGAAGATAAAAATCAAAAACTGACTTAACAGATATTTTCCCGCACGACGGTCCGGACTGGATTTGGCTTGATCCGGACTTTCATCATTTTTCAGAGAATTTCCTGAAAAATCATGTTCGGGGTCCGGACTGAAAGATGAACGGTCCGGACTATTCATGCGATTTCTGCAGAATCCATGTTCGGGACTGAAACAGGGGAGGTCCGGACTGAAATTCCGCATGAACTTACCTATGTTCGGGGTCCGGACTGGAATGCCCTGATCCGGATCCTGAACATATAACATGTCCAGTTTTTAATTTTTTATGCAATTAAAAATCCACCCAAGTGTTTCTACACTATAAGAAGTATTCGTATCACCAAAATTATTTAGTTAAACGTACCTGATCCTTTTGAATTCTTCTTTCTTGAGATTGAGGTATATGATCCAAACATCTTCATCTTCAAATTTCAAGTCTTAAACACTTTCACGAAATACGCCAACACAAATTCCTTAACAATCTCCCCCTTTGGCGGTTTCGTGACAAAACAAAATCCACTTAAAGAAATTCAAAAAGATATTTTTGTTGTTATCACCATACAATAAAAATTTACAATTATGATCCAAATAAAATTGAATACATGAGATAAACTCCTAAAACAGAGTCTAGACTTAGACGTTTGTACTCTCTGCAAAAGAAATAATTCTTGACAAAAGAAATCGTTAGATACCTCAAGAATTTAACATTCAAAAATCAAACAGAGAGATGGAGTTTATACTCACCATGACATTTACAAAATCAGATATGTATGAAATAAGCAATCAAAGCAATTCACATATCATCTAAGCATTAAGTTCCAAATGTCATAAGTATGTTAGTCATCAAACAACTTGTTAGTAATATTACATGCCCAAATAGTTAGTCGAATAGTTAGTCGGGGCATGCATTACAACTTACCTTTCTTACCTTCAACGTTCAAGGTTTCCCAAGTTTAAAGTTCCCAAAGTTGTTTGAAACACATTGTCCAAAGTTCTCACAAACACATTGTCACATTAGTCATTTGTCTCTCTCCCCCTTTTTGTCACTGAAGTTAGTCAAAATTACAAAAATTAAGAGAGGGAAAAGTTCAAAAAGCGTAAGAGCTAAAACTGAAAACCTGCAAAACAAAAAGAGTATCAGAACAACCCAAGATATGATCATTAGAGCAAATGGTCACTCTAGATCTGACCTGTCTGAACTGCTACAGTCCAATTTGTTTAAAATTCCCTTAAGTATTCTTGATATTTTTTAACATTTTCTTTTCATCTGTTGTTGTCCAGAAGTGATACGTTGTATGTCAATGGACATTCTTTCTTATTCTACAGACAATCTCCTCTGTTCTTGTTGGATGGAGGACATAGATGGATCATTCTCTGTCGTGTCGTTCCTAGAGGTCGAAGGAGGTAGTGAGGATGCAGATGGTGCATTTCTACCTTCAATCCATGAAGATTCTCTAGGAAGAGATTGTGTTCTGGCAAAAGGTTCATTAATATGAATTCCACTGCCCCTTGGATTCTTTCGCCTAGTATACTGCTTGGTCGTTGAGCAAGACTTCACCAGCTTTTTGTTCTTTAAGTAAAACCTGTCTTCTTCATCAACAACCTGTTGTATTTCTCTACAAATTTCGTCCCAATCTTCTTCGTCTGATTCTGAATCATTTTGAAGAACATTCTTTGTCTCTTCCTGACTTGCTCTATCTTGCTCTTTTTAAATTGACGCTCGTGTCCCTACCATGGCTGCAATGAGCACTAGTATCCATCCGAAAACCATCTTTGCTAGTGCGTTAGAAAATAAAGAACCTGCGAGCAAAAAGTCAAGAACACGAAAAATTGTTTAATTTTTAAAAATTTAAAAAATTGTACCCAAACAATCATTATCGTGCACAGAGACTAGGAATCAAGTTAGTTTTGCAAAAAGAATTTTAAAAGTAGATCAATTCCATGATTTTCAAAAATTCTCATAATATGCCCTAAAACCGAATTTTTAGAAATCGAAGCTCAAAAATCCGTTAATCAAGAGAATACAAGGCATACAAACAAAACTAATCTATCCAAAGTTCTTATTTCAAAAGAAATTTGACCAAAAACCATTCAAAATCAAATTAGAGCCATGAATTTCATTCACGTTTTGAAAAACAGAGAAAAATAGTGAAGAAATTTGAGTTTTGATCAAAGAGATTTACTTGAAATCGAAAGAACTTGAGTTTGGAAGAGTTCAAATCTGTTGGAATCAAGAGAGAGAAGCTCTGGGATGCTAGAAACAAAAGCTTGAGGTAAAAAGAAATCAAATACCCCTTCGTTTCTATTAAACCCTAGCCGTGGTCCGGATCAGATCGGGAATCCAGTCCGGATCCACCCGCAGACAATTTCCACCGTTCGGGATACGGATCAGATTCTTTCAGTCCGGATCGGCTTCAACTTTTTCTCCAGAAAAATTTACAAAAATTCCAGAAATTCCAGAAAAATTATGTAAGCAATTTTTGTATATCAACTTTAAACAAAAATCATCGTTTGATTTTAAAAGAAATAGATTATGCTAAATCTATCAATAATATCCAAGTAATGAAACGAAAATTTATAAAAATTAAATCCCTTAAAGTTGAACAAGTTCAAAAACATCAATCACGATCTAATGAGTAATACGTTTATCAAATCATCAATTTAGTAAAGAAAATGAAACACAAAGATCGTTAAATGTTTGAAATCCCAAATAAATTAGATAATCCTATCTAGTCAATTTATATTGTAGGGAGTGGCTCTTTGAGCATCTTTCAATAAAAATCCCACCTTATACCAACCTTGGAATTCGACAGAGTCAAGTATTCCAAAAAGCATTTTATCTAATCAACAAGAAAAACCATGCTTGGTATACATGTGGTAGCTGCACACAGTACTCGGACGACCGAGGTGGTAGATCTTTCCTCCATGTGGTGGTAGTTTTCACACTCCACTTAAGGATGTAACTCTTTCCACATCTTTTGAGCATGAAACTTTAATAATAAACTCCCCCTCAATTGGCTATCAATTATTTAAGATATGAAGTATTCAACCAAAAATTGATCTCGTGTTCATACTTAGCTCAATTTTCAAATATGATAAAAACAATACCAAGAGATCATTGAGAGAGAAATTGACTTTGATCAATTAAAGATGAACTAATTGATATAAATGATCATTCAATCAAATGAATTATCATGATATCCAAATCATAATAAATTTCTTAAAACATGAAAGGATGCAATTAAAGTCAATTAACTAATGCTCAGTTAATGTTCTATGTACAAGCATAGATAAAGAACAAAAACACAAAACAAAACCTAACCTAAGCAATGGTTTCAAAAAGTGTTATTTCAAAGAAAGCATTCCAATTGCTTTACGCAAATGAATAAAACGTTTTTGATCCAAAGGTTTTTTCAAAATATCGGCTAATTGATCTTCAGTTGAAACATAAGAAAGTTGTAAAAAACTTGATTCAACTAGCTCTCTTAGAAAATGATATCTAAGTTCAATGTGTTTTGTTCTTGAGTGCAACACAGGATTTTTAGAAATATTTATAGCACTAGTGTTGTCACAAAGAATAGTTATAGAAGTCGCAGGAATTCGGAAGTCACTCAACACGCTTTTCATCCAAATCAATTGAGTTGAACAACTACCCGCTGAAATATATTCCGCTTCGGCAGTCGAGAGTGCAATGCAGTTTTGCTTTTTACTATGCCATGCAACAAGACAATGGCCAAGGTAAAAACATGCACCACTCGTGCTTTTCCGGTCATCCACTGATCCAGCCCAATCGGCATTTGAGTATCCTATTATGTCGAGAGTTGTGCCCATAGGATACCAAATTCCGAAATTTAATGTTCCTTTGACGTACCGGATGATCCTTTTCACCGCTTTCAGGTGAACTTCCTTTGGTGCTTATTGATATCTTGCGCAAATCCCAACACTAAAGGATATGTCCGGGAGACTAGCCGTGAGATAGAGTAGACTTCCAATCATGCTGCGATAAAGCTTCTCATCTACACTTTCACCGAGAGATTCACTTCCTAATCCCTTGTTGCTAGTTCCCATTGGAGTCGGAAAGTCTTTAGAGTTTTCTAATCCGAATTTGTGGTGACCCGGATCTCTAAGGGGTTTCTACAGTATGACCAGCAGCTTCTGGAGGCCTATGTGGCATGTCGGCGATGTCTGTGCACCAAATTGGACACAAGTAGTGGACCCAGGGTGTTAAATTGGATCACATGGGTAATCGAATGACCCTGTCGGATGTTTAGAAGTGGTTTCGTGAGAATCGGGCATCAAAATTGGACTCATTGCGGAATTTGGATTAAAAATGCCCTTCCGGATGCCTTCGACAAATTTTGGAATTGGAATTTGGCAAAACGGACAGCGGATTTGGATTCAGCGCGCGAAAACGGTGAAAATGGGCTATTTACTTATATTTTTCGGAGCCCGGATGACTTGGCATGATTTTCGAGGCAGCAGGGTACTGTTCTGGCAGGCCGGCGGCGGCGGGCAGCGGCGGAGCTGGCGCGGGCAGCGGCGGAGCAGGCGCGGGCAGGCGCGCGGGCGCGCGGTCCACGACGCCGGCGTGCACTAGAGGGCAGGACACGTGGCAGCTGGTGGTTGGAGCGGTGTAGTGCACTCGGTTCACGTGCGGAGCAGGGCAGGCGGGGCAGGTGGCCGTACGCGCGGGGCAGGCGGGCAGCAGGTGGGCACGGTTCCCTTAGCATTGATGCGGGGGACCCGTGCGTGGGAGCTCCACGTGTCAGCGTGTGGTTGGCTGGCGCCAACCACCCGCACTGTGGACGCGGGCCACGTGGCGCAGCGTGGGTGGCTGTGTTTGCTGTTCGCTGTTCGGGGGCGACGTGGCGGATCCTGGCGGATTCGGGCGCAGCAAAGCGGGCGCACTGTGTTCGCCCGAAACCTTTCGGGCACCCGAAACTTGGACATGGAGGGAATTAAAGGATTTGTTGAGTTGTGGCTATAAAATCCCCCTTTGGCAGCACATTTTGGCATTCTTCCCGAGCCCATCCCTCTGTGAGGCTTCAAGGAAAGTTGTTCATCATCTTGTGGATCATTTCGTGATGGATTCTCAGATTTTTTGGAGGCCTCTATATGCGCGCTTTCTGCGACGCGGCGCACTGCGTCATTTCTTGGATTTTGGCTTCCACCGTCACCTTTTGGTCCACAAGGCATCCTGGATCACCCCGATGGTATTTTGAGCTGATTTTTCCAACAGCGCGTTCATGAGAGGTACGTCTTTGATTCTCTTGTTGATCACTTCGTCTCAATTTGAGTTCTTGGCATGGTTTACGAGGCATCTCTGAGCCACTATTTTGCTGGTGGATTTTTGGACAGCAGAGGCTTGTCGGATTTTTATCTCTGTGCTCGTGCATCGGAATGAGGCGTTTATTGACTCGATTGATATCTACTCTTCGAGAGGAACGCACCCGTATTTCTATTGGATTTTTATGAGGTCATTTAGAGGGTGAGAATTAAGCTTCTTTGCTGCTATTTTTTTCCAGCAGAACTGTGTTCTTGAGGGAATGGCTTCCAACGTTGTCCGAATTGTTTCTTGGCCTATAGGTATCAGAACGGGGCGTTTAAATAGTCGATTTGGGGCTACTCATCGCGAGGATCGCAATCGTGATTTTTTTGGAATTTTTGGAGGTCTGTATATAGGTGAAAAGGCTCCTTCTCTCTGCTGGTTGGTAAAAACAGCATATGCTGTTTTTGGGAGTTTTGGTTGTGATGTAATTGATTCTCGGCTTCGATGTTGTTTGTTGGAACAGTGGTTTGTGCGACTGTTTACCGAGGGTGCGGTTCCGGCAGATTTTGGATTTCGTGTGGCTGTGTACTTCACCGACTTCGGCTTTGCCTGCGGAATGCGTTTCAGGTGGGTGCTTTGTTCCGAGAACCGGTGGACGGTTCTCTAATTCTATATGTTAGAATTGCATGCAGGTGTAGGGTACAATACCTGGGGATTGATCGGTAAGTGTAACAATGTTGATTTCATGGGAATTGCAAGTTAATTATTCATATTATGACAATGGTATTAATCGAATATTCATGTTGATGATTAGTGGAAGCTTACCTAAGGCAAGGTTACCCTATATGATTAATTATCATGCCATGTTAGCACATAACCTTTTATGAGGCTGGTTTATGCAATGAGATAGGATCATGTAGTTATGTGCAGGTTCTACTCCGAGGAGCGATTATGGATCGAGAATTATGGACAGGTATAGTCATTGATAATTTTGGCATGAGGTTTATTTTCTTTATTCTTCTTTGAGGACAAATGCATGCTTGTATGGACATATAGCTAGGCCATCTTTTACTGCTACACTACATACCGGAATTTGACTTAGGAGAAACCATGTTATCATTTTCTCCTTCTTTGTTAGTCAGGCGGTCTGTGTTGCTCAGGTGCGAGCAGGGGTCTGGGGTAGTGTAGCCGGGACATTGGTGTCAGGGATGGGTTGTGCTGGATTGAGGCTGGCAGGGTTTTGCGGTGACCGCGGATTTTGGGCGGTTGACCGGAGGTCGGTTATAGGACTTGATTATAGACGGTAGGGTATTGCGGCAACCGCGGATATTGGGCGGTTGACCGGATATTTATTTATGCATCAGATTGGGTATCAGATTTCTCTAGTGGACAGAGTTTCCCACTATTTGAGTACTTTTGCATCTGATTGAGGACCGAGGCTTTCTTTAGTGGTTGAGCTTTCCCACTTTGATCAGAGTCATGATCCAGTCCTGCTGATTTATGATACTTGTTACTGAGATACTTTACTCGTGTGGGTCGCTCCCCTCGAGTGCCACTCCGGAGTGTGCGATATACATACTTGAGTCCTTGAGACTCCTTTGCATCGGTGTTATGCGTAGGCTGGCATACCCGATGCGGCAGGCACAGCAGGCAGTACCAGTTTTACTGGTGGCACTAGATTGGGGTTTTCATAGACAATTACTTTGTTGTTGCACTCGTGTCAGGGGGACTGAGTGGAGTCTAGTAGCTGTGTTTAGACCAGTGCTAGTGTTGTTGGGAGCCGTTTGGTTTGACGGTGGTCCCGTATCGTTGTGAGTACTTGGACCGTTGTATGAGAGGTTTGGTGATCTTGAGTCTATCCGTTCTGAGAGAGAGCGTGGATTTTGACTATAGCCTGCATGAGCCACTACTCGATAGCGAGTTAGTCCGTTTGGACGCCCTACTTAATTCCTGCCCGTCAGCGGGAGGTGGTTGTAGGTGGGCGCAGGTTTGACTGGACCCGATGTGGCAGTCAGCTCGATTGGGTCGATTGAGCACCTCGTGTGCGAGTGTTGCATATCTTTGTCAGAGTTTCCCCATTTGAGCATTTAGATAGAGGCATGGTAGCTGTAGAGTGTCTCCAGCTTCTTCTTTCAGTTTTACTGCATTAGTTATCTTTTGCCTCTAGTGGACTTGGTGGGCAGATCGTCGGGCCTGGTGGCGATACCCACTGAGAACTCCCTTTTTGGTGTAGTTCTCACACCCGTTGGGGGTTCGCCCCCCCCCCCCCCCCCCCCTTTTGTCCCTTCTCTCATTTGTTTTGTAGAGTCTTAGCGAGTGTTGCTGATTCTGTGGTTGCTGTTCGAGGCGAGGGAGTCACGAGCTAGATCCCTACCGATCTTTGGAGAGTAGCGGTACCACTTTCAGAGGAGATCTTCAGTACAGTCGGTAGATTAGTGTTTTTATTTTCTCTTTGAGAGACTGATGTATTGTGAGGATCTGACTTGTACTGAGAGTCTGTACACTGATGTATCATTCATTTATTCAGGATTACCTCCCTGTTGAGTCCAGAGTTTTGTATTTGAGGTTATTGTATGATTATCATTTATGGGAGATGGACTTTGTACCTTTATTTCCAGTTGTACAGATCATTGGTTTTAATTTTACAGCAGTTTTATCTTTTAGCTCTGATATCTGTTTAGCTGTAGTATCTTTTCTTGCAGGTTAGACGCTTCGCCTGTGCGGGTGTTGCACAGGTGGCGGATCTGTTGGCGAGCCCGGGTCGCAGTTTCGGCCCCGGGGCATGACAGAATTTCTTGACCAACTCCTTTGCATACTTGGATTGGCACAGATGAATGCCTTCTTCACTTTGTTTGACTTGCAATCCAAGAAAGTATGTTAGCTCGCCCATCATGGACATCTCAAATTCGCTTTCTATTGTCTCGGCGAATTTTGAAACATCATTATTCCTTGTTGCACCGAATACAATGTCATCGACATAGATTTGTGCCACAATGAAGTTATCCTGAAAGTGCTTCACAAAGAGTGTCTGCTCCGCTCCCCCTCGAGTGTAGCCCTTTTCCAAAAGGTGCTTTGTCAACCTTTCGTACCATGCTCGCGGTGCTTGTTTTAGACCGTAAAGAGCCTTTTTTAGTCGAAACACATGGTTATGTAGTTTATGGTCAATGAAACCTTTCGGTTGAGCCACATAAACTTCCTCTTTTAGAAAACCATTTAAAAAGGCGCTCTTAACGTCCATTTGAAAAATTTTAATTTTGAAATGACAAGCAATTGTGAAAAGGATACGAATTGACTCGAGACGAGCTACTGGGGCGAATGTCTCATCAAAGTCTATACCTTCAATTTGTGAATAGCCCTGAGCAACTAATCTTGGTTTGTTCCGAATGACGGTACCATCCTCGTTTTTCTTGTTCTTGAAAATCCACTTTGTACCGATGATATTTTGTTGCTTCGGGGGCTTAGTTAATTCCCAGACTTTGTTTCTTTCAAATTGATGGAGCTCTTCTTGCATTGCTTCAATCCAATAATCATCCTGAAGAGCTTCATCAACGTTCTTTGGTTCCAACATGGAGACGTAGCACGCAACTCCACAAACCAACTGTCTCCGAGTCCTGACTCCTTCTTGTGGATCTCCAATGATATTTGACTCGGGATGGTCCTTGGAGATACGTAGCGTTTGAGGTAACGGAGTGCTCGGAGGTATGTGTGATGATTCCTGCACATCAGATAAACTAGAAGAACCATGAGATGCATCAACATTATCGGAAGAATTATTATGAGAAGATGTATTATCATTTGTAGGAGATTCATCATCAATAGAGATATCAGGAGTAGATTTATCAGTTAAAAAATGAAAAGCTTCATCTACTTTAATATTAAAGGATTCTACCATCGTTTTAGATTCGAGATTAAAAATCCAATATGCTCTACTGTTTGTAGAATAACCCATGAAAAATCCTTCGTTACTTCCAGAGTCAAATTTTTCCAGATTTTTGCGATCACGTAAAATGTAACAGCGACTCCTAAAGATTCGAAAATATTTGATATTTGGTTTTCTACAAAACCATAGCTCATATGGTGTATTTAAAGTACCCAGGCGCAAATAAACTCAATTGATTACATAGACCGCGGTGTTAACTGCTTCAGCCCAAAAATATAACGGGAGTTTCCGGCTGTGAAGCATAACACGCGCCATCTCTTGTACTACTCTGTTTTTGCGCTCGACTACACCATTCTGTTGAGGTGTATAGTGTTAAGGAATTTGTGTTGGCGTATTTCGTGAAAGTGTTTAAGTCTTGAAGATTGAAGATGAAGATGTTTGGATCATATACCTCAATCTCAAGAAAGAAGAATTCAAAAGAATCAGGTACGTTTAACTAAATAAGTTTGGTGATCCGAATACTTCTTATAGTGTAGAAACACTTGGATGGATTTTTAATTGCATAAAAATAAAAAAACTGGACTGTTACATGTTCAGGATCCGGATCAGGGCATTCCAGTCCGGACCCCGAACGTAGGTAAGTTCATGCGGAATTTCAGTCCGGACCTCCCCTGTTTCAGTCCGGACCCCAAACAAGGATTCTGTAGAAATCGCATGAACAATCCGGACCGTTCATCTTTCAGTCGGACCCCGAACATGATTTTTCAGGAAATTCTCTGAAAAATGACGACAGTCCGGATCAAGCCAAATTCAGTCCGGACCGTCGTGCGGGAAACTTTCTGTTAAGTCGGTTTTTGATTCTTATCTTATTCCAAAGGTGTGATGACCTGGATCTCCGCAGAGCTGTTGCAGTGCGTTGGAGTGGCCATCAGAGGCCTACGCGGTGTGCTGGAGGTGTTTAGGGCACGATTGGACACAAGTGTTGGACTCCAGGCTCAAATGGATCACATGGGTGATCGGTTGACTCTGTCGGGTCTCTGGAAGTGTTTTCGCGCGAAACGGATATTAAGATTGGGCTCGGCGCGAAATTTGGACCAAGAATACCTTTCCAGGGGCATTTGGCAATTTTCTGAGTGGGAATTTGGCAAAGCGGACGTCAAATTCGGATTCAGCGCGCGAAAACGGTCAAGATGGACTATCTGCTGGATTTTTCTGAGCTTCGGGTACTGTTCATCGCCGGAACAGTAACTCCGGCGATCGCCGGCGGCGGCGGCGGCGGCGGGCAGCGTCGGCGGGCGGCGGCGCGGCCTCGGGCAGGCGGAACGGCGGCGGCACAGGGCGCGGGCAGCGCGCGGGTGCGCGGGCAGGCGCGCGGTCCACGCGGCCGTCGTGCACCCAGGGCGGGGACACGTGGCACCACCTCATAGGCCGGCTCACAGCTCTCGGTCTACGGAGCATGATGGTTGGGTATTGGTTCACGGTGCGCCGGAGTGGACACGTGGCAGGTTACCATTGGTTCGGCTTACGGAGGCTCGTGCACCGGGTGCAGCGGTCAGTGCCAGGGACACGTGGCGCTTTCCTATTGGCTGGTCAACTGTGCGGGCAGGAGGGGCAGCTGGCGCGGGCAGGCACGCAGGCGCGACAGTACTGTTGACCGGGGACACGTGTCGACTCCCGGGGTTGGCCACGTGGCGCAGCAGGAGTGGAGGTTTTGGCTGTCGTCTGTTCGGGCGACACGTGGCGGGCTCTGAGGCGGGTCGGACGGACCGCGGATCCCGTCCGACGGCGCGCCATGGGCCGGGCCGCACTGTGCGCGCCCGAAAGTCTTGGGCCGGGCCGCACTGTGCGCGCCCGAAAACTTCCGGGCGCCCGGAAGTTGGGACCCGGATGGTATTTTTCTAATTGTTTGGGAGGCCTATTTAAACAGCCCGAGCTCCTTTCTTCTCACTTTTTCCACCATTTCCGAGCCTCCTCTCACCAAGGTGTCTTCAGCAAAGTTGTTCCCCTTCGAGTTCTACATCTTCTGGAGGATTTCCAAGATTTGTGGTGGCACACACTCCGAGGTTTGGATTTTACGGCGCGGCGCGACGCTCGTTCCCTTGTGATTCCCTTCGTCGCATTTCAGTGCACGGACTCTCCCGAGCTACCCCGGCAGTATTTTTCAGCGATTCTTGCGCCATCGTCTTCACGACAGGTAGGGCTATGTTTTTCCGTGTTTACTGGTTTTTCCCATTCTGAGCTTTTCATGGGTTTTTCGGATCATCTTGTGACCTCACTTTCTGGGGTGGGAATTTGGACAGCGCTGTGTTGTTTCGGTGATATCTTCGCGCACAGACCTCGGATTGGGGCGATTCAAAAGGCGTTTTGCATCTACACATCACGAGGAATCTCCCCAAATTTTCTTGGAATTTCCTGAATTTTTCCCGAAGGTGAGAAGCCTCTGTTTACAGTACTTTCAGATTCAGTTTTTGCGATCGACTTGCTTCGGGATGGTTCTCTCGTCGAATTTGGTTCTCAGCATAGAAAACTCGTGGGTGAACGTGCAGGTACTCGTTTCGACCGGTTCGTCGCGAGGATCACGATAGTATTTTTCTGGGAATTTCTTGGGTACTTTCCGCAGGTGAAAATGGCTAAACTATTAAACGGATATTTTGGGACAGATTTTGGTTTGAAACTTGGAATATTAATTGCATGTGTTCTTTGGGGTTGTAGCGCATTGTTGTGGGGGATTTCCGGATCGGGCGTGGACTTTGCTTCCGGGGATCGGAATTAGCGCTCGAGGTGGGTACCGTTGTTAACACTCCTACTTGTAACATCCCCACTAGGCCTATTTGAGTTGCTACCATGTTATATTGCTAAAAGAACCGGTAAAAGCGATTATTGCATGCTAATTGAGAATTGGGCTTATTTTTAGGACTTGCATCTTTAAAAGGACTAAGTATTAATTAATGATTAACTCTTGTAAATAATATGTCGCCAGAAATCACGGGAAGGGTCTTGCTAAATGGATTATGTTGCTTTATACATGTGGGAACCTCTTATACATACACATAAACTGATTTGGGGGTAACTTAGTAAAATGGAAGTTTATTTGAACAGCATACCTCTACTTTGTGAGAACCAAAATACTGGAATCATGTTTTAATAAAGGACTTTTGCATGCTTGTATGGACATCTAGCTAGGCCACCATTTTCTGCTACACTATTATGCTGGAACTGACTTAGGAGAAACCATGCTTTTATTTCTCTCCTTTTGTCTAGATTTAGGGGATAGTGCGCTCGGGTTCGAGCAGGGGCTGGGATAGTGTAGTCAGACAGTTGTGGGATTTGGGACAGGCAGGCGGTGAGGGCAGGGCATTGCGGCAACCGCGGATTTTTGGCGGTTGACCGGACAGTGGTTATTGCATCAGATTGGGGGACAGGTTTTGGGCTTCTTTAGTGGATGGGCTTTCCACTTAGATCAGTGTCGTGATCCAGTCCTGCTGACTTTGACACTTGTTACTGAGGCACTTGACTCGTGTGGGTCGCTCCCCTCGAGTGCCACTCCGAGTGTGCGGTTTATAGATCTCGAGTCTTCGCGACTCTCATCCCCTATCGGTGTTATGCGTAGGCTGGCATACCCGATTTGGCAGGCAGAGCAGGCAGTACCAGTGCTTACTGGTGTATCGATTGGGTTTAGACAGGCAGACATTTACATTCTGATGCATCTATTTAGCTATACTTTTAGCTGGCACCTTAGAGGCATGTAGTGGTAGCTCTATTCATCATCCGCAGTCTTATTCACAGCTTACCACCTTTGTTTTGTTCTCCGCCTCTTATAGTCCTAGTGGGCATGTCTGAGTAGAGGTTTACCCACTAGGAGGAGGCTACTGTTCTATAGTAGTTCTCACTCCCCACTGTTTCCTTTTTCTCTTCCCCTTTGTTTGCAGAGTCATCTGCGGCAAGTTGCGGGCCCCTCCTCAGCGGATCGAGGTAAGAGGATCGCGGACTAGATAGCGGTCTACCCAGGCACCAGTTCAGTTACTAGATGTACCCCGATAACTCTCAGATACTCTACTTTTCATTTCTTTTGGGTCTGGCTTTGGCCAGCTGGTTGTATTTGATTAGTGAGCTGGGAGAGATATTTGTATTATTGAGAGTTTACTTCTGCACTTTTACTTTCCAGCTTTATCTGAGATGTATTAGTTCTGGTTTAGCTCTGTTTATGCTCTTTATTATATAAGTCTTTCAGTTGAGCAGGGTTACCAGCGCTGCGTGTAC
>CM055069.1:34923564-34978347 GCA_029204045.2 Tillandsia leiboldiana
GCGCCGGCGCCGGACAGTACGAAGAAGCCTCGAAAATTGCGCGTGTCATCTCTGGGCTCCGAAAATACAAGTGAAATATCCCATGTTTCATCGTTTTCCCGCCAGCGCATGAATCCAGATCCGCGTCCATTTTGCCAAATTACCACTCTAAAAGTCGCCGAAGGCATCCGGAGAGGTGTTCGTGATCCAAACTTCGCCTGAGTCCAATTTTAATATCCATTGCGCGCGAACCAACTCTAAAGCCCGACGGAGTCCACCATCACCCACGTGATCCATCTAAAGCCCGAAATCCATCACTTGCGTCCAAATTGTGCACAAACCCCCGCCGACACGCCACATAGGCCTCCGGAAGACTGTAGAGGCTCAGTGCTCCATACGTGGAATTTCGGTCTTCACAGTCAGCCTGATAGGCTTCTGGGGCATACAAACTAACAATCTCCCATTGCACTAAAGCCAATCAGTCATGTATCTAACCCAATCTTCTCAAGATGAGTCTCTAGTTTCTGCTGAGTCAAAGCCTTAGTTAGCGGGTCCGCCACGTTATCTACGGAGGCAACCTTCTGCACTTCAATATGCTTATCTTTGATGTACTCTCTGATCTTGTGATACCGCCGCTCGATATGTTTGGATTCTGATGAGATCTCGGCTCCTTAGCTAATGCTACGGCGCCATTATTATCACAATATAGTGGCAGGGGATCCCTACTAGAGGGAACCACGCCAAGCTCAGTGATAAATTTCTTGATCCAAACAGCTTCCTTGGCAGCTTCAGATGCAGCGATGTACTCCGCCTCCATAGTAGAATCAGCAATCCTCTCTTGTTTAGAACTCTTCCAAACTATTGACCCACCATTGCAAATAATAGATACCAGACGTAGACTTTCTATCGTCTATATCAGACATAAAGTCTGAATCTATATAGCCATTAACTTTGAGTTCTCCATCTCCAAGAACCAAGAACATATCCTTTGTTCTTCTCAAGTACTTAAGGATATTCTTTACCGCTACCCAATGCTCTTCGCCTGGGTTCGACTGATATCGACTAGTGACGCTCACAGCCTGTGCTATATCAGGTCGAGTACATAGCATCGCATACATAAACTCCCTATCGCGGAAGCATAAGGGATCCTTCTCATGCGACTTCTCTCTTCAGGTGTCTTAGGAGACATAGTCTTAGAGAGGTGAATTCCTGTCTTAGAGGTACCATACCCCTTTTGGAATTCTCCATGCTGAACCTTTTCAACACTTCATCTATGTACATAGCTTGCGATAAACCAAGCAACTTCTTAGGTCTATCCCTATAGACCTTTATCCCTAGGATATAAGATCCTTCTCCAAGGTCTTTCATAGAAAACTCTTTGGATAACCATAACTTCACCGATGTTAACATAAGAATGTCATTCCCTATTAGGAGTATGTCATCCACGTACAATACGAGGAAGGTAACAGCACTCCCACTAACCTTTTTATACACACACAGCTCTTCCTCATTTCTGATGAAATCGAACGATTTGACTGCATCATTGAAACGAGTGTTCCAACTCCGAGAAGCTTGCTTCAACCCATAAATGGATCGTTGAAGCTTGCACACTTTTTGACTTCTATCTTTGGTAGTGAAACCCAAAGGCTGCTCCATATAGATTTCTTCTTCAGATATCCATTCAGGAAAGCAGTTTTTACATCCATTTGCCAGATCTCGTAGTCATAATGTGCAGCAATAGCAGCAGAGTTT
Organism: Tillandsia leiboldiana; assembly: GCA_029204045.2. Lineage (NCBI taxonomy): Eukaryota > Viridiplantae > Streptophyta > Magnoliopsida > Poales > Bromeliaceae > Tillandsia > Tillandsia leiboldiana. Next base: position 34,925,296 of record CM055069.1, read on the forward strand.
TGATAGATTTAAGCATGGCTACCGGTGAAAAAGTATCCTGATAGTCAATGCCTTCGCGTTGACTATAACCTTTTGCCACCAGCCTAGCTTTATAGGTCTCCACCTTTCCATCAGAACCAATCTTTCTCTTGAAGATCCATTTGCATCCAACGGGTACAATACCTCCGTGGATCAGCCAAAGTCCAAACTTGATTGGAGTATATTGAGTCTATTTCAGACTCATAGCTTCCAACCATTTATCGGAGTCGATGTCTGACATCGCCTCGCTATAAGTCTTAGGATCATCTCTATGATCCTTGTCTCCCATTAGGAACATTTCCTCCATGTCCTCTATAAATAATCCCATGTATCTATCAGGAGGATGAGAGATTCTACTAGACTTGCGAGGTGGCAGTGTAATCTCTGGTATCACAGAGTTATTAGGAAGGGCTCTTGGAATTCTCGATACTTGTAAGACCCGCCTTTTATTTGGTTTTTTCCTTTTACTTCACTTGTAGCGGTCCGGCTGAGGGGCTAATTAATTCGTGTTTTTTGGAGCTCGCGAAACGGGGAACGGTGGCGCGATCGGATTTGAATTCCGTCCCCGGGATCTCCCAGAATTTAATTTTGAAATTTGCGATCTTTAAGACGCTCAGGGATCTGTGCGGACGATCTGCACGTTTTTTGAGGTAAATTTTTAGCCGCTGTTTTTGTTTTGTTGGGCTGGGTTTTTAAGCCGGGACTTAGGGTTTCTTTTCTTTTCCTTCGTACTCCTTTGTCGTGCGGGTGGGTTAGCAGAGGCGCGATCTGAGAGAGGAGAGGAACAGGAACCCAACCCTTTTCGCTCTTGCTCGAGATTCTCCGACGCAGAACTCTACGATCCGGGGGGGAAAGGAAGAAGGTGGACCTTTCGGCGGGTGATCGGGCGAAGGTGGACGATCCTTTTCCTCTACCTCCCGCGAAGCAAGGTGAGTCTTCCCGTTCTTGATCTAGGTTTTCCAAATTTCTTGGTTTTGTCGGTCGTTTCGAGAACGGAGATCACCACGCCGCCGCCGCCGTCGTCGAGGCGGCTGCCGCCGTCGCGGGGCCACCCGCAGGCGAGACACCCGCGCAGGGTCGCGCGCCTGCGGGCAGCACGCCCGCGCGGATCGGCACCGCGCGAGGCCGCCCATAGGTCGGGCGCCCGGGCGGGCTGGGGCCGCGCGGGGGTCGCCCGCACCGGCGGGCAGCGCGCCCGCGCGGATCGGTGCCGCGCGGGGCCGCTCGCAGGTGGGGCGCCCGCGCGGGCTGGCGCCGCGCGGGGTCGCCCGCTCCTGCGGCAGAGTGCCCGCGCGGACCGGTGCCTCGGGGGGCCGCCCGCAGGTGGGGCGCCCGCGCGGGGTCGCCGCGCCTGCGGGCAGCACGCCCGCGCGGATCGGCGCAGCGCGGGGCCGCCCGCAGGTGGGGCGCCTGCGCGGGCTGGCGCCGAGCGGGGTCGCCCGCGCCTGCGGGCAGGGCGCCCGCGCGGGGCCGCCCGCAGGTGGGGCGCCCGCGCAGGCTGGCTCCAGGCGGGGTCGCCCGCGCCTGCGGGCAGCGCGCCCGTGCGGACCAGTGCCGCGCGGGACACCCGCAGGAGGGGCGCCCGCGCGGGCTGGCGCCGCGCGGGTCACCCGCGCCTGTGGGCAGCGCGCCTGCGCGGACCGGTGCCGCGCGGGGCCGTCCGCAGGTGGGGCGCCCGCGCGGGCTGGTGCCGCACGGGCCACCCGCGCCTGCGGACAGCACACCCTTACGGACCTGCCCCATGCGGGGCCGCCCGCAGGTGGGGCACCCGCGCGGGCCGGTGCCCCGCGGGCCGCCACCGACAGGGTGTGGCCGCGCGGAGCTGTCCGCATGCGGGGCGCGCGCCGCACGAGTCATCGTCGTGCGGGAACTTCGCGCGCGGGGGTTTTGGGAACTTGTCGGTTTTCTCGTCTCCTGCCAGAGTCATCGTTAGGTGTTTTGATCACCAGGTCTTAGTTTTCGCTTCTTTAGGGACACGGGACGCTGTGGGTTCGGCAGCCACGCAAACGCGAACGAACCAAACGCCGGTCTCCTTTCATGGTGGGTACTTTCTCCAGGGTCAGTTGGAAAGGGTGTTAGTGTAAGATGCATGTTCGGGCAAAGTTGGATTTCTAAATTATTTACTGTTGACATCCCCGTTACACTATTTATTAATTATTCATCTAATACTTGATTATGAGCTCGTGTTACAACACACACACCGGCGGATTGGCCTCCACAAGGGTGTGCTTTTCCGGAAAAGTGGTACGTTGACCCGTTAACCCATGTGACGGTGACGTGATAGGGGCCCTCATGGTGGGGGGGTGTGAGCGGTGAGGCCGAGGCGGGTGCTCGGCGGCCAAGGGGTGTGCTCGGCGAGGTGTTTCCGAGGTAGGTGCTCGGTGTGATTGCCGGGGGAGGTGCCCGGTTTGTTTTTACAAAGGGTTGCACACTGTTGATTACCATTGAGGCGGGGGTTGCTCGGTTGCCAGTGGTTTGCCCGTTTTATAGCCTTTATGCTCTTACCATTTCTTTATAGTCACTGACTTCCCACTTTGTGACAGGTTCGTCCAGGGGCGAGTGCTAGGGCACTGGTGAGGCCGCGTGAGCGCTGTTCTGACTCTTAGAGACTGCAGATACAGTGACTCTATCTCCTTGCTCTTTTATTATTCATGATAGCTAGATGTGGATTGCGATACCCCCGATGGATCGACGTGGATGTTGTCTTTTCTTTTTATAACTTGTGAATGCATGTCGTCCTTTCTCTTTACTTGGCAGTTTTAAAACTACAAACAAGAATCAAGGAAAACTGTTTGCGAAAACCATTTTAAAACGTGGGTGTCGTGTGGCACCGTTTTAGACTCTGCGGGATTTATGTGATTTCGAAAACGGTTTTATAAAATCAGGCACCGAGTGAGTGCCGTTTTCAAATTCTGTGGATCTATGTGGCTTTGAAACGGATTTTGTAAAAACTCGGTGTCGGGTGGACACCGCTTTCAAACTCTGTGGTTTTATCCTTTAAAATTGTCGGCCCCTTTTATATGTATGAAATGCATGTTGTAGTGTCTGTGCCTCGATCTAGTGTGGTTAAAGCTTGAATGAGATGTACTTTGTAGTCAGGACGCCGTGCATATACAAAGGAGACTCTGCCCGTTTGCAGAGTGAATTTGTATATGCGGCGGGTCTGGGCGCGCACCGGGGCGGAATTGATTTCAAAAAAAATATGACGTTGGTTTGGGAGCATCGGTGGCTCTTCTTCCGCGCGTTTGAACCCCCCGGGGCGTGATAGATTAAGATGGTATCAGAGACGATAACTTAACCATAGTAGTCGGGGCCCATCATCCACGAACGCAATACTCTAGCTACTGATTAATGAAATGAACATTGTGTAGACACATAGAACGTGTGTGCTCGTGGGGGAGGGAAAATAGTAGAATCCCAAGTTCGCGTGAGTGATTGAGGTGCTACTTTAAATGAGTCTAGAAGTGACTTGTGTTGTGCTAGTGTAGTCGAGTTGATTTGGAGGTTGGGGTCGAGGCCGGCTGCCACCGGGGCCTTGATGGTTGCTATGAATCAATGGATTAGGCAACTAGCACAGGATACGGTGGCTCTGCTGACGGTGTTCTTGCACGTGCTGCGGTTGTTAGTACCGCAGATCGTTGCGCCGGTTTTCGTTTCTACGAACCCCTTTCCTCCGCCGATGTTCTGGTCATCGTTAGTAACGGTGGCGGGTGGTAGTGTAACCCACCGGTGTTTGTTAGTGTGTCTGCCACGCCCCGGCGTCGAAACTGCGACCCGGGCTCGCCAACAGATCCGCCGCCCATACGGGAAGCCCGTATAGACGAAGCGACTAACCTGCAAAAGAGCATCTATACTAAGCAGATATCAGAGCTGAAAGTAAAACTGCTAGAAATAAAAACTATATACAACACAAGTCCTCACCAAAAGTACAAAAGTCTCTCGAGCAGTAGAAAATAAATACAACTCTATACCTCACTACAAAGTTCTCTCAACAGGAACTCTCAAAAGTAATAAAGGTACATCTACTCTCTGGATGACGACTGGTGGGGAACTATCTCGCGACTCCCTTACCTCGATCAGAAGAAGCAGCAACAGGAGAAGCAGGAACCGGAGTAGAAGTCCCTGTGGGAAAATACACCACGACGGGTGTGAGAACTACGTCCCAAGTAGTTCTCAGTGGGTGCCGCCAACAAGCCCGACGGTCTGCCCACTAAGTCTACTAGAGGCATAAAGTAACAATATAAAACTGGAATGAAGGGCTGGAAAAGTAACTCTACAGCTACTATGCCTCTATCTAGATGCTCAAGAACAGGAACAGATGAAACATGATGCATCTACTAACACACACAGCAAACTCACCAAATCTAAACTGACTGCCTCAAAGGGGTCCAGTCAAACCTGCGCCCACCTACTGCCGCACATCCTCAACAGGACGGGTCTACCGTAGGGTGTCCGTGACTGCCACTAACTGGGCCAGTCAGAGGGACGGCGTCGACAAGTCGCGATAGCAAGTAACAGGCCCAACTCCGGAGTGGCTCTCGAGGGGAGCGACCCCACCGAGGAAAGTATCCGCGTAACTCTGTCGAGCTCAAATATGGCTCATGCAGGCTATAGTCCAAACCACGATCAACAAGATCGACCAACAACACCAACTCTCAACCACAAGCTGGAAGTCACACAGCTGGGGCCACCGTCCACCAGACGGCTCCCACAACAGAACACTAAACTCTCCAGAAAGACCGACACCATAAGGGTTCGGAAACCCGATAGACCGGCGCTAAGAACCCTATCAAACAAGAACAGACTCTAGGCTCCGACTATCGAAGTTCCCGATCCCTTATAGTTCGGGAAAGCAATGATCACAGTACCACTCGCAGAAGACACCAACAGGGTCCGAAAGTCCCGGGAGACCTACCCTACAACCCTATCAAACAAGAACAGGTTCCAGGCTCGGCCCCCGTGGCTTCGTCCCGACAGAGGAACGACCCCTAGAACCCAGACCACTCGAATCCTTTCGAGTGGGGAGATTTACGGGAAAGGTGACATTTGTTATAGAAAACTAATTTGATCTGGAAGAAATCCATATTTAATGATTTTAGTTCTTTTTAGAAAAACAGTTAGAAAACAAGTGTTTTACCCAAACCCCGAAGGGCTGATGCCTTTGTCCAATCAAACAGAACAGACTCCAGCGGCCCTTCGATGTTTGGAAGAAAACATTGGTAGACTAAAATCATGTATATGTCGAAAAGAGTTCTGGGTTCTAGGTCCGGCTAACACTAGTAAACTACTGCCACTAACACAGTGGCGACGACCCAAACAGGGGAAAACAAGATCTCTCGGGTCCACCGTTTACCCCAAACGGTTCCCGATACAGACAAGCGAACCACTACATCTACCAGACTCCACTCTGCTCCCAAGCACGAGTGCAATGCATCCCACACTATAGAGAAGTCCCGACCGCTCGGCCCACTACCCGGGCGAGGATAACACTAAGTCCAGGAATGCGACATAAAGTGTGGATGTCTAAACATAAATAACCCTAGCCCAAGTGAGGGTTTTCTACTGGTCTGGTTACACATGCAACATATGACGGGGGTGCTAGGTCAGGTTCCAATATAACAATATTTAACATGATAGTAGGAAGCAAGAGATCACAAGATCGACAGATAAAACAAGGATCAACAATTCCTACGCTCTAGCATGCTACCCAAGTCCAATCACTATCATGCATGATTCTATATCAATAGAAATTAGAGTACAGTCCATAGATCTTGAAAGCAAGCCACCCACCTGAAGACGCTAACTGTCCGGAGCCGTACAGCTGAGAAAACCAGGAAAATAACCACTCTAGGTCCAACAGGTCCAGCACAGTCCACAATCCCTCCTGGGTACAACATAAGGCTACAGTTACACTTTAACTCCATTAAAATCCAGGTTTTACAAATCTGCTGGGAACAGTCCACTTACTGCGAAATTTTCACCTGTAAAACAAACTCCAAAAATTCTGATAAAAATACCACAGCGATCCTCACGTCGATAGCTTCGAAACGGGTACCTGCACGTCCAATTCCGAGCACCGAAGGCCAAGTTACAAATTCCACAGTAACGATGCGCACAATCCCAAAATCATTCAACTGTAAACTCTTGTACAGATAAAAGGAACAGTGTATACCTTCGGGAAGGTCTCCAAAAATTCCAAGAAAAATCCACGATGATCCTCGCGTCGAGTAGATAAAAAAAGTCTATAAGCACGTCTTGATCCGAGACTCGTGCGCGAAGATCTCCTCAAAGAAGGTGCTGCCCTCACCAAAATCTCACAGCAAAAGGGGTCCCAATGAGCACGAGAAAACACCTCGAAAAACGCGAAATCTGAAAATGTGCAAGAAACCCAAAATCGTAGCCTCACCTGTTACGAATCCAGCAGCGAAGAAATCGCTCGAAAAGATCGTCGGAGTAGACCAGGGGAGCTAAAACACTGCTGCTGCGCCGAAGAAGAACACAGGAACCACCACATCGCGCCGCGCCGTAAAATAGAGAACCTCGGGATGCGTGCCCATAAAATCCCAAAACTTTGCAGGTGGATCCAGAGCTTGAAGATGAAGAAATCTTCTTAAGGGTGCTCGGGCAGAGGAGGCTCGAAAAGAGGAGAAAAGGGGAGAAGAAAGAGGCTCGGGCTGCTAAATAAAGGCCCCAAAAAAACAAATGAAGAAATACCGAAATTGTCCCAAGTTTCGGGCGGCTACAGTGCAGCCCAACCCAGATTCGGGCGGCTACAGTGCGGCCCAGCCCGAATTCGGGCGGCTACAGTGCAGCCCGGCCCGGCCGGGTTTCGGGCGCGCACAGTGCGGCCCGGCCCGGCCCAGCCCGCACACGGATCCAGCCGGACGCTTGCTTGGTCCGACCCGCGCCGGCGCCCGCCACGTGTCCCCCGAACACGCCGCAGCCGTGCAAGCCGCCACGGGGAGCGCCACGTGTCCCTGCCCGCGTCAACGCGGTAGGCGGCGCCCGCGAATCAACGGGCGCCACGTGGCACCTCCCACGTCGCCCGCGCCTGCCCCGCGTACGGCCACCTGCCCCGCGCGCTGCGTGGACCGCGCGCTCATGCGCCCGCCAACCGGGTGCCGCCACGTGGCGCGCCCCCGGTCCACGCCTCCCCGCGCACTCCCGCAGACCGAGCGCACCAGAGCCGCCCAATCAGGCGCTGCCACGTGGACACCTGCCGGTCCACGCGCCTCCCGGTGCACCCCGGTCCAAACCCCAGCGCTCCGTGGACCCAGCTGCGTGCGCCGGCCAATCAGGGCCTGCCACGTGGCTCCCCCGCCGGTCCACGGCTCCCCCATGCACCAGAAATCCAGTAAATTTTCCGGGAGTCCGTTTTTGGGCATCCGGACTCAGAATTTGGCAAACAAAAAGCCATTTTCAAGCGGTTTTTCCGCGCTGAATCCATTTCCGCCGTCTGTTTGGCCTAATTCCTTTTTAAAAATTTCGGCAAACCCAGCCGAAAGCCAACACAGCTAAAAAAAACCTTACAGGGTCCATCTGTGGCATCCCATTGATGCACCATGGGCTAGATACACCAACAACAGGTGTTCTAACAGTGGATCCATCGGAAAAATGCTGCATGGGGTTCGGGGGTCCTACATCCTCCCCCACTAAAAGGAAGTTTCGTCCCCGAAACAAAACACGCCACAACAAAAACAAAACAATCAAAACAACCAAGAACGCAGCACTAAACTAACAAGAAAGATACGGCTCCACCAGCAGGAAAGTCATCAACTCCAACCCTCGATTTAGAAAACAGCTAAAATTAGCGAAAAGTCCGAAAATTTTGAAAAATTAGTGCCTTCGCCCCAATCAAACAAGAACAGGTTCGGGCACTGTCTCCATTTCTGGAGCAATCTTTCGAAGTTTCCGTCCTGTTCGTAAATTTCAGTACAATGTGAGAAAAGGGGGAGAAGTGTTGGTGTCGTTCCTACTGTGGCCACAAAAGAAAGCTATCACTAACCGAGACTCCTAAGGACATAACCACTAGTCCTAACATCACGTCTGCTCCCGAGGTGGCGTCTGTCCACAGTCGCTAAAGCCCATGCTGTTGGAAGGATACGCCGACAATCCGAGAAAACGAACTCCTCCAGTCCAACTCGCAGAAGGATAACTGCTTTCATTCCATCATCAGTCGTAGCACAGCACCGCGCCAATCTGCCCAACCTGGGTGCTCAATCCAAGTCCTGGAGCTGTCCTTGAATCGTCACAACAGCAAGTGAAGTCCCAAGTCTCAACTGCACTGATCATACACCGCGATCCTCCTCTACTCATAGGATACTGGGAAGAATCCAATCGCTAAAACATGTAGCAGAAATTCCTAACCCATACCCATGCAAGGATGCCGATGCCGATACTCAACTAATAAAGCAGGAGAATGCAGCGGTAACAAAATGCTCAACTCAGCTAACAGAAATAAAATCATACCTGCCACGGCAAGATCCGCTGCCGGGGTGTCCTCCAACAGGGCTGCATAAACCCGTCCACTGGATGCTGCAGGTCGTCATCCCGTTTGTCCCGACGTCGTGGCCCACTCTGTCCGCTGGTGTGCCGGAGGGGTTCCCGCTGCATGGATGGGCAAGGGGGGGTGCTGTCGCAATCGGCCGCACTGACAAAATGGCCTGGGGGCAAGCTGCGCGGAAATGTCCCAACTCTCCACAGAGGAAACACCGCCCCTGTCTCTGATCACACTGCGACGGTGGATGAGGCCCGCCACAGATGACACACCGCTCCTGGCGCTGCTGCCGATACCGCTGATGCTGCTGCTGCTGGGGCTCACCAGATCTCCGGCGCCTACGAAACCCACGACCCTCAGGATGAGATCGTGGAGGTCTCGGAGGTCCCTGCCCGCTCGTTTGCCCCTCATCACCCGGTGCTGGGCGCTTCGCCCCAGGAATCACTACGGGGGCTAGAGCCACCTCTGACATCACTGCCTCTCCAGACTCAATATATAACGCCTGCTCCATCGATGCCTCCAAAGTCTGTAATCTGCGTGAGCGAACAAGCTGATAAATATCCCGGCGCAGCCCCCGCTCGAACATGTAGATCCGGTGAGACTCGTCCCTGGCCACGTGAGGCATACTAGCCAACAGCTGATTGTATTCGGCTATGTATGCATTCACGGGCCGATCTCCCTGGCGGAGATTTCTCAGCTGCTCCTCCAATCTCTGGCGAACACTCTCAGGAAAGAAGGCCCCTAACAGAAGTCTGCGGAACTCCGCCCAGGGAAGAATCTGCGTCCCAGGCGGACCAGCAGGCCGCACACGCCGCCACCAAGCCTCGGCGTTGCCCTCCAAGTAGTGTGTAGCCAAAAAGACTCGAAATCGATCATCAACGAACAAACTCTCAAAATGACGCTCCATGGCCGTGATCCAAGACTCTGCCTCCCACGGCTCAGCACTCATACCAGAAAAACGGGTGGGATCAAACCGGCGGAACCTCATCAACAGATCCACCACCGCACTCTGCTCAGCCAAAGTCAAAGGTCCCATCGATCCAGGCGGTGGTATGCTAGAAACCCGGCTCGACAGGAATAGCCGGCGCTGACGGGACCACAGGGGGCGCCACAGCTGGCGAAGAAGGCACAGGCGAACACACAGGGGGTGCTACCACAGGCTGCGTCCTCTGCTCTAAAAGAAGCATCATCCGACCAAAGGCCTCCTCCTGGCGCCGAGAAGCCTCCTCCTGGCGCTGAGAAGCCTCCTCCTGGCGCTGCACCGCCTCAGACAACTGGGCCAACTGAGCCCGAAGCTCCTGCACCTCACTCTGCTGACCCTGTGCTGGCTCCTCCTGCCCAGGCTCATCGGAGGGAAAAGGCTGAGAACGCGTCTGCACCCCGCGTCGGGGAGGCATCGTGCCCACCTGCGACACACATGGAAACATCAGGACAGTACCAAACAACACACGACCCAATCCAGCGAAAGTCTAGGACATGTCATCCATTCCCTAGCATTATGTTGTCTGCAGCCAACATAATCGCTTAGGAGAATAAACATGCCAGTCACTCCTCCCATCCCTTGGAGAGGTAAAACTCAATCAGGACTCTCGCTAACAGTCACGACTCTCACGTAGTCATCCTAATGTCCAACCACAAGCCTAGGGTTTCTAAGTCCATAATGACCTACAACCTAGGCTCTGATACCACTCTAATCTGTCACGCCCCGGCGTCGAAACTGCGACCCGGGCTCGCCAACAGATCCGCCGCCCATACGGGAAGCCCGTATAGACGAAGCGACTAACCTGCAAAAGAGCATCTATACTAAGCAGATATCAGAGCTGAAAGTAAAACTGCTAGAAATAAAAACTATATACAACACAAGTCCTCACCAAAAGTACAAAAGTCTCTCGAGCAGTAGAAAATAAATACAACTCTATACCTCACTACAAAGTTCTCTCAACAGGAACTCTCAAAAGTAATAAAGGTACATCTACTCTCTGGATGACGACTGGTGGGGAACTATCTCGCGACTCCCTTACCTCGATCAGAAGAAGCAGCAACAGGAGAAGCAGGAACCGGAGTAGAAGTCCCTGTGGGAAAATACACCACGACGGGTAGTTCTCAGTGGGTGCCGCCAACAAGCCCGACGGTCTGCCCACTAAGTCTACTAGAGGCATAAAGTAACAATATAAAACTGGAATGAAAGGGCTGGAAAAGTAACTCTACAGCTACTATGCCTCTATCTAGATGCTCAAGAACAGGAACAGATGAAACATGATGCATCTACTAACACACACAGCAAACTCACCAAATCTAAACTGACTGCCTCAAAGGGGTCCAGTCAAACCTGCGCCCACCTACTGCCGCACATCCTCAACAGGACGGGTCTACCGTAGGGTGTCCGTGACTGCCACTAACTGGGCCAGTCAGAGGGACGGCGTCGACAAGTCGCGATAGCAAGTAACAGGCCCAACTCCGGAGTGGCTCTCGAGGGGAGCGACCCCACCGAGGAAAGTATCCGCGTAACTCTGTCGAGCTCAAATATGGCTCATGCAGGCTATAGTCCAAACCACGATCAACAAGATCGACCAACAACACCAACTCTCAACCACAAGCTGGAAGTCACACAGCTGGGGCCACCGTCCACCAGACGGCTCCCACAACAGAACACTAAACTCTCCAGAAAGACCGACACCATAAGGGTTCGGAAACCCGATAGACCGGCGCTAAGAACCCTATCAAACAAGAACAGACTCTAGGCTCCGACTATCGAAGTTCCCGATCCCTTATAGTTCGGGAAAGCAATGATCACAGTACCACTCGCAGAAGACACCAACAGGGCCCGAAAGTCCCGGGAGACCTACCCCTACAACCCTATCAAACAAGAACAGGTTCCAGGCTCGGCCCCCGTGGCTTTCGTCCCGACAGAGGAACGACCCCTAGAACCCAGACCACTCGAATCCTTTCGAGTGGGGAGATTTACGGGAAAAGGTGACATTTGTTATAGAAAACTAATTTGATCTGGAAGAAATCCATATTTAATGATTTTAGTTCTTTTTAGAAAAACAGTTAGAAAACAAGTGTTTTACCCAAACCCCGAAGGGCTGATGCCTTTGTCCAATCAAACAAGAACAGACTCCAGCGGCCCTTCGATGTTTGGAAGAAAACATTGGTAGACTAAAATCATGTATATGTCGAAAAGAGTTATGGGTTCTAGGTCCGGCTAACACTAGTAAACTACTGCCACTAACACAGTGGCGACGACCCAAACAGGGGAAAACAAGATCTCTCGGGTCCACCGTTTACCCCAAACGGTTCCCGATACAGACAAGCGAACCACTACATCTACCAGACTCCACTCTGCTCCCAAGCACGATTGCAATGCATCCCACACTATAGAGAAGTCCCGACCGCTCGGCCCACTACCCGGGCGAGGATAACACTAAGTCCAGGAATGCGACATAAAGTGTGGATGTCTAAACATAAATAACCCTAGCCCAAGTGAGGGTTTTCTACTGGTCTGGTTACACATGCAACATATGACGGGGGTGCTAGGTCAGGTTCCAATATAACAAATATTTAACATGATAGTAGGAAGCAAGAGATCACAAGATCGACAGATAAAACAAGGATCAACAATTCCTACGCTCTAGCATGCTACCCAAGTCCAATCACTATCATGCATGATTCTATATCAATAGAATTAGAGTACAGTCCATAGATCTTGAAAGCAAGCCACCCACCTGAAGACGCTAACTGTCCGGAGCCGTACAGCTGAGAAAACCAGGAAAATAACCACTCTAGGTCCAACAGGTCCAGCACAGTCCACAATCCCTCCTGGGTACAACATAAGGCTACAGTTACACTTTAACTCCATTAAAATCCAGGTTTTACAAATCTGCTGGGAACAGTCCACTTACTGCGAAATTTTCACCTGTAAAACGAACTCCAAAAATTCTGATAAAAATACCACAGCGATCCTCGCGTCGATAGCTTCGAAACGGGTACCTGCACGTCCAATTCCGAGCATAGAAGGCCAAGTTACAAATTCCACAGTAACGATGCGCACAATCCCAAAATCATTCAACTGTAAACTCTTGTACAGAAAAAAGGAACAGTGTATACCTTCGGGAAGGTCTCCAAAAATTCCAAGAAAAATCCACAATGATCCTCGCGTCGAGTAGATGAAAAAAGTCTACAAGCACGTCTTGATCCGAGACTCGTGCGCGAAGATCTCCTCAAAAGAAGGTGCTGCCCTCACCAAAATCTCACAGCAAAAGGGGTCCCAATGAGCACGAGAAAACACCTCGAAAAACGCGAAATCTGAAAATGTGCGAGAAACCCAAAATCGTAGCCTCACCTGTTACGAATCCAGCAGCGAAGAAATCGCTCGAAAAGATCGTCGGAGTAGACCAGGGGAGCTAAAACACTGCTGCTGCGCCGAAGAAGAACACAGGAACCACCACGTCGCGCCGCGCCGTAAAATAGAGAACCTCGGGATGCGTGCCCATAAAATCCCAAAACTTTGCAGGTGGATCCAGAGCTTGAAGATGAAGAAATCTTCTTAAGGGTGCTCGGGCAGAGGAGGCTCGAAAAGAGGAGAAAAGGGGAGAAGAAAGAGGCTCGGGCTGCTAAATAAAGGCCCCAAAAAAAACAAATGAAGAAATACCGAAATTGTCCCAAGTTTCGGGCGGCTACAGTGCAGCCCAGCCCAGATTCGGGCGGCTACAGTGCGGCCCAGCCCGAATTCGGGCGGCTACAGTGCAGCCCGGCCCGGCCGGTTTCGGGCGCGCACAGTGCGGCCCGGCCCGGCCCAGCCCGCACACGGGATCCAGCCGGACGCTTGCTTGGTCCGACCCGCGCCGGCGCCCGCCACGTGTCCCCCGAACACGCCGCAGCCGTGCAAGCCGCCACGGGGAGCGCCACGTGTCCCTGCCCGCGTCAACGCGGTAGGTGGCGCCCGCGAATCAGCGGGCGCCACGTGGCACCTCCCACGTCGCCCGCGCCTGCCCCGCGTACGGCCACCTGCCCCGCGCGCTGCGTGGACCGCGCGCTCATGCGCCCGCCAACCGGGTGCCGCCACGTGGCGCGCCCCCGGTCCACGCCTCCCCGCGCACTCCCGCAGACCGAGCGCACCAGAGCCGCCCAATCAGGCGCTGCCACGTGGACACCTGCCGGTCCACGCGCCTCCCGGTGCACCCCGGTCCAAACCCCAGCGCTCCGTGGACCCAGCTGCGTGCGCCGGCCAATCAGGGCCTGCCACGTGGCTCCCCCGCCGGTCCACGGCTCCCCCATGCACCAGAAATCCAGTAAATTTTTCGGGAGTCCGTTTTTGGGCATCCGGACTCAGAATTTGGCAAACAAAAAGCCATTTTCAAGCGTTTTTCCGCGCTGAATCCATTTCCGCCGTCTGTTTGGCCTAATTCCTTTTTAAAAATTTCGGCAAACCCAGCCGAAAGCCAACACAGCTAAAAAAAACCTTACAGGGTCCATCTGTGGCATCCCATTGATGCACCATGGGCCAGATACACCAACAACAGGTGTTCTAACAGTGGATCCATCGGAAAAATGCTGCATGGGGTTCGGGGGTCCTACAGTGTCGGCCGTTTTGTCGGTCGTGGGTAACCGGATAGCCTTTTTCTAAATTTGTACCTTTTAGGTCTTCTGGTGTTGGGTTACAGCAGGTAGTCGGCCGATTCATTCTGCATCTTGGACAAGGTAGGGATGGGAATGAGGACTCTTCCCCTACGGTTGTTACGCATAATTTGGCATTTTACTGTAGACACTACAATGGTTGTAGATATCGTCGGGATGTGGGGTCTTGGGGTTTCCTTTGGGTTGAAAAAGGAGACCACCAGGGCTAGTAAATCTTGTTCGTTTGGGCTCGATTTTGGTTAGAGAGGTCGTGTCTCGCTTCACACAAGTGCGCGTGAGTGGCAACTTTTTTCCGGGGGTTTAGTTTTTGATGCTAGGTGATGCCAGATAACTCTGGGTTGGGTTCCGGTTTTCTTCACAGGAGTGTCGGTTAGGTTGTCCCACGGGTGGGTGAGCGCGTATTCCCATGAGTGCGCTTGGAAGGCCTAGGCAATCTTTTTGGACAGAGTCTTTCTCGCTGTTTTCGTTGCATGTTTTCCTTCCGACCCGATAGGTTTCGGATGGGTAGTCGATAGTACCTGGAGGCCGCTGTTTTAGTGGGTTTCGATCTTAGAAGTTTCCTAGTGGGGGTGTCGCTGTTTGGTTTGGAGTTTTACCGCTCGATTCGATGCCCGGTGCTTGGAGGGGCGACGGATTGGGACCGAGCGTTAGTGGTTAATCAGAGCGTTAGTGGTTAATCCGACCGATTCCACGGTCTTCACCCAATAGCACGCTTCGAATCCACGAACGTACCTCGCTCCGAATCCACGAGAGCGGTTGCACCTTGAATCCACAAGGCCACGCGAGTCCACGCGCCGATTTTGGGAAAATCGTTGTTTTTGGTGGTGATGATCCGCCGAATACTTAGATTAGAAATAGATCGGAAATACCATCTAAGTATTCATTAATTTGATTCTACTCAAAATCTGAGTTTGAAAAACCTAGAATCAAATTAATCAATATAGATGAAGAAACATAGAATTTAATCTATTGATTCCCTTTCTTCTCTATATGTGGATTTTTCTATTTCGGTCGTCTTTTTTCGTGTTACCCTAAAATGAATCGTAGGGTCTATTTATAGGTTAGACACCATTGGAAGAAGATAAGCATCAAAAACTAACTATTTTTGGAATTTTACAGGACGACGGTCCGGACTGGAATGGGCGGTCCGGACTGTCTCAGCGAAACAGACAATTTTCAGAAAAGACGACATTCGGGGTCCGGACTGAAATCCACGGTCCGGACTGTTCATGCATTTCTTGCAAATTCCACGTTCGGGGTCCGGACTGAAATTCCCAGGGTCCGGACTGGAATTATGCACGAACTAACCTATGTTCGGGGTCCGGACTGTAAAGCCCGATCCGGACTCTGAACATATGGAATGTCCAGTTTTTGATTTTTATGCAATAAAAAATTCATCCAAGTGTTTCTACACTATAAGAAGTATTCGGATCATCAAAATTAATTAATTAAACATACCTGATCCTTTTGAATTCTTCTTTCTTGAGATTGAGGTATATGATCCAACTTTCTTCATCTTCAATCTTCAAGACTTAACCAATTTCACGAAATACGCCAACTCAAATTCCGTAACAATCTCCCCCTTTGGCGGTTTTGTGACAAAACACAAATCCACTCAAGAAAATTTAAAAAGATATTTTTGTTGATATCACCATACAACAAAAATTTACATTGAAGATCCAAATAAAAATAAATACATGAGTTAAACTCCTAAAACAGACTCTAGACTTAGACATCTGTATTCTCTGCAAAAGAAATCATTCTTGACACAAAAGATCGTTAGTAACCTCAAGAATTTTCAACAATCAAAACCAAATGCAGAGATAGAGTTTATACTCATCATGACATTTTCAAATTCAGATATGTAAGAGACTCACAATCAAAAATCGACATACCTTCTAAGCAATAAAAATCCAAATGTCACAGAAAGGTTAGTCAACAAACAACTTGTTAGTTATATTACATGCCCAAATAGTTAGTCGAATAGTTAGCTGAGGCATTCATCAAATCACAATATAAAACCAAAGTTGAGTTATACTTACCTTTCAAGGTTTCATGTTCACACAATGTTCATGTTCAAAGTTCTCTTTCTACTCTCTCCCCCTTTTTTGTCACAAAATCAAGCCAAAAATTACAAAAACGGAGAGGTGAAAAGTACTAAACCAAGAAAAGTCAGAGACCTAAACAAAGATAACCTGGAAACTAAGCCTGCACAACAAAACGATATGTTAGAAAGAAGTTCAATTGTCAGATTCTGAGCCGTTTGAGCTACTGCAGTCCAGTTTGCGTAAAATCCCTTTAAGCATCTTTGATAATTTGGAGGAGTCCATTTTCATTTTGTGAATGTCAGCCGACATTCTTTCATGTGTGAGGACCTGGTTTTCCTCGATGTGATTACCGGTTGACCAGCCGCTTCTGGAGGCCTTTGTGGCGTGTCGGTGGCGTTTGTACACCAATTGGACACTTTTGATGGACTCGGTGTGTTAATTGGATCACGAGAGTAGTCAGATGGCCCCATTGAATGCTTAGAAGTGGTTTCGCGCGCAATGAATAATAAAATTGGACTCGGGGCGAAGTTTGGATAAAGGATCACCTCTCCGGTTGCCTTCGGGAATTTTTAGAGTTGGAATTTGGCAAATCGGACTTCAGAATTGGACCCGGCGCGAAAATCGGATCAAGTGGGCTATCCGGGAGCATTCGGCAAATTTTCGGATGAGAATTTGGAGAAATGGACATCGTTTTTGGATTCAGCGTGCGAAATCGTTGAGAATGGACTATTTACTTGCTTTTTTCGGAGCCCGGTTGACGCGCACGTTTTTCGAGGTGCGGCGCGGATCCCGAGGAGCTGCACGGATCCCGAGGCGGCGGCGGCGCGCGGCCCGAGGCGGCGGCGGCGCGCGGCTCGAGGCATACGGCGCGCTGCGCAATGCGCGCAGCTAGCACGCATTGGGAACGCACGCCTCCGCGCGGGTCAGCGCAGGGGCCGCCACGTGGCGGGCCCGTTGGCGCCCGCGCGGGCGCGGGGGCGCCCGCCCGTGTGGCGCGCGGGTGTCCCGCGCCTGGGGTGGCACGGTGTAACGCGCCCGTGTGGCGCGCATGCTGCGTGCCCGCGTGGCGTGCTTGGGTGCGTGCCACGTGGCGGCGGGGCGCGTGCGTGGACCCGGAGCACGCGCCCGGCTTCGTGGACCGGGCGTTTGGGGCTCCCCATTAACCGGCTCCGTGGACCGGGTCCGTGGACCGGGTCCGTGGACCGGGTCCGTGGACCAATCCCCCTCCTCCTTCTTTTCTTCTTCTTCTTCCTTCTCCCCCGCACCATTTCTCCTCTTCTTTTCCTTTCTTCTCCAACCGAGCGCGAGAGAGAGAGAGGGAGGAGATTTCGTGGGGTGCGACGGTGCGCCGTGGACCTCGCAGAGCGTGCGAGGTGTTCCATTTGGGTCGGTTGGGCGACGCGACGCTGTCGAGGTAGGTCCCGCGTGTTATTTTTGCGGTATTTTTGGCACAATTTTGAGGCATCCTTTTGGACATTGGATTTGACCCCTTGCTCTTATCTGTGTTAGGGACCGTGTTTTATTGCACAGTTTTGCGTGCAGACTCCGTTTTGCGTGCGGACTCCCGCACCGTGTTCCGTTTTGCGTGCGGATTCCGGCAGCGTGCACCGTTTTGCGTACGGACTCCGTTTTGCATGCGGACTCCGGCACCGTGCTCCGTTTTGCGTGCGGACTCCGGCACCGTGCTTCGTTTTGCGTGCGGACTCCGGCGGCGTGCACCGTTTTGCGTGCGGACTCCGACATCGTGCTCCGTTTTGCGTGCAGGTCTTGTTGGCGCTCACCGTTTTCCGTGCGTGGTTTAATGGCGTTCACCGTTTCGTGTGCAGGTTTGGTGGCGCGCATCGTTTTGCGCGCGGACTCGTGTGTGCACCGTTTTGCGCGCAACTTGTTATACGAGCGTCGGATCGAGGCGAGCCTATACACTTTTTTCATCTACTCGACGCGAGGATCATCACCGTATTTTTCTGGAATTTTTCCGGGAACTGCCCGAAGGTATACTTTTCCCGTTCTCTGGTGCATGTGATACAGTGGTGTATGGTTGTGTGTTTGTGAGCGCCCTGTATTGTGGAATTTGTAATTCGGCCTACGGGGCTCAGACTTTGGCGTGCAGGTACTCGTTTCGAAGGTATCGATGTGAGGAACGCGACAGTTTTTTTGGTGGATTTTTCAGAGTCCGTTCTGCAGGTGAAAATTGCACATCTTCAAGGCTGGTTCCAGCAGATGGTGTATACTTGGATATTTTAGCATAAAGTGTAACCTTGGACCTTTTGTTTTACCCAGGAGGGTTCGCGAGTATTTTTGGAACACTGCTAGGAGCCGAGGTTTGCGCGACATGTACCGTGGTTATGGGTTCAGCTGATTGTGCGTGCAAGTGGCCACGCTCTTCACCGACTCCAGGTTTGCCTTGGATTGAGCACTTCAGGTGGGTAAGCTTAATTTAGTAACTGTATAAGGTTTTTATATCATGGTGAATGTAAGTGCACATGTGGGGATATCACCCCTCTATGATTGATAACGGGCGTATTTGATGTACAACCGATATGAGCGAGAGGTAAGCAAGGAATGGCCCACTTGGGTGAGATTGGTATACCATAGTAGGAATGTTTTAGCATGCTTTACTAATATATGCTTCACCCACTTTTATTATTTCTGAGAACAAAGCATGCGTGCATGGACATGTAGTTAGGCCATCTTTTACCGCTGCACTACTTTTGGAACTTGACTTAGGAGAAACCATGTTATCCTTTTCTCCTTCTTTGTTAGTCAGGTGGTCTGTGTTGCTCAGGTTCGAGCAGGGGTTCTGGGTAGTGTAGTCGGGACTTGGTGTCTGGGACAGGTTGGATTAGTTGTGGGACTTTGCGGCGACCGCGGATATTGGGCGGTTGACCGGACATTTATTTATGCACCAAATTGGGTATCTGATTTCTCTAGTGGACAGAGTTTCCCACTTTGATCCGAGTTATGATCCAGTCCTGCTGATTTATGATACTTGTTACTGAGGCACTTTACTCGTGTGGGTCGCTCCCCTCGAGTGCCACTCCGGAGTGTGCGATTTTCAGACCTCGAGTCCTTAAGACTCCCATCCCCTATCGGTGTTATGCGTAGGCTGGCATACCCGATTTGGCAGGCACAGCAGGCAGTACCAGTTCTACTGGTGGCATTAGATTGGGCTTATTACAGACATTTGCTTTATAGTTGCACTCGTGTCAGGGGGACCGAGTGGAGTCTAGTGACGGTGTTTGGACCAGTGCTAGTGTTGTTGGGAACCGTTTGGGGATACGGTGGTCCCAAGGTCATTGTGAGTTGTTGACCGTTGTAGAGCAGGCATGGCAGGCATAGGCAGGCAGGGTAGGCATAGGCAGGCAGGGCAGGCATAGGCAGGCAAGCAGGCATGGCAGGCATAGTAGGCATAGGCAGGCATGGCAGGCAGGCAGGCATGGCAGGCATAGTAGGCATAGGCAGGCAGGGCAGGCATAGGCAGGCAAGCAGGCATGGCAGGCATAGTAGGCATGGGCAGGCATAGGCAGGCAAGCAGGCATGGCAGGCATAGTAGGCATAGGCAGGCATGGCAGGCAGGCAGGTAGGCATGGCAGGCATAGTAGGCATAGACAGGCAGGGCAGGCATAGGCAGGCATAGCAGGCATAGGCAGGCATAGGAAGGCAGAGCAGGCATGGCAGGCATAGGCAGGCATAGGCAGGCATAGGCAGGCATAGCAGGCATAGGCAGGCATGGCAGGCATAGGCAGGCATGGCAGGCATAGCAGGCATGGCAGGCATAGCAAGCATAGAGGCATGATAGCTGTTGAGAGGCTCCAGCTTCTTTTTATCAGTCTTTACGTCTTTGGTTAGTTTTTGTCTCTTGAGGACTTGGTGGGCAGACCGTCGGTTCTGGCGGTGGTACCCACTGAGAATTCCCTCCTTTGGTGTAGTTCTCACACCCTTTGGGGGTTTTCTCCCTTCTTTTTCCTTCCTCTCCTTTGTTTTGCAGAGTCTTAGTGGGTGTTGCTGATTCTGCGGTTGTTGATCGAGGCAAGGGAGTCGCGAGCTAGATCCCTACCCATGTTTGGAGAGTAGCGGTACCCCTTCAGAGGAGAGCTTCAGTAGATTAGTTGTTTTATTTCCTCTTTTGAGAGACTGTTGTAGTGAGGATGATATGTATTGAGAGCCTGTACACTGTTGTATTTATTGGAGATACCTCCCTGTTGAGCTATGAGTTCTGTATCTGAGGATTTTGTACGATTATCATTTTTGGGAGGTGGACATTGTTGCATCATTTCCAGTTGTACAGTGATTGATTTTAGTTATACAGTAGATTCTTTTATTTATAGCTCTAATATTATGTTTAGCTGTAGTACTTTTCTTGCAGGTAGGACGCTTCGCCTATGCAGGCTGGCATAGGTGGCGGATCTGTTGGCGAGCCCGGGTCGCAGTTTCGACCTCGGGGCGTGACATCATGAGCTTCAGACATTCTCCTTTGTGCTCGTTGCATAGACAGTATATCAGCTTTTGTGGTGATTGTCTTGATGGTAGAAGAAGATTGTATGGATGCTGAAGGTGTATGCTTAGATTCTCTAGGCAGAGAGCGTGCTCCGGCGAGTGGTTCATTAATCTGAATTCCTCGGCCCCTCGAATTCTTGCTCTTTGGGGGATGTTTGGTTGTTGAGGAAGACGTTATCAATTTCTTTTCCTTTAGATAGAACCTATCTTCGTCATCCACCGCTTGCTGTGCTTCTTTACAAAAAGTTTTCCAATCCTCTTCATCATCTGATTCTGACTCAACTTGAGGAACAACGTTTATCTTCTCCTTACTTGCTTCAGCTTGTTCCTTTTTGACAGATGCTCGAGTTCCCACTAATGCTACAATGAGCGCAATAATCCAAGCGAAAACCATTGTGCTACTAGCGCTCAGATAATAAAAAGGCCTGTGAGCAAAACTCAAGAACACGAGGAAAAAAAAAAAATTTGTTTATTTTCAAAAATTTGAAAAATTGTACCTAAACAATCATTATCATGTAGAGAGACTAGGGATCAAATTAGTTTTGCAAAAAGAATTTTAAAAATAGATCAATTCCATGATTTTCAAAAATTCTCAAAAATATGCCCTAAAACCGAATTTTTAGAAATCGAAGGCCAAAAATCTGTTTATCATGAGAATACCTAGCATATAATCAAAACTAATCTACCCAGAGTTCTTATTTCAAAAGAAGTTTGATCAAAAACCATCCACAAATGAAAAAGATATGAGATTTTCATCAAGTTTTGAGAGAAATATAGTAAACCTGTGAAAAACCGAGTTTTGATCAAGAAAACTCACTTGGAACCGAAGGATCTGAGTTGGAAAGACTCCAAAAAGCTTGATGATCTAGAGACAGAAGCTCTGAAGACTCTTGAACAAAAGATTGTAGTAAAAGAAATCAAAACCCTTTTGTTCTAAATAAAAACCTAGCCACGGTCCGGACTGCCTGAAGAATCCAGTCCGGATCGGCTAAATGCAGGATTTCCTGCGTTCGGGATCCGGATCGGATAATCCAGTCCGGATCGGCTCCAAACTTTTTCTTCAGAAAAATTCTGAAAAATTCTAGAAAACCCAGAAAAAGTTTGTAAGAACTTTTGTGTATCAACTTTAAATAAAAATCATCGTTTCATAATAAAAGAAATAGATTATGCAAAATCTATTAATAACATCCAATAAATGAAACGAAAATTTATAAAAATTAAATCCCTTAAAGTTGAACAACTTCAATCACATCTAACATGATCTTATGAGTAATGCCTTTATCAAATCATCAATTTGGTAAAGAAAATAAAATACCAAGATCAATAGATGTTTGAAATCCCAGATAAGTTAGATAATATATCTAGTCAATTTATTGTAAGGAGTGGCTCTTTGAGCATCTTTCAATAAAAATCCCACCTTATACCAACCTTGGAATTTGACAGAGTCAAGTATTCCAAAAAGACAACTTGAAAAACCATGCTTGGTATACATGTGGTAGCTGCACACAGTACTCGGACGACCGAGGTGGTAGCTCTTTCCTCCATGTGGTGGTAGTTTTCACACTCCTTATGGGATGTAACTCTTTCCACATCTTTTGAGCATATTACATTTTTCTTTGACTCCCCCTCAATTGGCTATCAATTATTTAAAATATAAAGTATTCAACCAAAAATTGATCTCGATTTCATACTCGACTAAATAGTCAAATAAGATAAAAACTATACCAAGAGATCATTTGAGAGAGAAATTGACTTTGATCAAAACAAAGATGACTTAATTGGCATAAATGATCATTGCATCAAATGAATTATTATGATATCCAAAACATAATAAATTTCAAATTATGTGAAAGGATGCAGTTAAAGTCAATATAATTAATGCTCAATTAATGTTCTATTGTACAAACATAGATAAAGAACAAAAACACAAAAACAAAACCTAACCTAAGGATTGGTTTCAAAAAGAGATTATTTCAAGAAAAGCATACCAATTGCCTTACGCAAGTGTATAAATCGTTTTTGATCCAAAGATTTTGTTAAAAAATCAGCTAATTGATCCTCAGTTGAAATGTAGGAAAGTTGAAGAATATTTGATTCAACTAGCTCTCTAAGAAAATGATATCTAAGTTCAATGTGTTTTGTTCTTGAGTGCAACACAGGGTTTTTCGAAATGTTTATAGCACTGGTGTTGTCAAAGAGAATCGTTACCGAAGTTGTTGAAATTCGGAAGTCGCTGAACACATTTTTCATCCAAATGAGTTGGGTTGAACAACTACCCGCTGAGATATATTCCGCTTCGGTAGTCGAGAGTGCAATGCAGTTTTACTTTTTACTATGCCACGCAACAAGGCAATGGCCAAGATAAAAACATGCACCACTCGTACTCTTCCGATCATCCACTGATCCTGCCCAATCGGCATCTGAGTATCCTACAATATCTAGACTTGTTCCATAGGATACCAAATTCCGAAATTTATTGTCCCTTTGATGTACCGGATGATCCGTTTCACCGCTTTCAGGTGAACCTCCTTTGGTGCTGATTGATATCTCGTGCAGATCCCAACACTAAAGGATATGTCCGGGCGACTAGCCGTAAGATAAAGTAGACTTCCAATCATGCTGCGATAAAGTTTCTCGTCTACATTCTCACTAAGAGATTCACTTCCTAATCCCTTATTGCTAGTTCCCATTGGAGTCGGAAAATCTTTAGAATTTTCTAAACCAAACTTTTTGACCAACTCCATTGCATACTTGGATTGACACAGATGGATGCCATCGTCACTTTGTTTCACTTGCAATCCAAGAAAATATGTCAATTCGCCCATCATGGACATCTCAAATTCGCTTTCCATGGTTTTAGCGAATCTAGAAGCATCATTATCTCTTGTTGCACCAAATACGATGTAATCGACATAGATTTGTGCTGCAATGAAGTTATCTTGATAATGCTTCACAAAGAGAGTCATATCTGCTCCCCCTCGAGTATAGCCCTTCTCCAAAAGGTGCTTCGTCAACCTTTCGTACCACGCTCGCGGTGCTTGTTTTAGACCGTAAAGAGCTTTTTTCAAACGAAAAACATAGTTAGGTAGTTTAAGGTCTACAAAACCTTTCGGTTGAGCCACATAAACTTCCTCATTTAAAAACCCATTTAAAAACGCGCTCTTAACGTCCATTTGAAAAAGTTTTATTTTAAAATGACAAGCAAGTGCAAATAGGATATGAATGGACTCGAGTCTAGCTACAGGGGCGAAAGTTTCATCAAAGTCTATACCTTCTATTTGAGAGTAGCCTTGAGCAACTAAACGTGCTTTGTTCCTGATGATGGTACCATCCTCATTTTTCTTGTTCTTGAAAATCCATTTAGTACCAATCACATTGTGTTGCTTCGGAGGCTTTGTTAGTTCCCAGACTTTGTTTCGTTCAAACTGATGGAGCTCTTCCTGCATTGCTTCAATCCAGTAGTCATCCTGAAGAGCTTCATCGACGTTATTTGGTTCGATTAAAGAAACGTAACAAGTGAATCCACAAATCAACTGTCTGCGAGTTCTGACTCCTTCTTGTGGGTCTCCAATAATGTTTAATTCAGGATGATCCTTGGAGATTCGTAACGTTTGAGGTAACGGAGTAGTCGGAGGTACATGAGATGATTCCTGCACATCAGATAAACTTGAAGAATCATTAGATGCATCATCATTATCGGAAGAATTGTTATGAGAAGATGCATTTGCAGGAGCATCATCATCAAGAGAGATATCAAGGGTAGATTTATCAGATGCAAAGTGAAAAGCTTCATGTACTTTAACATTTATAGATTCTACAATCATTTTAGATTCTAAGTTAAATACCCGATATGCTCTACTGTTTGTAGAATAACCCATAAA
Source organism: Tillandsia leiboldiana (assembly GCA_029204045.2). Taxonomy (NCBI): domain Eukaryota; kingdom Viridiplantae; phylum Streptophyta; class Magnoliopsida; order Poales; family Bromeliaceae; genus Tillandsia; species Tillandsia leiboldiana. The sequence goes on from CM055069.1 coordinate 34,949,874, forward strand.
GATCCCTTCGTCACTTCGAGAGTCAAATTTTCCAAGATTTTCGCGGTCACGTAAAATGTAACACCGACTCCCAAAGATACGAAAATATTTGATGTTCGGTTTTCTACAAAACCATAGTTCATATGGTGTATTTAAAATTCCCGGGCACAAATAAACTCGATTAATAACATAGACTGCAGTGTTCACAGCTTCAGCCCAAAAATACAACGGTAAATTCCGACTATGAAGCATAACACGTGCCATCTCTTATACAACCCTGTTTTTGCGCTCGGCTACACCATTCTGTTGAGGTGTATAGGGTGCTGAGAATTCATGTTTAATGCCGTTGGAAGTGCAAAAATCAATGAATTTAGAATTTATGAATTCTCCACCTCTATCACTTCTAACACGAATGATCTTTTCATTCTTTTCAATCATAATACGATGGCAAATCTCGTGAAAAGAATCAAAAGTATCAGCTTTCTCTTTTAAAAATGCTACCCATGAGTATCTAGAGAAATCATCAACCAATAAGAAAATATACCATTTACCTCCCAAAGATGGTTGACGTGTTGGCCCCATTAAATCCATGTGCAAAAGTTCCAAAGGCCGTTTTGTACCAACGTGGTTCAAGTTCTTGTGTGCAGTCCTAGATTGTTTTCTCTTTTGGCAACCACCACACACAATGTTTTGTTTAAGTGAAAGTTTCGGAACACCCTTAACCACGTCTTTATTTGAAATTCTAGCAAGTTCCTTAAAATTTATGTGACCTAGCCTTTCATGCCAAAGAGTTTCATTATTCAAAGAGGCTAAGTTGCAATTTTCTGAAATTTTATTAGGAACAACATAACAATTGTTTTAAGATCTAATCCCCTTTAAAAAGAAAACATGGTGCTTATCAGTTACAACACATTCAACAGATGAAAAGTTAACTGAAAAACCATTGTCGCAAAGTTGACTTATGCTAATGAGATTAGTCTTAAGGCCATCAACAAATAACACATTGTTCATAATCGGGCCATCTGGAATAGCTACTGTTCCTTTTCCAACAATTTTGGAAGATCGACCATCTCCGAAAACTACTAGTCCTCCGGAGATTTTCTCAAAATTTTGAAAGCAGTTTTTGTCACCGGTCATGTGACGGGAACAACCGCTATCCAGATACCAAGACGAATTATCATACGCATGCAAGGAAATATTAGTAACAAGACAAGGGAAGATTTCACCTTTGCGCACCCAAACCTTTTTGAACCGTGTTGGCAATGATCGCAAAGTTATTCTCCTTGGTGAAAGCGTCTTGTTACATTGATTGCTGCTCCTTGATGATGTCGTCTTGCGAGATGAACTACCAAGGCTCTTTTCCTTCGAATAATTTGCATTTGATTTCTGAGGAATCACCCTTTTGGTAGTCGTTGCAAGAAGTGCTTGAGTTGAGCGTTTGGCTCCCATCTTGCAATTTCTCATTATGTGCCCTGAAAAACCACAACGAAAACATACCTTAATGCGTGACGAACCCGAAGAGGATGAAGTAGGCTTGTCGTTGTTTGTCGTGAATTCCGGTGTCGGAGGAGGAGATACCGACTGAGGCACAAAAACAGTCCCAACCGAACTAAAATTGTCTTCAGTTCGATTGTATCCGAGGCCAAATTTATTTGTTTGACCAAGACCAAGAATCTTATCCAACTTACTCCTTCCAGAAGAAAATTGCTTTAAATCATCCTTGAGTTGGAAAATGGTCTCCGTCATTTCCATTTTTTCCTGTCGAGCCTCGCCGTAGAGCTTCAAGAAGTAGTTCGCTTTGTTCACCATATCTACATAATTCTTCTCGAAATGCTCATTGGACTCTTGAAGGGAAACATTTACTTTAATCAGATTATCCCTTTCCACTTCAAAAGCGTTTGAGAGAGAAGTTGCCCTTTTTGCTTCTTCTTCGAGATCCTGCAATCTCCCTCTCAAACTCTTGTTTTGCTTTGCCAGTTTCTTTGAATCCCTCAGAAGTTTATGGTAGGCAAGAGCAAAGTGTTCACCTTCCGAATTATCCGATTCATCGTCCGTTGCAATCTTTTCAACAGTGGGGTTGGACAGTGAGTTGGATGTACTTGCCATTAAGCACATGAAGGGTGAAGATGTAGACGCGTGGAATGCCGTTGCGTTGTTCTCTTCATCACTTGAAGATGACTCATTTGTCGTTGAGGTGCCATCCCAAGTGACGGCCTGCATCGCCTTCTTCTTGGATGGATTCTTATTTGGACACTCCGTTGAGATATGGCCGTATCCTCGGCACTTGAAGCACTGAACTTGTCCTTCTGAGCTTTTCTTATCCTTTGAAAAACTCTCTTGCTTTCTTGACTTTTGGCTTGAAAAACCTTTGCCTTTCTTCGACTTTCCGAAGGATGGAGTTTTGCTTGAATTACCCCTTCGAAAATTTCGGCGAAACTTCCTTGTCAAGAGAGCGAGCTGCTTCTCAAAGTCCTCCATAGATAGGTTCTCGTCATCGTCTGAGGAGGATGAATCCGCGTCTTCTTCTTTTGTTGGTTTCAACGCATAACCTGAAGACTTAGAAGAGGATGCTTTTCCAGAAGAATAATTAGTAGGAAATGTCATTTCATAAGTTTGTAATGAACCAACTAATTCTTCTACACGGATTTCGTCCGGGTGTTTAATAGTTTCAATGGCCGTAACCTTGGATCGAAATCTTTCAGGAAGAGTCCTTAAAATTTTTCTTACAATTTTAAATTCTGGAATTTTCTCTCCTAAGTTAGCACATGTGTTTACGATGTCTTGCAATCGTGTATAATAATCTGTGAATGATTCATTTTCTGCCATGAAAATAGAGTCAAACTTGCTCGTAAGTATTTGTAGTTTTTGAATCTTCACTAGGTTAGTTCCCTCATGTGTAACTTGAAGAACATCCCAGATTTCTTTCACATTCTCACATGCCGAGACGCGAGAGAACTCAGTTTGTGACAAGGCATTAAATAAAGCGTTAATTCCTTTGCCATTGTAAGAAGATAAATCAATCTCTTCCTTGGTCCATTTCGACCTAGGTTTGATGGTGCGAACATCAGCAATAATTTCAGTTGGATTAGACCATCCTAATTCAATTGATTGCCACACCCGTTCGTCGATGGAAATTAAAAAGGCTTTCATCCGTACTTTCCAGTAGGCATAATTTGTTCCATCGAATAACGGAGGTCTGTTGATGTTTCCACCTTCAGCCATTGTTTACAACCCCATTCCCGCTCTGATACCACTTGTTGGGTTATGTATAATTGGATCTAAATAGGAGAAAAAACAACTAGAGAGGGGTGAATAGGTGTAAACCATAAACACTCAAAAAATTATTGCGCAATTAAACCCAATGCGGAAATGAAAATAACACGCAAGATTTTTACGTGGAAAAACTCCAAACCGGAGTAAAAAACCACGGGACCGATCACACGGCGAAATCCACTAGAATTAAAACACGTACAAGGTGATTTACCGTACACACTTACGACTCAACCTTTTCCATACGCTCCTAGTTGATTTTCTCCGCTCGCTCCGCAACGCTTCTCGAATCCACGATCAGCCCCCAACGCCGAATCCACGGCGTCCAACGTCGAGTCCACGACGTCCGACCGAATCCACGGTCTTCACCCAATAGCATGCTTCGAATCCACGAACGTACCTCGCTCCGAATCCACGAGAGCGGTTGCACCTTGAATCCACAAGGCCACGCGAGTCCACGCGCCGATTTTGGAAAAATCGTTGTTTTTGGTGGTGATGATCCGCCGAATACTTAGATTAGAAATAGATCGGAAATACCATCTAAGTATTCATTAATTTGATTCTACTCAAAATCTGAGTTTGGAAAACCTAGAATCAAATTAATCAATATAGATGAAGAAACATAGAATTTAATCTATTGATTCCCTTTCTTCTATATATGTGGATTTTTCTATTTCGGTCGTCTTTTTCCGTGTTACCCTAAAATGAATCGCAGGGTCTATTTATAGGTTAGAAACCATTGGAAGAAGATAAGCATCAAAAACTAACTATTTCTGGAATTTTACAGGATGACGGTCCGGACTGGAATGGGCGGTCCGGACTGTCTCAGCGAAACAGACAATTTTCAGAAAAGATGACATTCGGGGTCCGGATTGTTCATGCATTTCTTGCAAATTCCACGTTCGGGGTCCGGACTGAAATTCCCAGGGTCCGTACTGGAATTATGCACGAACTAACCTATGTTCGGGGTCCGGACTGTAAAGCCCGATCCGGACTCTGAACATATGGAATGTCCAGTTTTTGATTTTTATGCATTAAAAAATTCATCCAAGTGTTTCTACACTATAAGAAGTATTCGGATCATCAAAATTAAGTAATTAAACGTACCTGATCCTTTTGAATTCTTCTTTCTTGAGATTGAGGTATATGATCCAACTTTCTTCATCTTCAATCTTCAAGACTTAACCAATTTCACGAAATACGCCAACTCAAATTCCGTAACACAACGAGCCTTGGGGACCAAGCTACACTTCAGCACAGCCTTTCACCCCCAGACGGACGGACAATCTGAGCGGGTGATCCAGATCCTTGAGGACATGCTCCGAGCCTGTGTACTTGATTTGGGAGACGGATGGTCACGCCACCTACCTCTTGTGGAGTTCGCCTACAACAACAGCTACCAGGCTAGCATCCGTATGGCGCCGTACGAAGCTTTGTATGGCAGACGCTGTAGGTCCCCGATCTGTTGGGACGATTTGGGGGAGCGGAAGTTTTTGGGACCGGATTTGGTAGAGGAAACTAAGAAAAAGGTACGCCTCATCAGACAGCGGCTGGTGATCGCCCAAAGCCGGCAAAAGAGCTACGCAGATCAGAGGCGCCGCGACTTGGAGTTCCACGTGGGGGAGCATGTGTTACTGCGGGTTTCGCCGTCCAAAGGGGTGAAGCGGTTCGAGCTGAGAGGCAAGTTGAGCCCATGGTATGTGGGACCTTTTGAGATCTTGGAGCGCATCGGCCCGGTGGCCTATCGCCTTGCCCTGCCGCCAAACATCGATCGGATCCACGACGTGTTCCACGTGTCCATGCTTCGGAAGTACCTCCCCGATCCATCGCGGGTGCTCGATGTTACCGCGGTCGAGCTTAGAGAGGACCTGAGCTTTGAGGAAATACCGGTGCGGATCCTAGCAAGGGAAGACAAAAAGTTGCGCAATCGGACGATCCCCTACGTGAAGGTGCTTTGGAGCAATCAGGAAGAACGTGAAGCGACCTGGGAACCAGAGTCGAGGATAAGGGAGTGCTACCCAGATCTTTTCACCGCGGGCGAGAGTTAAGTTTCGAGGACGAAACTTGTTTTTAGTGGTGAGTGATGTAAGACCCGCCCTTTTATTTGGTTTTTTCCTTTTACTTCACTTATAGCGGTCCGGCTGAGGGGCTAATTAATTCGTGTTTTCTGGACAATTCGTCGGGGCTCGCGGGTATTTTTAAGTGTTAGAGCTCGCGAAACGAGGAATGGTGGCGCGATCGGATTTGAATTCCGACCCCGGGATCTCCCATAATTTAATTTTGAAGTTTGCGATCTTTTAGACGCTCCGGGATCCGTGCGGACGATCTGCACGTTTTTCGAGCTAAATTTTTAGCCGCTGGTTTTGTTTTGTTGGACCGGGTTTTTAAGCCGAGACTTAGGGTTTCTTTTCTTTTCCTTCGTACTCCTTTGTCGTGCGGCTGGGTTAACAGAGGCGCGATCTGAGAGAGGAGAGGAACAGGAACCCAACCCTTTTCGCTCTCGCTCGAGATTCTCCGACGCAGAACTCTACGATCCAGGGGGGAAAGGAAGAAGGTGGACCTTTCGGCGGGTGATCGGGCGAAGGTGGACGATCCTTTTCCTCCACATCCCGCGAAGCAAGGTGAGTCTTCCCGTTATTGATCTAGGTTTTCCAAATTTCTTGGGTTTTGTCGGTCGTTTTGAGAACGGAGATCACCATGCCGCCGCCGCCGTCGTCGAGGCGGCTGCCGCCGTCGCGGGGCCACCTGTAGGCGGGATACCTGCGCGGGCTTGGGCCGCGCGGGGTCGCCGCGCCTGCGGGCAGCACGCCCGCGCGGATCTGCGCCGCGCGGGGCCGCCCACAGGTTGGGTGCCCGCGCGGGCTGGGGCCGCGCGAGGTCGCCCGCACCGGCGGGCAGCGCGCCCACGCGGATCGGTGCCGCGCGGGGCCGCCCGCAGGTGGGGTGCCCGCGCGGGCTGGCGCTGCGTGGGGTCGCCCGCGCCTGCGGGCAGCGCGCCCGTGCAGACCGGTGCCGCGCGGGGCCGCCCGCAGGTGGGGCGCCCGCGCGGGCTGGGGCTGCGCGGGGTCGCCGCGCCTGCGGGTAGCACGCCCGCGCGGATCGTCGCCGCGCAGATCGGCGCCGCGCGGGGCCACCCACAGGTGGGGCGCCCGCGCGGGCTGGGGCCGCGCGGGGTCGCCGGCACCGGCGGGCAGCGCGCCCGTGCGGATCGGTGCTGCGCGGGGACGCCCGCAGGTGGGGCGCCCGCGCGGGCTGGTGCCGCGCGGGGCCACCCGCCCGCGCCTGCGGACAGCACTCCCTTACGGACCTGCCCCACGCAGGGCCGCCTGCAGGTGGGGCACCCGCGCGGGCCGGTGCCGCGCGGGGCCGCCCCGACAGGGCGGGGCCGCGCGGAGCTGTCCGCATGCAGGGCATGCGCCGCACGAGTCATCGTCGTGCGGGAACTTCGCGCGCGGGGGTTTTGGGAACTTGTCGGTTTTCCCGTCTCCTGTCGGAGTCGTCGTTAGGTGTTTTTGATCACCAGGTCTTAGTTTTCGCTTCTTCAGGGACATGGGACGCTGTGGGTTCGGCAGCCACGCAAACGCGGATGAACCAAATGCCGGTCTCCTTTCAAGGTGGGTACTTTCTCCAGGGTCAGTTGGGAAAGGGTGTTAGTGTAAGATGAATGTTCGGGCAAAGGTGGATTTCTAAAATATTTACTGTTGACATTGCTAACCCCGTTTACACTATTTATTTAATTATTCATCTAATTACTTGATTATGAGGCTCGTGTTACTCCACGCACACCGGCGGATTGGCCTCCGCAAGGGTGTGCTTTTCCGAAAAAGTGGTATGTTGACCCGTGTACCCCACGTGACGGTGACGTGATGGGAGCCCTCGTGGGTGGGGGGTGTGAGCGGTGATGCCAAGGCGGGTGCTCGGCGGCCGAGGCGGGTGCTCGACAGGGGTTTCCGAGGTAGGTGCTCGGTGTGATTGCCGGGGGAGGTGCCCGATTTGTTTTTACACAGGGTTGCACACTGTTGGTTACACATTGAGGCGGGGGTTGCTCCGGTTGCCAGTGGTTTGCCCGTTTTATAGCCTTTATGCTCTTACCATTTCTTTATAGTCACTGACTTCCCACTTTGTGACAGGTTCGTCCAGGGGCGAGTGCTAGGGCACTGGTGAGGCCACGTGAGCGCTGTTCTGACTCTTACAGACTGCAGATACAGTTGACTCTATCTCCTTGCTCTTTTATTATTCATGATAGCTAGATGTGGATTGCGATACCCCCGTGGGATCGACGTGGATGTTGTCTTTTCTTTTTATAACTTGTGAATGCATGTCGTCCTTTTCTCGTTACTTGGCCATTTTAAAACTACAAACAAGAATCAAGAAAAACTGTTTGCGAAAATAGTTTTTAAAACGTGGGTGTCGTGTGGGCACCGTTTTAGACCTCTGTGGGATTTATGTGATTTCGAACACGGTTTTATAAAATCAGGCACCGAGTGGGTGCCGTTTTCAAATTCTGTGGATTTATGCGGCTTTGAAACGGATTTTGTAAAAACTCGGTGTCGAGTGGCCACCGCTTTCAAAACTCTGTGGTTTTATCCTTTTAAAACAGTCGGCCCCTTTTCTATGTATGAAATGCATGTTGTATGTCTCTGTGCCTCGATCTAGTGTGGTTAAAGCTTGAATGAGATGTACTTTGTAGTCAGGACGCCGTGCATATACAAAGGAGACTCTGCCCGTTTGCAGAGTGAATTTGTATATGCGGCGGGTCTGGGCGCGCACCGGGGCGGAATTGATTTCAAAAAAAAATGTGACGTTGGTTTGGGAGCATCGGTGGCTCTTCTTCCGCGCGTTTGAACCCCCGGGGCGTGACAATCCTAAAGAGACTTTCTCTTCTAGTTCTATTTTTCTCCCACTGCCTCCTTCTAAAATAAATTCATTTTCAAGAAAGAAGGCATGACGGCTCACAATCACATTATGATTTTCTGGGAGATAAAAATAGTATCCAAGTGATTCCTTGGGATAACCAATGAATCTTCCCTTGACTGATCTGCTTTCTAATTTGTCCGTCTTTAATTTCTTAATATAAGCCGGACACCCCCAAGTCTTAATGTGAATAAAACTTGGCTTCCTACCATGCCACATCTCATATGGTGTGGTGGGAACACATTTGGAAGGTACTCTGTTCAAAATATAAATAGCCGTAAGAAGTGCATAACCCCAAAGTGACGTAGGTAAATCTGTAAAACTCATCATAGATCGAACCATATCTAATAAAGTTCGATTCCTCCGTTCAGACACCCTATTCAATTCTGGTGTTCCAGGAGGAGTCCATTGAGAGACAATACCATTATTCTTGAGGTAGGTTAAGAAATCCGTGCTAAGGTATTCCCCTCCTCGATCGGATCGAAAAGCCTTAATCGGTTTTTCCATTTGCTTTTCTACTTCTTGTCTAAACTCTTTAAACTTTTCAAAGACTTCAGACTTGTGTTTAATTAAATACACGTACCCATACCGTGAATAATCATCAGTAAAGGTAATAAAGTAGAGATAGCCGCCCCAAGCAGACACATCGAATGGGCCACATACATCAGTATGTATCAGGGCGAGTACTTCGGTAGCTCTCTGTCCTTGTCCAACAAAGGGAGACTTAGTCATTTTTCCTTGAAGACATGATTCACAAGCTGGGTATGGTTCAGGGAGTAAGGATCCTAAGATACCATCCTTAGCCAGCTTGTTAACCCTATCTTCTCCAATGTGACCAAGCCTCATATGCCACAAGTATGTTTTGTTTACCTCATCTCTAGGTCTTTTAAAACCATTAGTATTCTCATTCATGTCATTGTAAACTGTATTCATACTAACATCCATATGTAAGTAATAGAGATTGTCTATTAAAGAACCACAACCTATCAAATTATTTCTCAAATAAATTGAACAAATGTTTGATTCAAAAATAAACTTATAACCGTCCAATACCAAACGTGAAACAGAAATAAGGTTTCTAGTCGCACTAGGAACATAAAGACAATCTCTGCACTAGGAACATAAAGACAATCTCTAAGTTCTAAAACTATTCCTGTCGGTAGACATAAAGGATAAGTCCCTACAGCAACAGCAGCAACTCTTGCTCCGTTTCCAACGCGTAGGGTAATCTCTCCATCCCTAAGTCGTCTACTTTTCTTTAGCGCCTGCATTGAAATACACAAATGCGAGGTGCATCCCGAGTTAATGACCCATGTAAAAGTAGAACAAACCGATAAGCTAGTAGTTTCAATGATATGAATCTCGGACATACATTCCAAAGTTTTATCCTTCACCTTGTCCTTATTGACTTTTAGCATTCCTTCAGCCGTGACCAACATATTCAACAGCTCGGCGAGAGTGCAAGTAATTTTATTCATTTGAAAATTTAAAATAAACTGAAAAAATGAATCAGGTAAGGATTGTAAGATCAAATCAATTTGAAGTTCTGCGTCCATAGTCATTCCGAGCTTCTCAAGCTCCTCAATGTCCTTAATCATCGCCAAGCAATGATTATTGACTGAGTGACCATCAGACATCTTAGTCCTGAACAGTCGCCTTGAAACCTCGTAACGAGCTATTCGACTTTGCTCATCATACAACTATTTAAGATGGAGCAAGATGTCAGCAGCACTCTCCATGTGCTCATGCTAGCGTTGCAACTCATTACTCATGGACGCAAGCATGTAGCATTGTACCTTCATATCATCATCAGTCCATTTATTTCTAGCATCTTTCTGTTGAGCTGTTGGATTTTCGGGCACTGCTGGAGCCTCCGTGTCCAACACATAGGCTAATTTCTCAGAATTGAGAACAATTCTCAAATTCCCTAGCCAATCGGTGAAATTCGGTCCAATTAAGCGATTAGTATCAAGTATTTTGACAAGTGAGTTAGAGGCGGCCATTTTCTGCAGATGGTTAAGATTCTAATTAGTTGTGTACTTAATCATAATCCATTTTGATTAGGGTCTTTAAATCTAAATGGTGCCTCCCACTAATTTTAGCGAATCTCCACACTCCCCGAGTGGAGAAAACTCTTGTTCAATGCTTCTCAAGCAAATCGCAATTTAATCTTTGGCCTCCAAAAATAAAAGCCTCATGCTAACAGATTCTTGGCCTTATCTTTTGGTTAAGTTAGACCCACCGTTCATCATGCAAATAAAAAAGTCATTGAATCCTCATCCTGACAGATTCTTGGATTCAACCCCTTTCTTACCACATAGCATCTCATGCAAATAGAATGGTTGCGGCTCCCTAATGCAACTGACCCCCGTGTCCGAGTGCATCAATCAACACTAAAGAGACGCCCACACCCTACAACGATGGAAGGCCACTAATGGGTTCATAACACCATTAACTTAATATTTTATTTAGGAAGATTTGTTATCTCATCAGTTTTAATTTATTATTAATTTACATCTCATGCAAACCATCGCATCATATGCACACATATATCACATATATATAAAAAATAATAACTACTGGTGATGATCATGGATTTTAATTTGATTCGGGCCTGAGCCACTAGGCCGGAATCGGGTCAGAGGGTATAACACACAAGAAGAAAAAAAAAACTTGCTCTTCATCTTGATCGGATTGGAGTAGATCAACTCTTGTCGGCTCCCTTGATCAATATTTGGTCCAAACTTGATCTGCACCGCATCAACTCTTGAATGGAACAAATCGTCATGAACCTGAACTACCCCTTTACCCTTTGATTTTGCAACAATTACAATACAACCCATAATAATAATGAGACACGCAGGTCTCCAAATTACATAATATGATTGGTGCACGTAGGCACCCAAAATAAATCTAACACTGGGTTCTTATTAAATTACACCAATTCACATCATCACATGATACATGTACATCACAAGGTTGCTATCCATGATCATCACCTCATACACATCACAGGCATATAAAATAAAATTCTCTAATTCGATTTCTAATTAATTGGGTTTCGAATTAATTTTAAATTACAATTTTGCACAAAGTAACCACATGGCGCGCATGACTACACCATGTAAATCCGTCATGCATGGCAATGCTAATTAATTAGAATTGCAGCGCCTTGCCCGCATGCACTAATTTAATTAGCATTGCAGCGCCTTGCCCGCATGCGCTAATTTAATTAGCATTGCAGCGCCTTGCCGGTGTGCGCTAATTTACTTAGCATTACGGCGCCATGCCCGTGTGCGCTAATTTAATTAGCATTGCGGCGCCTTGCCCGCATGTGCGCTAATTTAATTAGCATTGCGACGCCTTGCCCGCATGCCGAGTGCCGTGCCAATTTTAATTAATGTTTCAAAACAATCAAAATATTATACGCAAAAACAATCTTCATTGTTTTCATTTTGATCGTTCCAGAAAACCCAATCAACATCGAAAAAGAGATTAGATCTAAAACAAACGATGAGGGTGGCTCCGATACCACTGTAAGAAAGTAGTCGGATTTGCGCAGCGGAAGAAAGAGACGCAATTAAAAATTTTCTTAAACCAAAGATCACCTCATGTTTTGTTTTAGATCGTTAAAAGGTAATCTAATTGATCTTATCAATTAGGATTTAATTTTTACCTTGCGCGGGTCGAGATCACCGCGAAGCCGACAATCGTTGGTAAAAATTGTTCGTCCTTGCTAGCCGCGCACGCGCCCGGCCTCTACTCGAGTCCACACGGAATCACGCCCTTGATCGAAATAGTCGATTGTCACGCCCCGAGTTTAAAAATCCAGTCTAATTTTTTTTTTTTTTGAATCAGAGTTCGCAAAACTGGGCGTAACAGACTGCCACACATATAGAAAATCCTCTATCCAAGCAGACAGAGTCTCCCCTATACATGCACGGCTAGGCAAGTACAATATCATACAATCAGAGATTAAGTACAACTAATTTGACTATATGATAATATCCAACCAGTTTAAAGATATACTGACACATACCAATCCTCAAAGAAAGTAACTCAACGAGAGTACTGATCGACTAAATATGAAATAGACATAAGTGCTAAGATATCACAATAAACCAAAATACTGTCTACGGATCAGATCAGGATCATAACAACTCTGGTAGATCATCAGGGGGACAGCTCTATCGTGATCGGCTCACCCAAAACGTCCCGATATCTCACCACCCAACGGACCTGAAAAACAGTCACCCAGGGGTGTGAGATACACCGGAGTGTATCCCAGTGGGCACGACGAGCCGAGAAATAGCTAATCGTACCTACTGGGTACAATAATCTGCGGATAGTAATAATCAAGGGGTAAGTCTGAAATAACAGGTAAGATCTACTGCTAATCAATAATCCACAGATGAAACTGAATAGGCAGATAATCAAGCACAAGGAAACTGCAGGTAATAAATGCTAGAATAAATCAGGGTATAGCTATAGTAATCAAGCATACGAAACTGCAGATAAATAATGCTGGAGATCTGGGCAAAACTGAAATAATCAAGCATAAGGAATCTGCAGGTAATAAATGCTGGAATAAATCAGGGTATAGCTATAGTAATCAAGCATACGAAACTGCAGATAAATAATGCTGGAGATCTGGGCAAAACTGAAATAATCAAGCATAAGGAATCTGCAGGCAATAAGTGCTGGAAAAATCAGGGTATAGCTATAATAATTAAGCATAAGAAACGGCAGATAAAGGATGCTGGAAATCATGATATACTGAACTAATCAAGCATAAGAACTGCAGATAAATAATGCTAGAGATCTGGACAAAACTGAATAATCAAGCATAAACTGAGAATGATGCGTCAAAAATAGAATCCAAGTATCCATCATAAGCCATTATTGGTCTCACAGAACCTCAGGCAATACCACCGATCCGCACCTCATCCGCTGACAATAACCCGGCACTCACAGATGCAATCGGGCTCACGGGTCCAATCTCCAGACCACTTTACTGGTAAAGAACATCTACACGGGTCATGACTCCGCTGATGTTCGTGAAGTACAACAGTGCATGGTAATCATAATGCTATGCTCAAGCTCACGGTCTAATGACCGGGTAGTCGGCAATTCTGCCAAGATCCCCTCAGGGAAATAACTATCTGTCTGTATATCAATCATGGGTCGATCATGCATATCAGAATATATAAGCAAGTATCTCTGGATATAAATGCAGTATCACAAAGGGCGTATATGATAGAAATCAACAGGCGTGATCAGACCCTGAAAATCTACTGTACTGGGATATAACAGCCGACGAGCAGGTATAACTGTAATGTCTACGAAGATCAATGTCTATCAGAAAGATCATATGGCATATAAGCAAAATCATTAGGACTAAATCAAGAATCGGCAACATCATCAGGACTAAATTAAGAACAGGCAACATCATCAGGACTAATCAAGAACATGCAAAATCATCAGGACTAAATCAAGAATCGGCAACATCATCAAGACTAATCAAGAATCGGCAACATCATCAGGACAAATCAAGAACAGGCAAAATCATCAGGAAATATCAGGCATAATCGATCATGACATCTATATACCATGATATGAAAAGCTGACACGCAGGTATAGGTAACGTGTCTAAAGCAATCAATGTCTATCAGGAAGGATCACATGGTACATAGATAAATCATCAGGCATAATCAAGAATAGGTGTACATGATAGAACCAACAGGGCTAACCAAAAACAGGTGTCCGACTGGACTAAAGCAACCAGAGGGCCGAAAAGATAAAGCCCGGACCGAAGATAACCCACCTGAATGAAGGCAGATCCTCGAACTCCCGCACAGCTACTGGGAGGTTGGTGCTGAACAACTGGGCCCTGAATAAACAGCTTTATTCAGTAATAAACTCACACATACCCATCCCGACGACACAACAGTAACGGGAAGCTTAAACGGGACAAAACCGCCGATTAACCGAACGAAACCCGATTCCCGATCAACGAGAGTCCACGGGACTCTAACAAAATGTCTAGTAGGCGTGTAAATACTGTCTAAAGACAGCCAGGGTGTTACATTTGCAAATTGACCCCTAAACTTTTCCGAAATTGCATAATAATACTAATTTGAACATTGTTTCCACTCGTTCTTTCATCTGGAAATTCATTTTAACGAACCGTCACTTCCAGCAGGTGACATTTAACTTGCTGAACACCGTGCTCACCAATTTGTGGCAGGACGGAACCCGAGGAAAACTTTGGCCCATGATTTACTCTTCTAACATAGCCTTAAGGCATTTTTATTTCTTCGGCTGCTCAAAACCTAAATCCGACGCGAGCATCGCGTCCAGTGACCCCAAATTAGCCAGGGGCACACTGCCGCGGCTTCGCAAACAGCCCGAAATAGACTTTGGGCCAAACATTTAGCTTAAGGCTTGAACATACTACAACTTTAAATATACTTGTCCAAATTTAACAAAAATTGAAGCATTTGACTCCAGGCAACACCAGGACAACCAGGCTCACCATTGGGCAGCCCAGAATCTGCTGGATCAAAAGATCCAAATCCCTCGCTCACTAACACGACAATATTGCTCCACACACAAATCAACACAGCCAAAATTGGATCTGAAGTGAGCATCAAGCTCAGGAAAGTGTGTGTAACAACTTTCATATTCATTGCATGCTCAGAATTTACACTAAAACTCACTCTGGCATTTCATCGAGCAAGTAGTGGGCATAATTCACACATGTATCACAAACTCTAACCCACATGATAAACAGAGCAAGGTTGGGTTTGAGGGCTTCTATCTTTGAATGTAAAGCAGGCATGCAAGGTTTAGGGATTACCTGGGTGTCCCACCGGCGACCGGAGGCGACGGCGGCGGCCGGCGGTGGAGCTCGTGCTCACCAAGGGTGCAATCACAGAGAAAGAAAAACCCCCGTTAAACTTCTCATGCAAGTTGATGGGAAGCTTCCTATGGCCCGATAGAACATACCTGGGTCACTGGCCAGCGGCGGAAAGCGCCGGCGACGCGCGGCGACGGAGCTCACCCGAGCTCGGTGAGCATTAATGGCGGAATCCCTGCCGGAGCACGAGAGGTCCTCCAACTTGGACCAGACCACTCCCTGTGATGCGGTGGAGCTTCCTAAGGTGTTGGCCGGCGGCGGGGACGAGCGGCGGCGCCGGTCGGCAAAGCTCGGCCGAGGTGCACTATTGCTCGGTTCTAGGGCAAGCCGAAACTCCGCGGATCCTCCACCGATCAGCTCCAAACTTTGGGAGCATCTTGTAGTCACGGAGAAGGCCAAGATCAACGGTCTTGATCTTGATTTTGTCGGTCGGATGAAGCCCGTGATTGATGCCAGTCAATTCTTGCTTTTCCGGCGACGTGATGCTCCCGCCGGCAACCGGACGCACGGCAGGTGCTCAAACTTCACAGAAAGGTTCCACTTAACGTCAGGAACAAGATGGTCGGGTTCAAAAGCCACTATAAATAAAAATTTTCCAAGCTTCTTACCTCGCCGGAAAATCGAGGAAGAAGCTTGCCTCCGCGGCGGCTCACGGCGGAGTCCAGCGTCGGCGCCACTCGGGCTTGGTTGCGGCTTCACAGAGGAGTCCACCAGAGAACTCTCAGCTCAAGGAGAATCCTCCCGAGCATCTCCTCCTCAACAACCCGAGAGCAAAGCTTTTACTGTTGCTTCTTCTCCGGCGACGGGGTGGCGGCGGCCGGTGCGGGGAGGCTCCGTGAGGTGCGGCAGAGAGCGTGGAAGGAGGTTGAGGGGTGCGGCTAGGGCAAGAGCTACGGGCTTAGGGTTCAAGGGAAACCCTAACCCTAATGCATTATATATACTATATGCACATTCGCACCATAGTCCCTCGTCACTTAGTATTTACTATCCAGTCCCTCACTGTATACTTTTCTCACACTCTAGTCCTTCCCAAAAGGATGGCACGCAATTCGAGGCAAGTTCTTTAGGGTTTCATGTGCAAAAGTCGCATTTTTTGCCCTATTTCATGCTTTTCGAGACGTTCCGGTCGTCGAAACGAAAAATGGACTTCGCCATGACGTCCGGCTCGACGAGACCTATCAGGTAGCGATTTCTGATTTTCGAGAAACTGTCCGGATAAAATCTCGGTCCATAAAATACAGTTCCGGAATACAGTTATCGCGCTTTTCGATGCTTTAGGGTCGTCAAACGGAAATTCCGTCAGCGCCATTGCGTCCAGAATGACGAAACCGTTCAAATCGACTACTAGAAGTGCTATGATCGGTTTCCAGACGGCGATTTGGCGAACGTTAGCGCGTAGGGGTATTTGAATTTGGGGTTTACTGTTCATGTACAGTACCAATGCACTGTGCACTTAAGTCGCGGGTCCCGCCCGCTTCTTCGTCGATTTCTGGACGATCCGACCGTCGGATCCGAACTTGCTAAATATGATTTTCACTCGGTTCGACGAGACGGTCGCACTGGTGATCTCGGATTTTCGAGATTTGGCTCGGATTGAAAAGCGAAATTTCAGCCCTGTAACTGTGCAATTTATACTGCAGAAACGGGGGATCACTTATGATTCAAAATTCAACTTGACTTTTATTCCTTCTCTTCTATTTATTTACAATAAAATTTTCAAATTCTTACATCGATCGCCTTGATTCGCGATCCGATCACGAATTAACTCTTGCATCGATGTAAGGAGGATGAATCAATCTTCTAATTGTGCTAGCAATCTTCCGAAGATCGAGAACGATGAATTAATTATGGCGGACTTGAGGAAGAGGGAGAGGATAGGCGGCTAGGATTTTCTTATTCCTTTTTTTTCTTTTTTAAAATATGTCACATATGACATATATTTATAATGAGAACAACCCTAATCCTAATTCTAATCCTAATCGAATCCTAATCCGATTGGATTATCCATTATCCTTGAGTTAGTTTCAATATGAATCGAATCCGAATCCTAATTCGATTCGTGTGTAACATTTACACATAAGTCCTCAAAATATTTACTAACGATTGGCAAATACACTATGCAACTTTTGCACTTAAATACCTCTAATTTACAATAATTGCAAATTAGTCCTTTTACTAATAAAGTAGTAAACTTTAGTATTGTGATTATAATTAATCCATTCTATAAACTTTTTTATCATCTTCATAATATCGATCATGCGCGATTTCTTATGTGTGTGACCTAATAGGTTCAATTCCGTCTCGTAGTGAGATATGATGCGATCCCCAACGGCATCATCATCGAAACTCTTTTTGATGGATCAAACATTTTTTATTCTTCCCTCGTATAATAATTATTCGCCTATAATTATTTTTAGTGGCTCCCACAATCCACCAGTGACACCTAGCAGCATATAGTGGCAATCCAGTCAGAAGTGAATATTGGACTGAACCTCTAGGTGCAGTTACCGTACAATACAATCCTTCTATCGCATAGTCCCAACTGAGTGGAGGTCATGGAATACTCGTCAAACCCCATCACCCTTTATATGACAAATTTGATAGGACATAAACTCATATGGTTACTCTTGGAAACATCTTTCCATGAACCATATTACCCCGGCCGAGGATTTCTGAGCTTTGCCTTACAAATAGCATAGGACTAATTATCTCTCTACCGAGAGCGATAGATCCCCTGTAAACAAACACCCATTCCTAATATGAACCGACTGCAGCCAACATATACTACTAAGACCCGTGACTAGGATCACAGTTTGCATAGTCAAACTACAGTAGCCTCATATTGAATGACCGTGGTGTCGCAGGTCTAAGGATCAGTTGTACCACTGCAACATCGAATCAGTTACTGACGAATGAGTAGACATCCATGTAACTATTCGTAATTGGTCATGCTCAGTGCCCTTGTTCTCTAACAACCACCTGCACGTTCGTTCCAGTGTCCCCACACTGATGACTTGAGACTTGTCATTCTAAAAGAGAGCGGCACATACATCAATCTTACCGGATCAATCATCGTCCC
This sequence comes from Tillandsia leiboldiana, assembly GCA_029204045.2. Taxonomy (NCBI): domain Eukaryota; kingdom Viridiplantae; phylum Streptophyta; class Magnoliopsida; order Poales; family Bromeliaceae; genus Tillandsia; species Tillandsia leiboldiana. The sequence goes on from CM055069.1 coordinate 34,968,035, forward strand.
CATGATGATCCTCCGATTGAGAGCATTTATGACTTAATCACCAATAATATGTATCTCAAATTCTTAACTCTTAAGAATATACATTATCATCTCATTAATTCAAAGGACGATTCATGGACACATTAAACATGAATGGCATAAAATGCCTAAATAATAATAAAGATCAAGTACAAAAATATGTCCCATAGAATAAAATGCGTCAGCCTGATAGGCTTCTGGGGCATACAACTAACAGTTTAGTTTACCTGTTTTTATGCTTGGTAAATCTAATAGTTGCCTAGAAAATTGTAGGAAGACTTTCCTTAGCCCAAGATATTTTTAGCATGATCTAGAGGTGATTTGACACTAGACTGCATGATCAGTTGGCATCAGATTGGCATCTGAACCGTTTTAAAAATCGTCGGACGTGTTTTAATGAAAACTGGGCTTTGAAAATAGTTTTTAAATAGTGAGATCACCCAGAGGGGTTGAGTTGGTTCAGGATGCATGTATGCTCGTGCCGGGGGGGCGAGTGGATTTTTAGAGCATTGTGTGTTGAGTTTCTATTGTCATGAGAGTTGTACTTCCTTGTTGGGATTGATGGGATTATTCTAGATCATGGATCGTGTTTTCTGATTTAGTTGTGGAGGTGGTTCTTCGACTTAGCTTTGAGAGTTTGGGGTTCTGGCAGATCGAGTCGTGGAGGTTTCCCGACTTAGCCATGGGTTGTGCATTATCAGATTTAGTCGTAGAGGGTTCTCCGACAGATTATGTGAGGATTTGGGCATTTCCTGATTGAGTCGTGGAGTCTTTTTCTGACTGAGTTGTGCTATTTGAACATTGAGCTTCCGATCTGTTGATCGTGATCATAGCCTGTAGTAGCCGCTGGTTTAAAATATTTTAAGGGTCTACTTTTGGTTTCGTTAATTCCGCATTTCGTTTCGGGGGCTGGAGGGTGATCGAATAATTCCTTGTTTCCGGACAGACCGTCGGGGCCCGCCGGTATTTTTAGTTAATAGGGCTCGCGAAGCGGAGTACGACGGCGAAATCGGTTTTAAATTCCGACGCCGGAATCTCCCGGAATAAATTCCGGAAGGTCGCTAGCGGTTCAGGTGGTCAACGCGGTTTTTCAGGCAGACCGGACCCTGGTTCGCACCCGACTAGTTACCCGCATTTGACTTGATTTGGGTTCAGTCCCATTCCCCAACTTAACCGCTCCCGCCAACTTAACCGCTCCCGCCTTTTCCCCGTCGTGCAACTCCCCATAACTACCCGCAACTCCCCATAACTACCCGCAACTCCCCATAACTACGTGCAACTCCCCATAACTACCCGCAACTCCCCACTACCACCCGCAACTTCCCACAATTCCCCTGCATACGAAACCCCAAGGGCAACGAGAACCCACTTCCCCAACCATTCAGTTTCCCAACTGAACCTTTCTGTTTCCTCACCGATTGCGCGGAGGATCCAAGCGGCGAGACCAAGGAAGGAGAGGGAGACGTCCTCGCATTCCTTGTAGCCGAACTCGCAGGATCGGATCACCCTTCCCTCCGACAACCGAGGTGAGCACGCTAGGGTTTTACTTTCTTGCTTCGTTCTTGATTGGAGCGGACGAGGGGGGGAAAAGAAGGGGCATGGGCACCGCCGGAATCCGGCGCGCACGGAGCCCCGCATGCGGGCGGGCTGCCGCCCAGCCGCGCGGGACTGGGGGCACGCAGCCCCGCATGCGGGCACCTCCCGCATGCGGGCGGACTGCCGCCCAGCCGCGCGGGGCTGGGGGCACGCAGTCCCGCATGCGGGCACCTCCCGCATGCGGGCGGGCTGCCGCCCAGCCGCGCCGGGCTGGGGGCACGCAGCCCCGCATGCGGGCACCTCCCGCATGCGGGCGGGCTGCCGCCCAGCCGCGCGGGGCTGGGGCGCGCAGCCCCGCATGCGGGCAAACCCGCATGCGGGCGGCCTGCCGCCCAGCTGCACGGGGCTGGGGGCGCGCAGCCCCGCATGCGGGCAAACCCGCATGCGGGTGGGCTGCCACCCAGCCGCGCGGGGCTGGGGGCGCCCATCCCTGCATGCGGGCAAACCCGCATGTGGGTGGGCTGCCACCCAGCCGCGCGGGGCTGGGGGCACGCAGCCCTGCATGCGGGCAAACCCGCATGCGGGCGGGCTGCCGCCCAGCCGCGCGGGGCTGGGGGGTGCGCAGCCCCGCATGTGGACAACCCTGCATGCGGGTGGCTGCCACCCAGCCGCGCGGGGCCAGGCGCGCGCGCCCGCACTTGCGGGCAGGCCGTCATGCGAGTAGCAAGGAGGGGAGGGGCCGGTAGGTTCCACGGGAGCCGGAGCCGTCCGCGTTGTTGGCCTCACCCGGGGACGCCGCCATCCATGCCGAGTCGGCGGGGCGTGCCCCGTGATCGATCGGGAGGGTTGGGTGTTCCGCGTCTTTTCTACTTTAGTGTACCTTTCGGAAAGTTGGAGTTACTAACTCTGGTGAGACAGGTTCGTGTAGGTCCGGGCAGGCACACCGGGACGCGACAGAACCCGAAGTCGATCAGGAGCGCGACAACGAACAGGTGGGTTTACGGTCGAGGCTAAGTATTGTGTTGGTGATCCGAAAGGGACCTTTCTTTTATTGTTAATCGGTACTAACACTGACGGTTTCTATGATGTACTATATTACCCCGTGTCTTGGTTACTTATGCTCGAGTTGCGACACGCGCACCCGCGGTCTGGCCACCGCAAAGGGTGCTCTTTTCCGGAAAGGTGGTCTTCGACCCGTGTTACCCCACGAGGTGACGTAGTGGGGGCCCCCGTAGGTGTGGGGTTTGAGGCAGCAAGGTGCGAGCGGTGCGACCTGTCGGGGTTGGTACCCGACGAGGTCAGGTGTGAGACCCGTCGGGGTTGGTACCCGACGAGGTCAGGTGTGAGACCCGTCGGGGTTGGTGCCCGACGAGGTCAGGTGTGCGACCCGCCGGGATAGGTGCCCGACGCGGTCAGGTGTTACAGGTGTTACAGGTAGCACAGGTGGTTGCGAGTTACCGTTACGAGTAGAGCGGTTGTTCCGGCTAGTCTTACTTTTGTGGCTTGGTATTACTTTACTGCTTTAGTACTATTTTTATGATAATGTCGCTGACTACCCACTCTGTGACAGGTACCTCCAGGGGGTAGATGTAGGCGACGGTGAGGCCGAGGTGGTAGCAGTCGGGCTGAGGGGGCCCTAGTATGCTGGTTTCTTTACTTTCTCTGCATTTCATTCGGAATTGTAGGTTATTGTGTGGTTCTCGATACCCTTGTGGGGTCGTGTGGATGTTGAGTATTTTCATTCTGGTTATGCACTACTGTTTCCTTTATTATTCCCGTTTGGCCGTTTTCTAAACAAATTAACTAGAAAACAAAAGAAAAAGGACTTCGAAAACTATTTTCAAAAGTCTAGGGTCGGGTGGGCCCGTTTTCTAAACCTTGTGGATTTATGCCGTTTTCCAATCAGTTTTTCAAAACCTAAGGCCGTGTGAGCCTGTTTCCAAAACGGTGAGTTTATACGTTCAACCTGACTGGCCACGGGTATTGTTTCGCCTTCATGCACCGTACTACTTCGAACTGTTGTGATTAAATGGGAAAATGATTGCTTATGTTCGACTATTGTAACAGCCGCGACGCCGTGCATATACAGAGGAGACTCTGCCCGATTTTTGAGTAAATCTGTATATGTGGCGGGTCTGGGCACGCGCCGGGGAAGGAGGTTTTTAAACAAAAAAATTTGTACGCACTTTACGCGTACTTTGAGGTATCGTTTCCGCTAAAATAAAACCCCCGGGGCGTGACAGATTAAGATGGTATCAGAGACTTTGCTTTAATCACAACAGTGACAGCCCAACATCCACCGAGATATCACACTTAACTATGAATAAATGAAATATGCAGGGTTTAAGGGTTAAGACGTGAGAGATCGGGGAGGGGATTTGTAGATAATGTTTCTTTTCTCTCTCGATTTTACGATGGTTCATCTAGCAGAGATGAGTGCTAAGCTTTGGTTGGTATGTCTGTACAGACAATGGTACGGACCAGAGCGTCGCCCGAGGAGGTAGGGGCAGATGCGACGACAGCAGCAGCTGCAGAAAACCAGCTCCTGCGGCAATAATTGAGGGAGATGGCGGGGCAGATGGCGACCCTTACGGATCGTGTGCGTCAATTGACGCAGCAGCAACCGGTCGCTCCCGCCCCTCCACCGAAACCAATTGCACCGGCCGCAGTACCGCAAGCGACAGGTGCTGGGGTAGGGGCAACCCCTCTACCGGCGGCAACGGCCGGGCAAGCACATACCCAGACCACGGCGCCGATGGCAGCACCTGCATTAGCGTCCGTGGGGCCGGCGCCGGGGGCTCTCGGCGGGAGCACCCCCGCGGCCGCCGCCGTCGCCAGGGAAGGGACGGTTACGCGGGCGGAACGAGAGCGGGTGCGGGCCAATCTGGCGGATTTCATGAAGTTCGAACCACCCACGTTCGAGGGGGAGACGACTGATCCTTGGGTAGTCGAAAAGTGGGTGGGATCGATGGAAAAATTATTTGAGGACCTACTCATCGAGGACCCCGAGCGCGTTCCTCTGGCGGTTCACTTTTTGGAGGGAAACGCTCGTCTATGGTGGAAGACGGTGCGCCCTGATCCCACCCAGGGCACCGTGCTACTATTGTGGACGACGTTCAAGCAGGAATTGTTTGGGGCCTTCTTCACAAATAGCGTCAAGAAGAAACTGGAGGACGACCTGAACCACATTTAGCAAGGGAGCAAGACAGTTATGGAGTATCAGCGCGAATTCGTGCGCCTGGCAAATTGCGTCCCTTTCGTTATAAGGGATGAACCCCACAAGGCGCAACTATTCGTGGATGGGTTGCGAAGTGATATTTTCCAGGTGGTTCAAGCCGCTGATTTGCATACGTTCCAGAAAGTGGTCGACCGGGCCACTGTCGTAGAGCGTGGGCTTGCCGTTACCCGCGCTAGGAGGGAGGCCCCGGCACAGCATGAAGATAGGAAGTGGCAACTGCAGAGCTACGGAGGGGGGTCATCTGCAGGGAGCCGACTCCCCAAGCGGTGGAGGGCACAGTCGGGAGCACGGAGCGCACCTACGGGAGAGCCGAGGCCAAGAGACGGGCCTTGCGTGATCTGCGGGGGAGCGCATGGGGTGTTGAGTTGCTCCCAGAGAGCCGACCATTGCTTCCATTGCGGCAAGCAGGGGCACTTCCGCCGCAACTGCCCCCTTACCGTGGGATCAGCCTCCTCTGCCGCTTCCACGCCTTCACCACAATTTTTGGGGCGGGGGAAAGCTCCTATGGGGTCGACCTCTAGGCCCCCGGCTACGCGGCGCGAAGAGGATAGGCAGCCTCAACCGGGCGGGCGAATTTATTCCATGACCCGCCAGGAATCGGACTCGCCGGAGCACGTACTCGCAAGTATAACTTCCATTTCAAATTCACGTTCTAGAACCCTCTTTGATACTGGAGCAACACACTCGTTCATTTCTCGCGAGTACGTGTTTTCGCATGACCTCGAGGAAACACCTCTCCAAAGTCGGTTGATGGTCCAGACCGCGGGTGGGACACTGGAGGCGACTAGTTTGGTAGCCACTTGCCCGATTAAGCTAGGGCGGCTATTTTGCCCTTGGGACTTAATAGTGATTCCCTTGAAGGAGTACGACGTTGTTTTGGGCATGGACTGGCTCTCAAGGTACCAAGTGCTTATCGACTGCGATAAGCGGATGGTACAACTACAAGAACCAAGTTTCCCTAAGAATGCGTACCTAGCGTGCAAGAGTACCTCCTTCCCGGCAGTCATCTCAGCGGCTCGAGCCAGGAGTCTGATAGAGGGTGGGTGTGTAGCCTATTTGGCATCGGTAGATCTGGTTACCCGACCCTCGACGACACCTTCAGACATCCCGGTGGTGAGGGACTTTCCCGATGTCTTTCCGACGGAGCTGCCTGGGATACCCCCTGAAAGGGAGGTGGTGTTCCCTATTGAACTCTTGCCAGGTACTCAACCTATAACGAAGGCACCCTACCGAATGGCCTTCGCGGAGTTGAAGGAGTTAAAGGCGCAACTGGAAGACCTCTTGGACAAAGGGTTTGTCAGGCCGAGTGTGTCACCCTGGGGCGCACCAGTGCTTTTTGTACGGAAGAAGGATGGAAGCCTGCGACTCTGTATCGACTACAGAGGAATAAACAAGGTCACGGTGAAAAATAAGTACCCCCTGCCCAGAATCGACGACCTCTTCGACCAACTACGAGGAGCGACGGTCTTCTCAAAAATTGATCTACAGTCTGGCTACCACCAGCTTCGGGTTCGGAACGAGGACATTCCGAAGACCGCTTTCCGGACTCGGTATGGCCATTACGAGTTTACGGTCATACCGTTCGGACTTACGAACGACCCCGCAGTCTTTATGGACATGATGAACCGGGTCTTCAGACCATTCTTAGACCGGTTCGTGGTGGTCTTCATCGATGATATACTAATCTACTCATCCACCGACGAGGAGCACGAGGATCACTTACGAACGATTCTCCAAACCCTCAGGGAGCAGAAGCTGTTCGCTAAGCTCAAAAAGTGTGAGTTCTGGCTACGCGAAGTGGGATTCCTGGGGCATGTGATCTCGGCAAAGGGAATCGCCGTGGACCCCAACAAGGTGGAATCGGTGATAAACTGGCAGCCGCCCACGACGGTGACGGAGATCCGCAGTTTCTTGGGGCTGGCGGGGTATTATAGACGCTTTGTCGAGGGTTTCTCGAAGATTGCGGCCCCTCTAAACCGGTTGACCAAGAAAGGAGAAAAGTTCGTATGGACGGCCAAATGCCAGGAAAGTTTTGAAGAACTCAAAAGAAGGCTAACCGAGGCACCGATTCTTGTACTACCAACACCCGGTGAGGACTATGAGGTGTACTGCGACGCTTCAAGAATCGGCCTTGGGGGTGTGTTAATGCAGCAGGGGAAGGTAATAGCCTATGCGTCTAGGCAACTAAAGGACTACGAAAGAAACTACCCAATACACGACTTAGAGCTGGCTGCGGTGGTCTTCGTCCTGAAGTTATGGAGACACTATCTCTTTGGTGTCCATTGTAACATCTTCTCAGATCACCAGAGTCTTAAATACCTGTTCACCCAAAAGGAACTAAACCTGCGGCAGAGACGGTGGCTTGAATTACTAAAGGATTACGACCTAACGATCCAATACCACCCCGGGAAAGCGAACGTGGTAGCAGACGCTCTGAGCAGGAAGGGGCGATTGGAGGGAAGATCGGTAGGTGCGATGACTGAGCAGAGCAACTTGATCGCTGAATTTTCACGACTAGGGTTGGAAGTAGTACTAGCAGGCACGGTTTGCGCAACTTCTAACTCTGGTGGTCAAGCCAACACTGTTAGAAAAGATTCGAGAGGACAGCAGGCGGACTCACACTTACAGCTCGTAAGAGACAAGATCTCACCGGATCAGGAAGGTGACTTTCATTGGAAGGCGATGACACCCTACGGTTCCGCGGGCGGATTTGCGTGCCGGATACCCCGGAATTGAAGAAGGAAATTCTGTCCGAGGCACACAGCGCCCCTTATGCAGCGCATCCAGGAGGCACAAAGATGTACAGGGACCTCAAGCAGACCTTCTGGTGGCCCAAGATGAAGAGGGATGTAACTCAATTTGTAGCTCATTGCCTGGTGTGTCAACAAATAAAGGCGGAACATCAACGACCGGCGGGAAAGTTACAACCCTTACCGGTACCGGAGTGGAAGTGGGATCATATCACCATGGACTTTGTCACCGGGTTCCCACGTTCACCACAAGGACACGACACAATATGGGTTGTGGTGGACCGGCTAACTAAGTCAGCGCACTTTCTGCCGATTCACACAACCTGGACCAGAGAGCGGTTGGCTCAAGTCTACCTCAGCGAGATTGTAAGACTGCATGGGGTACCGGCATCGATCACATCAGACAGAGACACGCGTTTTGTCTCAAAGTTTTTGGCAGAGTCTGCAACAAGCCTGGGGACTAAATTGCACTTCAGCACAGCCTTCCACCCTCAGACAGACGGGCAGTCGAGCGAGTGATACAGACGCTAGAGGAACTGCTTCGGGCCTGTGTACTCGATTGGGGAGTCGGTTTGGTGAGCGTTACCTACCACTTGTAGAATTCGCTTACAACAATAGCCACCAGGCCAGCATACTGATGGCACCCTACGAAGCTTTATACGGGAGACGCTGTCGATCCCCGATCTGTGGGGACGACTTGGGAGAACGGAAGTTCTTGGGACCCGACTTGGTGGCAAGAAACAGAAAGAGAAAGTGCGCCTCATCAGACAGCGCTTACTAACCGCCCAGAGTCGACAAAAGAGCTACGCGGATCGAAGACGCCGCGATTTAGAGTTCCAAGGTGGGAGAACACGTGTTTTTGCGGGTCTCGCCGTCCAGGGGAATCAAGCGATTCGGGTTAAAAGGCAAGCTAAGCCCGTGGTTCGTGGGCCATTCGAGATCCTGGAACGGATTGGCCCAGTGGCTTACCGCCTTGCCCTACCACCGAACCTCAACCGGATTCATGACGTGTTCCACGTTCGATGCTCAAGAAATACCTCCCCGACCCGTCGCATGTTCTGGACGTCTCGACACTCGAACTAAAGGAGGACCTAAGCTTCGAGGAAACCCCTGTGCGAATACTAGCAAGAGAAAGTAAGACGCTTCGAAACCGAGACATCCCCTATGTGAAGGTGCACTGGAACCACCACGAAGAGCGGGAAGCGACGTGGGAACATAGAAGTAAAAAATGAGAGAGGGCTATCCTTATCTCTTTACCGCAAACCAGGATTGAGTTTCGAGGACGAACTCGTTTTAAGAGGTGAGTGGTTGTAGTAGCCGCTGGTTTAAAATATTTTAAGGGTCTACTTTTGGTTTCGTTAATTCCGCATTTCGTTCGGGGGCTGGAGGGTGATCGAATAATCCTTGTTTCCGGACAGACCGTCGGGGCCCGTGGGTATTTTAGTTAATAGGGCTCGCGAAACGGAGTACGACGGCGAAATCGGTTTTAAATTTCGACGCCGGAATCTCCCGAATAAATTCCGGAAGGTGGCTAGCGGTTCAGGTGGTCAATGCGGTTTTCAGGCAGACCGGACCCTGGGTTCGCACCCGACTAGCTACCCGCATTTGACTTGATTTGGGTTCAGTCCCATTCCCCAACTTAACCGCTCCCGCCAACTTACCTGCTCCGCCCTTTTCCCCCCGTCGTGCAACTTCCCATAACTACCCGCAACTACCCATAACTACCCGCAACTCCCCATAACTACGTGCAACTCCCATAACTACCCGCAACTCCCATAACTACCCGCAACTCCCAATACCAACCCGCAACTTCCCACAATTCCCCTGCGTACGAAACCCCAAGGGCAACGAGAACCCCACTTCCCACACCTTCAGTTCCCAAACTGAACTCTGTTTCACTTCACCGGGAATTGCGCGGGAGGATCCAAGCGGCGAGAAACCAAGGAAGGAGAGGGAGACGTCTCGCATTCCTTGTAGCCGAACCTCGCGGATGGATCACCCTTCCCTCCACAACCGAGGTGAGCACGCTAGTGTTTTACTTTCTTGCTTCGTTCTTGATTGGAGCGACGAGGGGTGGGAAAGAAGGGGCGTGGCCCCGCCGGAATCCGGCGCGCACGGACCCCGCATGCTGGCGGGCTGCCGCCCAGCCGCGCGGGCTGGGGCACGCAGCCCCGCATGGGGGCACCTCCCGCAGGGTGCGGGCGACTGCCGCCCAGCGCGCGGGCTGGGGGCACGCAGCCACCATGCGGGCACCTCCCCACATGATGCGGGCGGGCCTGCCGGCCCAGCCGCGCGGGCTGGGGGCACGCAGCCCGCATGCGGCACCTCCCCTCATGCGTGCGGGCTGCCGCCCAGACGCGGCGGGCTTGGGGGCAACGCAGCCCCGCATGCGGGCACCTCCCGAATTCGGGCGGGCTGCCGCCCAGCCGCGCGGGGCGGGGGCGCCGCCCCGCATGCGGGCAAACCCGCATCGGCGGCCTGCCGCCCAGCCGCACGGGCTAAGGGCGCGCAGCCCTGCTGCGGTCAACCGCCTCCTGCGGGGGGGCTGGCCACCCAGGCCGCGCGGGGCTCGGTGGCGCGCAGCCCTGCATGCCCGGCAAACCCGCAATCGGGGCGGGCCCCTGCCGCCCACCGCGCTGGCTGGGGCGCGCTAGCCCCGCATGCGGACACCCCTGCTGCCGGTGGCTGCACCCAGCCGCGCGGGGCCCAGGCGCGGCGCCCGCACGTTGCGGCAGGCCATCATGCGAGTAGCAAGGAGGGGAGGGGCCGGT